>OY743227.1:57043850-57434370 GCA_963555765.1 Orthonevra nobilis
TCAGAGTCATCCCCTCAACGTAACCATTTGTAAGGGACAAACACTTTTAATTCACCCCTGGGTATCCTATCCCCAG
This sequence comes from Orthonevra nobilis, assembly GCA_963555765.1. Taxonomy (NCBI): domain Eukaryota; kingdom Metazoa; phylum Arthropoda; class Insecta; order Diptera; family Syrphidae; genus Orthonevra; species Orthonevra nobilis. The sequence continues at coordinate 57,043,927 of OY743227.1, forward strand.
TGCTTCTCTTGAGGGTTAAAAAAGAATGCGACAGGTACTGACATTCCAAAGTGCTATCCTTATATATAATTCTATAATTTTACCTCGTCTAAACTATTGTTCTATTCTTTTGTATGCTAACCAACAGGGAATTAAAGATAGACTTCAACGACTACAAAATAAAGCTATGAGAACGATATTGAGGTGTAACAGATATACACCGATACATCACATGTTGGGTGCTCTTAATTGGATGAGTATTGAACAGAGGTTGACCTTCAACGAAATGATGTTCATCCATAAAATTACAAATGGAATGCGGCCGGAGTATCTGCAGTCAAACATTGTTCGGGTTGGTGATGTACAGCAGTATAATTTGAGGAATGTTGATAACCAAAGACCAGTCAGGTGTAATTTTACTAGTACACAGAATTCATTCATGTACAAGCGCTTACTCTTCTTCAACAAATTACCGAATGAGATAAAGACAGAACAAAGAATATTAGTATTCAAGAAAAAGCTTATTGAATTTGTTAAAAGTAATTGTTAAAAAAACGGTATATTTTTATTCGCTAAAATGTTATCCATGTAAACTCAAAGTTCAATGAACTAATAAACATTATAATTATTATTATTATATTAAAAAGCGCTACACGGATTCTAATCTTGATGGTGATCCGTCTTAAATCGTCATTCATAAAGCCGATATTGGCTTGATACAACTTACTACTCAAGAAGCTCTATCAGCGCAACAGTCGTCAAAGCCAAATTTAAACAGTGGAATGGAATTCTATCTATAATTCTAAAGAACTGATGCAACCGTTACGGTTTGAGTCTTTCTTTTTGGTTCCCATTTTCAAGACAGGATCTGAAAATAATGTTGAGAAGTACAGAGGAATTTCTAAGCCGTCAGCGGTTCCAAAAGCTTTTCGAAGGTTGGTTAAAAAAACGACTTGAGTTCCTAGCAAAAGATTATATATCTGAGGTCCAACATGGATTTGCCTATCCTCCTTTTTGATAGGCGAATTTTTATCGCGACCAATTAAATGCCTTTCTAGGGTCTCCCAAGGCACATATATTGGACCACTACTCTCTCTTATTCTCATTAACGATATCGTTGAAGTAATCAAGCATCATCATGCGAACGATCTTAAGAACTTTTTTCAAAAGTAATCTCGGTTCAAGACTATGTCTTAATACAAGCCGATTTGAACTTTTGGAATTCTGAGTGGTGTGCTACTGACTGTTTGAATCTTAACAGAAAAACATGTGTTTGATTTAATCTGTTCTGGCATTCGAAGATGTAATTTGGAATCCTTCTCTTCTTGCTTGCGCTAAATGTATCGAAAACGTACTGAGGTGCTTCCTGATTGGTCTGAAGTCGTTGGAGTCTAGGCGTATAATGCATGATACGGTAACACCTTTGTGCTTAGCCTTTTATGCTACGACATCAAGTGTCCAACTTTGCTGGCTATGGTGCACATTTGTGTCCCAACGTGACCGTTGTGATTGAGATATTTTCTTTTCCAGCGTGCTCATAGAATAACATGAAAATTTAAAAAATCTAATTTCTGTTAGCTAGTTAGCTTTAAGATTCGAAATGAAATAAATTAAAACAAAAATCGATTTTACATAGTCCCATCTTGTCGGAAACACAGCTTGCCGGTATAGCGGTCTCTGTGACACTTCTTTGCACGTTCAGGATACATTGGCTTCTTGGAGTTTTCAAAATCCAAAAACGAAAATTTTACTTGTTTCCGTAGCCGTTGGTTTTGAAAAGGGGATCATCCGAAAGTTTGTTCCACTAGAAGCTCTCAGTGCTCAAATAACATGTGATTCACAGTTAATTTGGTCCTTTAAGTATCTTTGCTTGAAATTGGCTGGTACCTGATTCCGGAGATCGCACACGTAGAGATTGAATATTGGAGGCGGTTTTTATCGTATCCGTGGTGGACTTGTGTACATTTAGTTGACTGAAATATATTTCCAAACATGAGGCCATCAAAGGTAAGGTTTTCTTGAAAAACATTTTTTAAGGATAGTTTTGATGCGAAGACTTCCTGATCCACCAAAACTTCAGCAAGGCTTATAATAAAGTCTGCCTAAAATGATCATTCCTATCGCACGGGAAAAACCCTTTTGTTCTTTTTAGATCATCAAAATCTTGCCTATTTTTGTAACCTCAGGAGTCACTCAAATATATTTTAGAGTCTATTTCATATTCTACGAACCTGCTCGTTGAATCTCTTGTCTTCACATGGCTATGTTAAACGAATTTTTTAAACCTTAGGTCCTTCTTACAGAAATTTTGTTAGACTCCTTTTCGAATGGACTTCCCTCGTCCAGTCCCTTTATTTTGAGAACCATGTACGAAGAATTGAGTCGGTGCAAAGCAGATTTCTTCGTTTCCCATTGCTTGGTTCTATTCGATAGAAAGCTTTTATTTGACACCGACACCGATGTTCATTTCTTCCGTTCTAAAACTGAAAAATTCATAAGAAAATCATATCCTCACACCAACTAAGATTACTAAGTTTTAGACTTGTATATAGTATAACCGCGGACCGTCTTTAAAATCTTTCTTCCCCGCACTCGATCAACACAAGAAACACCAGACAGCACAAGGCACAAAGGGTTCCGTACCACCGTAACATGAACTACACAATTTTCCAATTTTAAATTCTTCATAGCCTTCTTCATGTCGTAAAAGGTGCGAGATGCGGCTAAAAAAAAAACGATAATTGTGTGATATAAATACAAATCCATGGTTTCCGGAGACATAAGGTAATTCTTTCCATAAAAAATGGTATCTTTTGACTGTCTCAATTTAAAAGCCTGATTTTCTTGAAGCTTTAAGGGACCGCAGTTATAAGTATTTGGTATTCATTTTAGCTCTTTCAAGGGTCATGACCGACAAGCATTTAGACATACGGGCATCGTCTTTAAGTGATCCAAGAAAATTACGTTTTTTCTTTCGAGATACGGAACCTTAAAAAAGATTTTTCAGTATAAGGGATTTAAGGCGTCTTGAACAATGTCGGCAATTTGATCGGTCGAGATTGGTATTTGACGTGTGTGTTTCGGACGATTATTTGGGGAGTGATTTTTAAGTAAATCGTGTGGCTTTAAAGTTTCGACTTAAAAGCCAACCAAAATTAAGCATGGTTCTAATAGTTTGTAGAGCCAAAGTCGACGTCTGTGATCTCATAACCGATGATTTCGGTTCCGAATCGGGGTCTTGAAAACGGGCTTAGGCGTCCACGCAGATAAGATTAAGCAATCGACGTCCGGGAGACGTTTTCCCCTTTTGTTGTTGACGTTCATTTATCGAGCTTTCCTGGGTCATCCCTTTTGGCTTAATTTTTTCGTGATGTAAATATTTTTTGTCATCCCGAATGTTGAGCGATTAATGCAGTGATGGCGACTCTTTGCTGCGTAGCGCCTATTCGCATCCATTCATCCTTCTGTAGTGGTCGCTATGCTTTGCGTGTTATTTCCTTGTCATTTTGCGAACCCGGTGTCCAAGCCCTTCTTCTTTGCGCGTAGAGCTCACTAGCCACTCTCGTTCTTCTTTGCAGCGCTGCTTTATATGCCTTCTCTAAGCTGAAAAGAATTGCTGTATAGATTGCTGAATGAAACCTCGGAGTTCTTCTCGGATTAATGCTGACGGCAAATGATCTCTCGAGGGGTATAAAAATACGCGATCGGCAAAGTTATGATGGCTTCGGGCTTTCTGGACTCCGGGCATTCATGGCTTCAACTAAGTTGTGGCCAAAGTTGATTTTGATTAGCGAGAGCGTCCGGACATAGAGTGTCTTTGGTCGCTGCAAATTGATCGTCACTTTTTTTTTAATTATTTGCTCGCTCCTCAAGAGGATATTAAGACTCTTATAATGCGTGTAGCGTGATCGTCAAGCAATCAGTTCTTGGATCTTGCCAGTTTGTTTTCGTAAGTATTCGTTTTGGTTGACGTCTGAGTCTGAATCTGAAAAGTGCATTTAATTTGAAAAAAAAACTCTTCAGTTGCGTCCATTCTGATTTTGATGTGGAACAATCTCAGCTGTGCTTGAACATAAGACTCTTGGCTCGTTTCCAACCACTTCTTAAGTAGAATGGACCTTAAGTTCTTTCAGTTCTATTTTAATATTTTAATTATTTAAAGACTGAACTCCTTTTCTTCAGTTAATTTCAACTAATAAACTCGTATCTCGATGGAACTGCCGGCCGTCCCGACAGACATTTCCGTACAAAATAACGTCATAACGTTCGCCACTGGCGTGCATCGCTGCAGTTTCAAAGAGGTGAATGTCCTTTCCCATCAGCTCGTCTTTTTTCAGTAATTCCCTCGGCAGTGAATTATACATGCGGATTGTGTATGCTGTGTGTGGTTCAAGCTCCAAAAAAAAATAACCCAAACCACAAAGAAGCGAACGATTGCGTGCCCTAGGCCTACAAGAGGACTACTTTTACACAAGATAACTGTTTCCGGCACATAATCGGTTTGTTTCCCTCCAAATACTCAACCCAATAGCACGCCGATTCCAGCCAAGGTTTTGTTAAGTTGGCTGGTTCAATTCCCATCCCAAGGACTCCGGGGCAAATGACATTTTGACTATTTGCCAATGATAGGAGGAATAGGCATTTACTCGTACACATCTTTCGCTAAAGTGATGTCCTGGCAGTAGGAACAGCGCCCGAGACTACATCTAGGAAAGCACTCTCCCGAGAGTTAAGCCAACAGACTTGGCACAGGACTTTCATGTCGGGTATCCTTTGTTCTGCCGCAAACGCGCAACATTCAAATAGAAGAAGATAAAAAGCACTTAAACGAAGGGGGACAATCAGGAGATAGGATTACAAGTCATGAACTTGGAAGGATTTATTGATTTCCCGATAGTGCTTCCCTGTTTTTGGTTTTTTTTTTACCTGTAAAAAGGACCTTCTCCTGCGGCGCAATGTTAGATTTTTTTTTTTAATTGTTTACAATTGATGGTGTTACCTCGTCCGCCCTCGCTGCTTTATAGGTTACTATGTCGCCCCGAAGAAGAATCCTTGGCTGTAACTGGGCGATATAAAGCTTAAATGTCGTCGCGAAGGACGTAAATAGGTACCTCGGTCCTGGAGGGAATAGTTAATTAAAAAAAAAGGAAGACAACAGGAGAATGGATCGATTCCATTGCGGTCAGTGCCGTGAGTCAGATTACAATTAAAAAACATAAACCAGCAACCGCTAAAAAACAAATTCAAATGAATTAAACGAGTTGTCCTTCTTAGGGGGCTTGGAAGCGCTAGTCTCTCATGTTATACGATAGAACCCCCCAAAATGGGGGGAGAAAAAAAAATTATAGCAATTGTTGGAGGGAAATTTTGTAGCGCGTTGCGGCTGACGTGTTCAAAATTTACTTTACTTTGGAATTTAATTAAAAATGAGGATTAGCGAAAGCTCGTGGGTGGCATGGGGTCACTAGGAGTCGAAACACGGCACGCTGCTTTGAAGTGAAGGTGCCTAGCATGGTGCTGCCTGAACCAATTTGTGGTTAAGAATGAATAATTGCAGATGAATTGGTTTAGTCTTACAGGAATTTTGTTTTAATTTTCGAGCTGCATGCGCCGCTCTTAAAAAAACACGTTTCCATCCAAATTAAAATAATGAAAATAATCTATTTAATAATTTCTTTGATTATTTTCTTCAATGGTTCTGGCATTTCAATTAAATAATGTTGTTCTTTTGTGAATCAGTGTATGAAAAGCAGCTCTGGCTCAGGCGCCTAGATCCCATCAAGGTTCCTTTGCCTGATAAGTAAGTAATTAAGTCATTCGAAGATTGCTTAGGTCTCAAAGGAAATGAATAATTATTTTAATTGTTGTGTTGAAACAAAGAGTTTTTGAAGTTTAAGAAGGGCTTCACTTAAATAACAAGTCTCTCTGAAGAAAAAACTGCGTTTCAAACAAGGATTTCCGTGCCTAGGAACCCGCACAAAATCCGTGCAAGTTAAATTTCAGTGACATTTTTCCAAACTTGCTCAAATGACAGTTTAAGGTATTCTGGAAAAAAAAAATACTACTATGAGCGCATGGCATGAACATTTTAAAGCGATTAGTGATCACCTGGCTTTGATCCAGTAAAAAATTCTACATGTTCAGTTTAGGATGTGAACATGGATCTGCCGACAAAGCTGAAGACTCTATAAATGAGGAATTCCTTCCGAAGTACGACATTCGAACATGGGGGCTTATGCTCTTGCGAAATGGCAGCAATTAAAAGCTGCAGACTTTTCAATACGGTGATAAGTGGCCAAGGTTTCACAGCCGTAGACAGTCGAACTGGCAAACAAATCGACCACATTCAAGGCTGTCCATGCTGTCCGTGTACTTTTTTCAGTACAGTTTCAGTGAAGCCTTTGGTCCATTATGACATCCAGATCACTTCAGGACTCCTTCGTGATATTAGTACAATAATAACGTCCGCATAAGTGACAAACTAAATTCCATCTTGGTCAAAAGCAATACGAATGCTGTCAAGTATAAGTATCAATCAATACTTGGGGCCATCCCTGATGTGCGACATGGAACTGCTTCTCAAAGTTGTCATGGTCCATCTGACGATGCAATCGACAGCCACAGAAAAATTCTGCACAGCAAGGCGTTTAGGTAAAATTCTGTTAAGCTCAGGAATATTTTTTAATAGAAGATTGTAACGACTGACTCCTAGGATGTTCCTTGCCATGAAGGAAGGAAATTTAGAGCAAGTAGAAAAAGTTTAAGGATAGAAAGATATTCTGCTTAGTCTGAACACAGCTTGCCTGAATTTAGAAGGGCAGAGTAAGCGGTAGAGAGGTAGAAAAGTCTTCCTGAAAGGTAAACAGCAGGCAGACTAGCGAATTTGCGTCTTGTTTTTATTAAGGTGGAGTTCAATTGATGAAGACCAGTTGTATATATATCATAGATAAAAGGTCTTCTTTCAATCTACAAACAAGGTGTTCGATCAGTCCAATTGGCCTGGACAAGTAGATCCGAGCATCATCGACATATAAGTGTTGTGCAAACTTTTTTCATACACTTGGCAGGCCATTGATAAATATACAGAAAAGGATTGAACCTATAATGGATCCTTGAGGTACTCCATTAAGCAGATATCTCGTTTCCCAGAAAATGTTTTGGAACAACATTTTGAAATCTTTTCGTGAGCAATATATTCGAACGAATTTCAAAAGAAAAATTGTCAAAATTAAATTTCGAAGGTACCTTAGGACAGTTCTTCGAATTAGTTATAGCGTTAAAAAAAAACGCAAATAGGAGATCCACCGGCATGATACTGCTTGACATGGTTTATTGTACAAAATGATACGTTTTAATTTTCCGTCTCTATTTGTGTAAAATTGTTCAAGCTTTTTGAATTTAATATTTTTCAATGAGGCTCTTCCCCAAGGTGCCGTTTTCTTACTCCCGATTTGTTCAATATATTTAGATCTTATTTTCCAAAACAACCAGGGTGCGAGACAGCATATACGCTGATTCGAAGCAATTTTTTCCTCGCATAAACTCGGTCCCGTCATCGAGACAAATCTAAATCTTGCGGCCAACACCTTGGCGGAATATTACAAGATGTGGAAAATTAAAAAATACGCTGAGAAGACTCAAGCCATATTTTTTACCAGGAAAAGAAAACCTTCTTCCTTCCGAATAATCCATTAAGTTTAAATAGAGTACAGATCGAGTGGCAGTCCTCCGTTTAATATTTGGGAATATTGTGAATACCATAATAATTAGTATAGCAACAAAATTATTATATCCATTCATTAATACAAAATCCCAACCCTCAAATAAACTCAAACTTCAGTCAATTCTTTCAAATGGTTGTGTAGTTTGGAGTAATTGTGCAAATTCCTACCTAAAATAAAATGAAAATATTGCAAAATAAGCTCTTAAAAATGATGTTAAATCTTCCGTGGCCACATTCCACTTTAAATCTGGAAACTCAAGGAGAGGTTACTTATCAAATGCAACTTTCTGGACAATGCCCTCATAAATGAAATGGTTAATTCATAGCGCATGATGTTTGAATAAGTTTATCAGTGCATATATTTACTATATTTAAATAGAACTATTAAATTTGTTTGTTATTGCAAAAACTTTTGTTTGTTTTTCTTGAAATTTATTTATTGACATTTACATTTAAATATTTATTTATGTTTTTATTTAATTACTTATTTTTCCTCATATATTTATTTATTTACTAATTTATTCATTTTATATTTAATTATTTATCTATTTATTGAATTATTTTTTTATGTATTTTTTTATTTATTTACCTATTTATTGGAATTATTAATTTAATAACTGAACCAGTCAAATATTTATATAAAGCACTAAAGTATTTATTTACTTTATGCTTTTTTTTTGTTCGTGGTTTCCCTTTACCGAAAATTTGAGAGAATTTATCCTTATTTATTTATTTTTCAGTCGCAAGGTAATATATTTATATCAAATCTCTGCATTGTAAATTGTGCGGTAGCAAGCTTTTAATATTGTTATTTTGGCTCACGAAATAAATAAATATTGTTATTTTATATTTTCGTGAGAAATCTTTCTAAAGTAAGAACATAGCTTGACGCAAAAAATCCCATGGTCTACCTTATTAAAGGCCTTAGGAAAATCAAGAGGACTAAAAAACCGTGAGATGGCCTGGATCAAACTGCTGCCTCACGTCATCTAGTATTTAAACCAGAGCGGTCAAGCAGCTGTGGTTTGTCCTAAATAATGTATTGATATGGAGATAGAAGCTTATTCTTTCCAAGATTACTCATAATCTACGTTTGCAGTAAACTCTCAAAGACGAAACGCAGAAATATGATATCATCACCAATTGAATTTGATTTGAGCGTTCGAAAACATTTTGCAACATCAGTATCCGTAACAGTCTCAAAATCCTCATTAAATTCACTTCACAATTAATAGTTAAGAAAAAACTTCAACTTTATTATTATCGGAGTTATAGAAATTGTTGAGAACATTGGGATCAATCGCGCATTTAATTTTAGAGCTCTTTCCAACACCAATGTCGTGTCAATTCGTCCTCAATTTCTTAGGATCCACTTTAGTGTCTAATTTGTAGGAGAGGTAGAGTCTTTTAAGGTCTCTCGCATTTGAAGCTCTACAGTACTCCTCCCAACTATAACCTGAGGCGAGGCGTTTTGAATGTGAAGAACATATCGAAAAGACTAGGTGTTGAAGAAGGAGAGTGCCGAGTAGGATTAGAAGCTGAGACCAAGTCAAGAATGTGCAGATAGTGATAAGTCAAATTAGCAGATCCCTGATCCGAGCTTCGTGTCATTTTTAGTGGTCAGCCTTGCAATTAAAATCCTCAAGGTGGCAGCTGTCGATGATCATTTATTTCTTGTCGAGAGATTAAATGAAATAAAAGAAGATGAAATGGGCACGGCACAGAACTCATTAAATATGGTGGACCAGAATGTAAAAAAAAACCTTAATCGAACTGTTTAAAAAGACTAGAAAGAAAATCTGATACTACCTTTCCAAAAGAAGATTTGTGGCTAAGACTATACCATCTACAGACCAAGAACCCTATCATCTACAGTATATAAGTTATGCTACGAAGTACGGGAAATGAGATTAAAAGAACGAGCGGACGGCGTCCAGACCGGGGCTAAAAATACAGTACCACAGCTTCACACTTCATGGGAATATGAATATAACCTTTTCCTATCATTCGAAGACTTAAAAGTGGCCTCGGGAATGTGCCAAGATAACATGTATTGGAGGCACTTAAAACTCAGAAGACTGACTATTGTGGAAAAGTAAGACTAGAGGGCGAGAAGTGAGAAGTATTCGAAGAACACAAAAGAACTAGAGAAAAGAGGCAGTCTTAGCCCACTACTGTTCATTTTATTCAAGAAATCATAAGAATTGTAAAAAAAAGAATGCAATGCACCGAGAGGAAGACCACAAAAAACTCGGGAAAAACGCACACAGTATGTGGGAAAGTCGCAAACCTCTGTCAGGGATGAGAAGAGACAACCGGGACCCAAGTAAATTCAGAGGCCACCCTAACGTCTAACAGCAACCGGGAATTGAAGAAGAGGAATGAGAAGATTAAATTTGATTTTACACCTTTAAAATTTAAGGAAGCTTTAGGGTCGTTCTGTACCCCAAAAGCTTATAAATATTTGAAAATAAATAGACAGATGGTTTTCCGAATAAGAATGAAGAATTTTCATTCGTTCAAAATTTGCAGTTTTTTATTTAACATTGTTAAATTCCCGTTTTTGGTTTTGAAAGCTTAGTTTGACAACATGTGGAGGGGAAGGGCCTACGATATATATTTCATCGCCAACTCTTTGGCCACCAAAATTCTTAAACAGCTGAGAAATTTATCGAATAAACTTGTTAATTAATACCTGAATAGTTTAGGGCGCTTACCACTTCTTTACGTAAAAGGATCAATGCCCATTTTACAGTTCATTATCAAAATGGCTCCAATGACTGGTTACATCCAAAAAAAATGTTTGACAAAATTCGACGGAATTTTACGAAAGTTTTTTTTGCGGCACAAAAAAAAAGTTGAAACAAATACAGTCTGTTCCCAATCAACCTTCCGCGATAAAAGCGCTTCCCGATGATTTGAAATAGCAAAATACCAGATGCCAGAAGTATGCTTACTTCTACGTTAATGAAATCCTAGAAAATTAAGCACCGGAACCATTGAAGTTGACTTCCTTTCGCGCCCAAGCAATGATCAGAACACTTAAAACTGTCAGTCCTCCTTCGCACCAACTTAAGCCGCCACCATCTTGTCATCAATTTAAAAGAAATTAACTGTCACCGACAAGCAATTGTTCATAGCCAACTGTGTATTGAATTCATTTCCATACCTTCATCCTTGCTAGGACGAAACCAGCACAGCCCCACCACCCGCACCAACTCGAAACTCCCTGGCAGCCCTCAAAACTCATTAAACAATTGTTTTGACGTTTGCTATCCGAAACAATAACGCCAAAGCGGCAGTATCGCAACTAAATTGAATATATTAGCGCGCCATATTTGTGCGAAGGGAAGATAGACGAAAGGCGGCGACTTGGGACGCGCTGTGTGACAATTTATTGTTCACAAATTAAATTGCATATTTAAATTACGAAATTTAATTGCAACACCAACTTCCAACGAACCGGTGAACAGGGGGAACCCTTGCCACCAAAAAAGAGGCCGTCAACCGTATCCGCCCTAAAGCGAGTTCGCTTTGTTTATTGTTGGCCGAGTCTAATCTGGATGCGATAAAACATCGTCAATGTGTCTGTGCCCCCCTCTGTGGATGTGCGGGTTCCAAAATGTTTTTTTGATTCGAAACAAAAGGTTCTTCATCGGTTGGTTGGGGCGGAATTTTGTTTCCTTATCGTCAAGTTCCATTTTTCTATTTCCTTTTTTTTTTGCGCAACCCTTGGCACATTCTTATCATTCCCTCATGCAGGTGTGGGGTATAGTGGATAGGGGGTTCTTGGAAATGAGATCCTTTTGGGAATTGTCCGCTGTCGCCGTTGACTGAATAAATGAATGTGTCTCTAGCCGGTTCTCTGTGATGTTTTATCGACTATGAAAGTGGAGATGAAATTGAAGCATCGTATGTTTGCAGCTACAAGCCATAAATGAGGGAGAGAGTGAAGAGGCTGGTGGGCTTTATGGTCCTGTCGTCGGATGAGCACCAACTAAAGTAATCACTCTGGGATATTGGAGTGGGTGCGCAACTTAGGGCGGACAATAAAGATCAAATGACATTGGACATGAACAGTGGTCGGTTTAAGTTATTTCTGGTAATTCAGAGTTTATTACCGGCTACGCGATGACCATAACGGCAATTATACTAGTTGCCCATGAGACTAACAAGCTTGCCAGATTACCTCCATAAAGTCGTATGCTTTCAATGAGCTGTATGCTTGATTAATTTCGCGAGGTCTATTTGCTGAGTGGACTTTTGATAGTTTCAACTAAATGGAGTCATGGACGCCAGGATCGGCAATCAAGGAATATTGATTTGGATTGATCTTATCTTAAACGCGTATCTCTGAGATCTTCTCAGAGACTTTATTCGCCTGTCCTACCTCCTGTGATCAATTCGCAAATGCAGTTACATATTCTTGGCGCGATAGGACGCTTCGGAGGCAGACACTTCAGTTTTTTGCTGATTTCGAACGACCCAAGAAGCTTGCCAATGACATGGCTCATGTTCATCAAGCTTATCTATAAAGCCTCTAAGGCGGCGGCTATTCAGCTATGAGACTGTAACCGATATTGCCCAAAGTTAGTATTAAGTTTAATCACTTTTTTCTGGCGGGACTCTATTTTATTTCGTCCCTGAAACTGAAACCCCGCAAGGCTGTGCTATGCCTGATAGGAACCGTATGTTGACGTGGTTGCTACCCTTTTTTCGCTGTATATGTCCCCTAGAGTTAATAAGACGTGAGTTTTGCTCGCTCTCAAGGGATTATTGCTACTCTTACAACATTGAGCAGAAGGATAGGGAGAAAAAAAAAAAAAGATTTTGTAGTGGTTTAAAACTCGAGTGTATTTTGGTCTCGATATCGACTTATTTGCTTTCGCTCAGTTCGCAGTATTTTTTCTTTATCAAGTGCAGTTTTTGATGAATGATGAATATATTTTATTTCTTTTCTTTTCGGATAGATACAATATTGGACAGTTACTTTAGGGGTAGCACCACTGTAGAGTACGAAAAATATACATATTTCCGAGATTTTCTTTGGCACAGGAAAGAAATTCTTTAAAATGGGATGTTTAAAATTACTTGTGAAGCACTAGCAATTTTTTTTCAAAGTATTTTTTATCAAAATGACTGTGCAGCATTTCCCTTCCGGCGTTTTTTTTTTTTTTCGTTCGAAAAGCAAGGTTTTTTCGATTCTATAACAATAGCAAATTACACACATATCGTTTTTCTCGAAATACTGCACTTTAAAAAAAATAAGCCTGCCGTGTTTATAAAAAAAAAAGAAACAATGTGTGCTAGAGATCACACGACAGAGGTGAAAACTTCATCAGGGTAGCGTACTCGAATTTGCTAAATCGCCATATCTACATGAAAAGCTATATTTTTTCCGGTCATCTCGCTCACCCCCTATTATGCAATCTGCTTTTTCAAACTGTGAAAAATTAAAAAACGATCGGCTCAATTTGTTTCCGGTCCGATTAAAAAAAGTGGTTTCGAAAGCGAAGCGGCAGAATTGAAAATTTGGAAATATAGATATTTTTGCCACCTTGCATCTTTTGACTTTGAAATGCTGTCAAAACTTCGTTGCTTGCTCTTCATCAGTATCAAGTTCCACGTGAAGATAAGACGGAAAACGACTATGTTCCTGACCCGTTCAACTCGGCTGCTTGAGAGTGCCCTCCTGTTCAATTTCAATGCCTTAGTTGTTGACAAAATTAAAAATTAACATGATTGATAACCATTACAGAACTTAAGCAAGAAGGTCGAACTAATTCCTCGATAGACGAGTTGGATTCTATTAGGTTAAGGGTACGATGGAGAAGAAAGTGCATACAATACGCTTCAACGGATCATGTTGCCTTACGACGAGTGGAAAATGACGCTTTTTTGACAAGTTCAACAAGACGGTCAGCCAGAACCCAGCTTGTGTTATGCTTAAAATGGCTATTAGATAAAGGCGATTATGTCACGACTTGAACGGCGTACTCTAACAACTGGAACCCAATCGATATTCGGGTTCGGGTTGATAAGGAAATGTGAGAGAATAATTTTATTAACAAACACTCTGGCGGTCTGCCACATCCTTTTTCTAAACAAATCGTTTGGGAAAGTTTGTTCACGCAAATTCAAAGGTTTGTGAATAATATTTTGAGATCTTCTTAATGTTGTCGACTATGTAGGAAAATCTTTTATCGTAGCATTTGTTATCTTACCTGATTCCTGTAAAACATTTGATACAATTAAAAACCATGCTAATTTCGTCGACTCCGGCAAGCCAATTTATTTATGCCTCATTTGAACAGAGGAATACGTCGATAATTTAAATTAACCGAGTGCTCAACGTCAATTTCGATCACAAGTGGTTTGCCTCAAGATTCGATATTTTGGCCACTTCTATTTTCACTACGTATCAACGAACTTTCAATGGTATCTCACATGTTTGCGGTGGATGCTCAGCTCTATTTTAGCTAATCTCTATGTTTTTGTTTCAATTTCATTCAACTTCATTCTTGACTGAGCTTAACAAAGCGGTCTATGTGAAGTCAAATGCCCGTGTTATAAACAGAACACTAAACACCATTACAGTTCATTAATATACGCAGCTCTGCCCAGAAATTTGTGCTTAATTTTCAACAAAAAATAAACATGGACTCGCAACAGGATGTCTCACCCTACAAAGCTTTAATCAAACACTGAATCCCGGGGTGGATCTGTGCTTATCCTATATGTAAAGTCTCTTCTGGACAGTCAGTTTCAGGTCGTAACAACATTTTGACTTAAAGAATATCTAGCTAGATCTTACACACTTCGACCGAGTTGTTTATTTATTTCTCTCCGGATGCGAACAAGGATGAAGTATTGTTTACACCATTTTTAATAACTACGTTCTAATCATAACCAAGTAAGTAGGACAAACAGTTGCCGCCCTTGTTTAACATAAAAATACCACTTCGTTAGTACACGTTGGCTTGAAATCAAGTCACGTCCCTTATTCGAAACTCTTAACGTGCATACTTATTAGAAAAACTTGATCCTTTTCTCATCTCGAAAGAAGCTATGGAAATATTTGAAAACAATTTGTGTCGAACAAAATAAAAGTAAAAGTTGATGTGCGTTTAGTACTGACGTGATGTTTATTGTTATGCGCCCGTCGACGCCTAACTGAAGTCTTCCACCGGATATTTTTGTTGTGTTCCGGAGTCAATCTCTTTCCTGTTAAAATGCACAGATGAAGATGAGGTTCGGAGTGCTGTTCATCATAAATTTAGTTCACATTTCGACTAAAAACAGCAAACTTTTCCAACCCTTTTCAATTCAGTCCTATCGACGGTGAACTTTTTGAAAAGGTTTTTTATATTCTTTTTAAATTTACTTCCGACATCCTCATGGCTTTCGATCCAGATGAATTTATTTCATGGGTCTTTTCTTTTCCTCTTTTCGATACCCAATAAAAGGTAATCGCTTAGACATCTGTGTCGTTATTCAAAAGGTCGGCAGTTAAAGTCGAAACTGGTCCTCCTATAACCGAAACTGGAATACCTCAGGGGTCTGTGCTGTGCCCATTATTATTCTTGTACTTCATAAATGTCTTTTCGAACGTCTCTTGCAACTGCCTCGATCACACGACTTTAATACTATTGTGAAATTTTCTTCTGCTGTTCCCACATCTTTCCCAAGAGGATCTGTCTCTGAGCTAAAACCTTTTTCCATTCTTCACAGCCTGCTCACAGTTGCCTATTGCGGCGATTACTTTATGCTCGAATCTGAGGTTCCGTCTTTCCGTTTTGTTGTGAATCTGGTGGCTGGGACTCGAAGACGATGCTGAAATCATCAATTCATAATAAAAAAAACGGGCAAGTGCGAGTCGGACACGCACACGAAGGATTCCGTTCCACCGTACAATATAATTTTTTATTTTCAAATTCCTCAAACTTATTTTTAGCTTAAAATCTTTCTTTCAAAATAAGCTTTAAATTGCTTATAGCCTATTTCTATTAGTGAAAAATTAAGGCGATTTTAAAGCACGTTTTTCTTTTGATTATTGTTGTTATTTTCAGTTTTGCTTCAACCCCAAGACAGACGGACAGACAGCAAAGCATTAGTGACAAAATGTCGTTGACAACTTTAAGGTACGGAACCCTAAAAACAAAAAATTCGGTCCCTCCTTAAGCTGGAATCGATAGTTGTTTGGTATTTTTTGCACGAATTGCTATGGCAAAATTGATGACCTCTTAAACAGGACCTTTTTATTGCTTTCAAAGCTTAAAAGTTCGACTGATTGAATTTAAACTGTGCTGATTTTTTTCCATTTTTCGTAAAAACAAAAAAATCAACCCATATACGAAATTCGAACTTAATACTTTGTGTATGTTTCCAAGAATTTCCATTGTGAAAAAATCCTCAAAAGTCATTAAAAAATGTTTTCCGTTGCGAATGTCCTTTGCTTGGAAACCTTTTGTATCGAAGGAAGCCACAACATAACAGCAATTATCCACACATCCTGGTTCCTCACTATTAACCATTCCACTGTGCACCCACATCTCATCATGCATTCTACGTTTCCATCACACCAGTCCTTTTCAGAAACCAGGAAACGGTTTCGATTGTTCAGCAAGTTTACCGCAAAACACCAGCCTGAAAAGCTGTCTGAAGCCATCCCATCCAGAGATCCTTCCCAATTATGTTAATATCATACTTCGCAAACGCATACATGGAAGCGTTCCCTCAAATTGCAGAACTCATGTGTTTTTGTACGAGAAACAAGCCCAATACACAATGGCCACAAAGTCCTGTCAGTTTTTTTTACTGTTCGTACAATTAGCGTTCAACGACAGACTCAATCAGCTGCGTAAAGTAATTATAATGCCTTGTTGTGCGTGTGACAATGATTTTCAGTGGTATCCAGAAGCCCAGGGCTACAACCGCATCATCATCCATGACTGTCGCCTTGGGCAAGGAAATTTACGAAGCCGAAGGACCTCAAAGAACTTACCATATTACTCGGCTAGTGGAGTCCTGGCTACGGATAAAGGGATACTTTGTGGTGCTCATTATGGCGATGGAATGAAGGAGATTGTTTCATAATTTTCGAGTTAACTACTTCTGATAGGGAAATTCAGATAGTCCTGCGTACGAAGGAGGATACTCGTATTCAATGCTTTCGGATCGGGTGCCCCCAAGGCGAACCCATCGAAAATGGAAGATGACTTCCGAGGAGTTTTGCTGATGCAATATTTTAAATTAATTGCAATTAAAATTGATTCAGTCTGAATAAGAGGAAAGAAAATGTATGGATCCATATAAAGGGTGGGTCATCTGTTTTCTTTTAAAAAGGAGCTGTTTATTTGAGGAGTGTGTAGCTTCCGATTTATTAAGTAAAATTATCTTGTTCTGACTTTGAAGGGAGTAATCCTATGTCTCCATGCATTAACGTTGGTTTCGGCTCCTATCGGAAGAAAAATGGGTGAATTAGGCTGCCAATCTATGAATTATCCAAACAAGAGGCTGGATGGCTCAGTTGCTTAAGCCTGGTTCGAATCCTAGAGTCAATTTTTAATTTTTATCTAGTTTTCGAAAGTGAACCAGTCACAATTTGTCGTTGGGATCAGTCACTGGAGTATTCGACCAGCTAAAGTGGTTGCTGTATCGGATGTAGTGGTTCCTGTATCGGCTGTTGTGGTTCCTGTATCGGCTGTAGTGGTTCCTGTATAGACTCATTACCTCTTAGTTGCTGTTGTCAAAAATAATGGTTTGCTTAGACGATCTGTCTTTGGCTCCGCTGTGAATGCACAATACTGACAACAACATTGTAATTTAACAATCTTCCAAAAACCCAACTTTTTAGTATGCCAACTTATGTCGAATAAAAACCTACGAATTAAGCGTATGCAAATAAGACGATAACAAATTCGCCTTTCCACTTTGGTCTTCACCCGTAGTTCAACCGAAAAGTCTATGCAACATGCATTATGGGTAAAGTCAAAATCTTTAAAGAGTGAGCAAATTGTAAACAAAGAGTGAGACGATTTTTTTGAGCAAAATTGTGGTCAGTGAAACTGAATCGACTGAGCTTTACAAGTAAAAAATATCCGAGAGCTTTTAGCAAAACTCTTGAGTTAATTTTTTGATGGCCTTAAAAGCAAAGTATTTGTGAAAGAGCATCTTTCAAGATAGTGAATAACTACATGCTTAAATCTTAGCATAATTCCCCACTTAATATTTTTTTCTACCAAAAAGTTTCAGTTACTCTTAGGGTTCCGTACCGAAAATGTGCCAACGAAACCTTATTTCTATGTGTGTGTGGCGGTATTCCGAGAACCGAATAAGCAGTATGTGCAGTTTTGATACCACAGCTCTTTTTTTTGTTATGTATAATTACGTAAGTTATTACAGTTTTCATACAGCCATCGTATTGCATTAAGAAAGTTAATAAGTTGCTTTATGTTTTTATTGGATATTTCACCGAGGAACTCGAAAAAAGGGCTTGCCTAGTGTTTGCTGTCGGACTCTAGCTCGCGCTGGGCAGTGTCACAGAAAATGAGTAAGTGTCTCCTTTTCTGAAGTGTCGTTACAGATGCGACAGTGTGTGTTGTATGGAATGTTAAGTCTGTTTGCGTGGTCTCCTATCGGCCAGTGCCCTGTGATGACCGCTATTATTCTCGCGATGTCAGTGCGGGTGCGACTAAGAACATCATCAGGCCGTGTTAAATTATATAACGGCCATTTTTTCCTGGTTTAAGTGTTTAGTTGAGACCACCTAAAGTTAGTAATTTTCCGGAATTGTGTATCCATTTAAGCTTTCGGTATATGAACCTCGGCGGCTTGCGAGCTGACAAGTTTCATTACCTGGAATGTGACTGTGCCCGGAAACCCAAATAATGGTTACCTTGAATCTTTGTGATATACTAGCAAGCTGTTCGCTGCAGTCTTGAACTATTTTCGAGGATATTGTGGTAACCTTATTTCTAAGTATACGCAGACCTTCCGACCGTCCGTTCGTGTGTCACAGGCCTGTATCATCTGAACTGTCATAGGTAGATACTTATATTTTCACAAAAAGTGAACTTCTATGAGACAACAACTTTGTCTACCTCTTTCCGTTTTCATTGAAGCACACCCTTTGCTCTTAAGCGAATATTTTTTTATAAAGCGAGTGTTTCAATTCGTTTTTTCTTTTAAATCTTCTTACTTTTCAGTTCTACACGTCTTTTTTAAAATATATATTTCTGTTTTAAAAATTAATTTCTAAATTTTCTTTCTTTGCAGGTATGTTCCTTTGGATTTTAAAAACGAGTTCTTCCCAAGAAAGATTGTGTTTTTGGAAATGTTCACAAATCAATCTTAAATCTTGAATATTTTTACAAAATTGGAAAATACAGATCCATTAAAGCTTTTGGTTATCTATGTGGTATGTAACTAATTTTAAGATTTGACAAAATCAACGTCCAATACGAAAATTAAAGAAATGTAAATATTCGAACAAAAATTGTTTCACCTGAGTCAGACTCGCACACGAAGGGATCCGAGCCATCATACAATATGCCACACTACACTTTTTTTCAATTTATAATTTCTGTTTGTCTTTTTCTTGTCGTTAAATTGAGTTTTATTGAATTGTATTGCATATACTATTAATGACAAAATGCTTTTACATAATTTCAAAATGTGACTATATTCGAAAAACAGATCAAGACGATACAGAATCGGGGAATGTTGTAAATAAAATGGACAAGGCCACTTTATGAGAAGCTTAAATAAATTTTACATTCCTCTTCTTGATACTTAAAAAAAGTTATATGAGATGAATGGCGTATTAACGTATAATTAGACGTTTCTCAAGCAACGCAGTCCTCCTCTTAATCTAAATAACGACAGGAAATGACAGGTGGATCAATTGTTGTTCTAGAAGAAATCATACTCACTTTTCTGAAATATTTTCAAGGCTCTCACTCCCTATTTAAGCGACGCCCTGAGGTTTACCCTCATTGACTATTTCGGACACTCCTTCTGTTGCCCCTCATTGGACCCGATTGGCATATAACAATTCAACCTATCCAGTTGAGAACCCGAATTTTTCGAATACTTTAGAGACCTCGAACAATACTATGCTGACAAGTCTTAAATCTGACAAGCTTTGAAGATTTTCTTCTTTGGTGATGGGTTTAAATTTGGCAACCTTCCACTGGTTGTGGAACTTGTACCTTCATAGACAAATATTTAAAATAGTAGTTTATGGAATTTAGACCGGAACTTGTTGCCTTTGATTTTATTGCGTGATCAGCTTTGGTTATGTCAAAAAGTTCCCGACAACTGCCAGTGTGGATAAATGATGATTTAAAAACACACTTTTTTTCTATCGGATCCCCATGTATTTTAAAACTATTTATTTATTTATTTAGCGGCCATAGTAGTACAAATTATGTGAAAATCGCAAATGTCTACTTGTTACGATATAGCAGATACAGTCCTGTGACTTCTGACAGCTTTGGCGTTAACACTCTTTGAATATGGAACCCTAAAAAAGTATTGATTCAGAGCTTATTTGTTGTGATTTTGCATATTGTTAATTGTCCTCGAGATCATAATTTTTACTAGGGGCTATATAGTTTTCCTGAAGCAAAAAAATGCATTTAAGAGTGTATAAAGGACGAATAAACCTTTGATTCAATTTGTGACAATCGGTCTTATCAACTGATGGCAACACTTTTTTTTATATGTAAATGACTTCATTATTTCTTTTGTTTTTTATTTATTTGCTCGCTCTTCAAGAGGGTATTTATACTCTTACAATGCGTATAGCACAGAGCAAGCGGAAGAATTAGGAGGGGAATGAAAGATTTTGTAGTGGTTGAGAAACTCAGGTGTACGAATCAGGTATTAAGCTGATACAACAACCACTGCAACTACGCCACTACTATCGCTGCTCGACCAATCCGGTGATAATGCCATTAACTTGATCCCAATGGCAAATGGTGACTGGACCAGATTCGAAAAACTAGACCACTACTCTAGGAATCGAACCTGTGACCTATCTATTGAATCAATTGAAAGGCAGGCGCTTTACCAACTTCGTCACACAGCTGTTATGTATGCAATTCGTTCACGATCTCAGTGCAGATTAATCTGGTCATTTGAGAGGAGATGTAAAATTTCGAAGGCTTAAACATATCATCCTCACTATATTTTTAAGGTTCCGTATCTCAAAAGGAAAAACGAAACCCATTTAGAATCACTTCGTTGTCCGTTTTTCTTTCCACCATTTTTTCTTAGTGGCGGTGTCAAACGAAGTTTCTTAATCGCCAGAAGATACGGCTTTATATGCCGCATATTTTTGATATTCGCAAGAAGCAATGTCTTATAGAAAAAGTAAATTGCAAAATTCGAAAGCTTTAAATTTATACTTCTCAACATATCACCACAGTTTTTTTTTTAATGGCCTTCAAGTTTGTACGGAATCTTCAGTGCGCAAGTCCGACACCATTTTAAAGTTTATAACCACCATGTGCATTTGTGGTATTCTTCTCTCTATAAAGGTTTTCGCAAGAACTAGCTGCTGAAGGGTTCCGAATCGCCAGGGGCTCTTCACTGAGATCCGTACGCGAAATATTATCGTCACCTCTAATTTATTCTAAACCAAATCCGTACCGCAAAAATGGAGGGAAGCCTCCAGGAGTTAAAATCTTGAAGGCGCGTTTTCAAATGATTTATACAATTGGGAACGAGATTCTCGGGATGAGATTCTTATTTCAGTTCTTTATATATATTTTGAACTGAAACCCCCGAGTTTTAAATACCGGAATGAAGGCAGACATGTTGTTTTGTGAATACCCGAATCCTTACCACTAAGCTTACTCGTGCGTTGAATCTGCGAGCACAGAATGGATGAGGGCCGTGCTGTAGTCCATCTTAACCGTGGCATCGAATTGGCTGCTATATTTTGACGTAGGTTACCTGATAGTGGCTGCCCTTGTTGTCCCATGATAGGAGACTTTCGCCATGGAGACCTCGCAATGACCTCGAGAACCTTCGTTATCCCTTGTGAAAATAGGGAATAAAAATGTACGAATTCCGAAGGTTCCATTATTCACAAAAGTGCATGTTCTTTGGTGGTTTGCGTATGCCCAACCCGTCTATCTGGTAGCCTCAAGGCATTGTTTCTTGCTTTTGTCTCCCCCGCTTGAAACTCATTTGATTATTTATCCGGGATGATGTTCTTGTTAGGGCTTAATTGATATATTCAGAAGGAAACTCTTCAACCGGAGACTCGCCGGATTGGCTGCGTCCATATAATTTTAAGGAATAGCTTGCACCAACAAATCGTTTAATCGTATATTGTTCAATTTCAGAAATAATCTCGACAAATCGTTCCAAGTTCCAAGCCAACCACAATCCCTTAAGTGCAAAATCAATTACAAAACAAGGTGTATCTATGAAATTTCCCTAGCTGTAGGTACGATTGCATGTCTCTTCCTTTCATGTCGCCGACACTCAATAATTTTATTACACACACCCTTGCGGGGCTAAAACGATAGTTGACTTCCTTTTGTTTCGAATCGAGTCCTCCGTCCAGCATCTGCCGACCCACAAATAACGGAAACAACCAGTAGTGTTGTGCATGGCGTGGGTCCATGTGTTATCTGGAGCTGATTTAAGGGTGTCATAGCATGTCTGGCTACCCTATTCGGGGGTGACAGCCCGAAACAAACGAACATCCCGATAGTTGTTCCTTTGGTTTTGCTTTTGTAGTCGCTCCACCGTGGATGTCACAGATTCCTACTTCCTCTTGCCCACATTGTCCGTCTGGACAACTCTGAGTGCGTATATTGGATCGGATATCTGGAATTGACATCAGTTTTCTTCTTGTTTTGTATTTTTTTCGATGGTTGGATTGAGAATAGACGAGCGTTGGGCTCATGGTATATGAAAAAGAAAACCCAGCCCACGCCCACCTGTTCTTTTTCTCCTTGCGACAGCCGAACAAGGGATGTGGAAAACATTGGCCCCGGGAGATGAGCTCTTGTTATTGTGTAGATCTCCTCGGGGATTCGGATGTCCGCCCTTACCACCCTCAAGGCTGCACAAAAAATGGTTAATTATTCAATTTTTGTTTTTCCTTTGTTTGTAGTTGGTTGTGATTTTTTTTTTCAACTTGTTTTTCTTCGTCCTTTTTCATTGTATTCCTTTCGCTTCTCGATATCTGCTGTGGCTTTTGAATTGCCAAGGTAATTCGTGTAGGAGGACGAGCTTGTTTTTTGTTGAAGGACGATGGATATTGACGGAGGGGAAACAAAACATGGCCTAAATTACTTTAAACGAATAGGATTTTGTGAGCTTTCATGTATGCCAGAGAGGATTACCAGAAACAGGACACTACAATGAGTAAGAATTTAAAGACTTTTCTCTTTTGATACTTTCTGCACATGTGGTTGGATCGGGTTGGTTTTGCGGACAAATTTTCACACAACATTGCAGTCAAGTGCGGAGTTGTACGTAATTTGATAGAGTTTTGTTCCGTTTAATCCTTTTGTACTCGTAAATGAGGCTTCTACAGGATACAAGGAGAGATAAGAAAACTGAACGAGTAAATTTCTGTTGTTCACTTTTATTTTTATTTTTGGAAAGTATAGATCCCCAAACAATGGGGACGAAGTGGATTTTAAATATAGATTGTGAACTAACCAGGATGACTACTGAAATGGACAAACTTTTAATGGCCCATTTGGATATTTATGGATTTGATAGTGAATAGAGCTTAATGGACAATACGTGGCTATAATGACTAAAGTTGGTTGTTGTGAAAGACAGATGCCGAATTTGAGTGGAGAGTTGCCTTAATATTGGGAATTCAATAAAGAATAATGTTTAAGGAGCACGAAGTTATTAAAAGATGACAAATGGAGATAAACTGTTTGCCCATTTTTGTATTTGGAAACACAATGGACATTGAACTTTCGCTTTGGTGATTTGCTTTAAATATAAACGGAAACGACATATTTTCATAATTTTCGAGGTTCCGTTTGTCAAAAGAAAAAGCCAAACCATTTATGGATCAGTTTGTTGTCCGTTTATCACCAAATACTTTTGACTGCGGTCCATTAAAGCTGTACCGAAATCAAGCGTCTAAAACGACGCAGTCAATAGATAAGTTTTTTTTTGCTGCATATTTTGATACACGCAAGGGGAATCAGGAGCAAATTGGGACTGCATACAAACAAAAGCGGGACAGCTCTTTTAGTCTCGGTTCCCATGATGGACGAACTATTTAAATTGTTTGTACGGGACTTTCATTTTGCATGCCGGACTCGCACTTGGCCGTGTTTTTTTTTTAATACATATTGGGAGCTTTAAGTTTGTTTTTATTTGTCGGCAAAGTGTACGCCACCATTGTTCTTTGGATTCTTTTTTAAGATTCCGTATCCAAAAGATGCCAACGACTCCGCTGTCCATCTGTCTCACGGTTGTATCTTCTGAATCGGAATGCATCGACCATTGCAATTTTAATGGAATGTGTACAACTATGCTAAAGGGTCCGCCAAATAACTTTTTTTTTTTTTGAAATTGCTATAAAAAAAACTGCTGAATATTTTCTCAAATTTCTTTTTTTATTTGAAATTACAATTCCGGTTAAAAATGGAAAATAATTTCATTCAAACGGCTTCCTCGGCTGGCCATGCAGTAGCCTACACGGTCCAATTTTTAAGCACATTATCGATTTTGTGCAGCTGTATCTCACCAATGGCTTCACGAATATTGTCCTTTAAAGCGTCAATTGTCTCTAGCTTATCGGTGTAACACTCATCGTTGAGGGCACCCCACAAATAATAGTCCAACGGTGTCAAATCGCAGCTCCGAGGTGGCCAAACGACATCAGCTCTACGGCTGATAATGCGATCTTCAAAAACAGGCCGCAAAACATCGAGTGTAGCTTCGGCTGTGTGGCACGTAGCGCCGTCCTGTTGAAACCAAATGTTGCCAATATCCTCCTCTTCAATTTCTGCGAACAAAAATTCGTTCAACATGGCCCGATAACGATCGCCATTGACTGTAACGGCCACTCCTTGCTCATTTTCGAAGCAAAATGGGCCAATTATGCCTCTGGACCAAAATCCGCACCAAACAGTGACTCGTTTTGGGTGCATCGGCTTTTCAATGTATGCGTGCGGGTTTTCTGGGCCCCAAATGCGACAATTTTGCTTGTTTACATACCCGCCAAGATCAAAATGAGCTTCATCTGAAAAGATGATTTTTTTTTTGGCAAAATCGGCATCTTCTGTAAGTCGATCGCAGGCCCACTTAGTGAAGCGAAAACGCATTGGATGGTCAGTTGGCTTCAACTCCTGAACCAATTGGACTTTGTATGGCGTCATAACAAGGTCTTTATGCAAAATTCGTCTCAATGTTGTCTCCGAAATGTTCAATTGTTGAGAACGACGCTGAATTGATGTTGATGGCGCTTCACGCACACTTTCTGCCACAGCAGCAATATCCTCGGGTATACGCACTGTTTTTGGCTTTTCACGCTTTGGTTTATCGATGAGGATGCCAGTTTCTTTCACTTTTTTCACAAGATGTCAAATCAGACATGAGCTAAGTGTTACCATTCACGAAATAAGCACTAGTTGAAAAAGAAAAACGTTAGATGGCGGACCCGTTACAATAATAAAATATAAAGTTAAAAATAAAGGGGGGTCTCCATTCACGCCAAGGCTATGAGAAATTTAAAAGTCAAAATATGTTGTATATTGTTCGGCGGTGCGGAACCCTTCGTGAGCGTACCCTGCTCGCACTAGGACACTTTTTTCATTATGTGTTGCGGGAAATTCGGCTTATGAGTCTTCGGATTCCTCTCCGAAATTTTCCTTGAAAGCTTCCAGGGTCCGTAATCCGTTCTCATAGACCTGTTACTCCAAAAGACTATATTCGCAACTTTTAAGCTTCCCACCAACCAGTAATCCTATAGATGGTTGCGCGTTTTGTAATGGACTGGATATATGAAGTCTAATTCAGTTTCTTATACAAGATATCACCGAGATACTTGACTTCAATGGAGTATTCCGGGGAGATCCCCTCAGGCTAGCCTATTGTGACATATTGTCTTTGACCGAAGACCAAAGGACAGGCGACAGAACACCTCCCTGAGAACAACCTCTAGTTGCAATGACTGACTTTGACACTCTTCCAAGCGAGGAAGTTGTAACTCGAGTCGAGTCGTCAGTTATAACAAGTGTTGTCAAAAGCACCCTCCATAGCCAAGAAGGTGCAGAGAGAAATTTCTTTACCGTGAAATGCCTTCTCAGTAAGAGTGAACAGATAGTGAAGTTGACTCTGTTGATTGGTTGAAGGTTAAGGGGAGAGTGAGTTTCCAAGTTGATTGAAACTAGCTAATTGAAACTAGTTAATTGAAACTAGCTTTAAAGAAAGCAATGAGAACCGGAAGGATATGGTCCATGACCTTTTGGAGCAGGGAAGATGCCATCTCCACCGGTTGCTTTGAAGGCTTTGAATGAGTCAATTGCCTAAATCTTTTTCCGGAAATACTTTTAACCCTATTAGAACAGCGTGTCCTATGCTAGCTTTTAACTGATGAGTCAAGCGTAGTGGAAGACGAACCTGGGAAGCGAACGCCTTATAGCTTTTCAAGAGTATCCGCCTGGTCCGTCGTATAGGATCCATTCGGTATCCTAAGTAGTTCTACATTATTTGCATTATCCTTGCGTATGGCTTTGTGGATTCGTGCTTTTGTTGGCATATCAGCAAATGTCATAGCAGCACTTTTTCCATACAGCACGCTGGGATCTTTTCAACTCAGAGTTGTATTCCGTGAGAACCAATCCATATTCGTCCTACTTTTAAGTTTTCTTGGCACGATGGAAGGGTCTCCTCGCTTTCCTTCTGAGCAGAGTGAGTTTTTCATCCCACCAAGGAACTTTACGCCGACATATATTCGTTCTTGGGATGCTGCTCTCGTTTAGTCGACTGGCTGTCTCGTCTAAGCTCCCAATGGATTCAAAAGCTGGGGCTAGCGTATCAACTTAAGAGAGAACTTTAGATCAACTGCCTGAAGAGACAGCACACGCACGAAATAAAATATTCAGGCTCACAGGCAGGATTATGCGAGAATATTCTCAAGAGAATCCTGCAATAGGGATATTTGGCACAGGCTCAATTTTGAGCTCAAATCCTTTAATTAGTTCCTCAAGAGCTTTACATAAAAGAAAGGTGTCTCCAATTTTGCCTGAAACAGTAGAGATGGTTCTCTCAGCGCAACCAAATCCAGCAGCCGAAAGTGATGAGGATGGCGACACAATAGATGACGAATTAAAATCATGTTTTGATTTCTTCCTTTGATGAAATTAAATTTGTTTTTATTTTGAAACTCTTTGTTTTATTTTCGTCACTCTTGGCTTAATAAATAATAAAATATAAAATATCTTTAGCCGCGTAAGGAACCCTTCGTGTGCGTGTTCAACTCGCACATGTTCGCTTTTTTGCTTTGCCTTCAAACTGAATGTGTTCATATCACACGTATGAACTCGTGGATAACTTTTAATAAGCGCTTTATGAATGCCACCCGCTGCTTCGTGAAATGTCCCTTTGATGGTTACAAACAAAGCTCCCGCAGCCCGATTTCTAATACACTCAGCTGCGGTTTTTCATTTATAACCAAGTTCCACACACAATCTCCAAAGCACTAGCCGCATCCACCCACAGATGAGAGGAATGAAGCATCCCTGCAGACACAATTTCATGGAGCAATATGCTATCCAGTGGATTCATCCTCCTGATGGAATAGGAAGCTGGTACCGAATTTTGATTAATTCGTATTAGGTCTGCGCAGGACGCATATTGGACCAAACTGGACCGGACTCGACTGAATGGTGGCTTGCTGATGCTACACACGGAAAAAGAAGCCCTGCGGCAGTAATTAGAGTGTTCAACTGTGGCCTGTGAAATTCTATCTGCAGGGTACTATCTGTTTTTTTTTTTGGTTTTTGTCTCAACCCAAATCGTTCCCATGGGATACGAAACACACGCATCGCTTCGTTTGCCTTCTGTCCGGGTATCAAATGTTTCCATTAATTTCCGTCTCGCATCAAACGAAAATTGGACGACGACGAGGAACGTCCAACACAAATCTAAGTAAGTTTACGAGCTCCATATGCGAAGGCATCAAACCAGGACGGCATAACCTAATTCGATTTGGCAAGGCTACAATGTGTCAGTCATAAACATTAAGCTTGCTCCATAGAAATTGATCCACTTCCGTCACAGCAACTGTAAATATGACGAATTTGATGGATAATAATGAGTACATGATTCCTGAGGTTGTCACATCGCACCAACCAACCGCAGATGGACACAATTCCGCCCAAACGGCGTTTTGATTAACATACTCGAAGTATGCGGCCCGTTCGCAACATCATTTTCCGAATAGTATTTCAAATTGATGACGATTGTGGTTGGGGGGTGCACGTGGGTGAGTGGGATGGACACAAGCAAATTCTAGTAAATGAAGCCGGGATTGATTTTCATACATAATTTCGATTTGAATTGAATAATAATCTGGTGCATCCGTCCGGTGAGCATGGGGCAAACCACCCAACACAACTGTTTGCAGTGCCTGTACACTCGTGCACGCCAACGTCAAGGTATTATGTCAACACACCACATCCACGCCTGCAGTGTGGATCTTTAATTACATTAGATTCGAATATTTATCGAGATTAAATTGCATGCTCCAGTTATGGCGATGGAAATGAATTTCCAGACGAGTGGGGGCTTCTGTGTGTGCTGATGATGATGGCTCGAGGAGGCGCCAATTGAAGCGTGTAAATGACGCAAAGCAAACCTTAAATAGATCAGAGTATGGCTTTAAAGTGATTTAGTCAGAAAAGGCAAAAAAAAAAATAAGTGAATCTCGGGTGGTTAAGATTGTAGCCCAGAGCGATATCGATATCTGCATTGTCTGTGAATGACAGTGGCGGCGAAAAGGGGTTGTTTTTCTTTATATTATTATATTTTTTTTTTTATTTTTACGGACGAAATAATTGTCTTTCTTAGAATTTTGAAAAGGCTCATTTTGACTCGATCAGTAGGTCTGGAAAGCACTTAAGTCTTCAACTTCATCAAAGAACTCTTCAGAAATTACAGATCCCAGAAAATCTACGAAGTGTAAATATCAGAAACTTTTTACAATTACAATTTAATCTTTATTGCTCGGATATATTTTTGATATACGATCTTTGGTTTGGTTTGGTTTATCCAAATTGTTCCTTATTCTCATCTGTGTGAGGATTAGGGATAGCGCATGGTTGGCCTTTTTTAGAGTGGGTGTCGCATGGGAATTGAACTTGAATCTTTCTTCGAATTCCTAAATATTTTACCTGGACATGGTCAAGACAAGGTTCTTGCACTTGGTAGCTGAACCATTGTATGAGGCGGCCCTGTAGCAGATTAATTCTGTTTTCGTCGTGTTTATTTGTATTCCCTATTTTCGGTAGTAGTCCCAGAGTTTAAGGATATGTTCCTCAATATTGCGGAGAGCTACAGAGGGAAATGAATAGAGGCGAACCAAGCTTTGTACCTTGCGCTACTCCTGCATGAAAGAGTGGTGAAGTAGATGTTCCTACACGAAGGTAGAATTTACGATGCATAAGGAAACTGTGTATGTATGTATATGTATGTTTACTTCGAACAATAATTACAATTTTATAGGTCTGCTACCGCACAATTTATAATAAATAATATTTAGAGAAAAAAAATATATATATTTATCACAACAGTATTATACTAAGTATCACAGATAAGAAATAAAAAATAAATAATAATATAAATAAATATAAATAAATAATTGAATAAATAAATAAATTAATAGGTAAATAAATAAATAAGTGAGTAAAAACAATTAAATCAATAAATAATATTTAATGTAATAATATAATAATGAATTAACAAATAAGGATATGTGAATGCACATAGATAAATTTTTACAAAAACATGAAAAAAATAACATATTAAATTATATATGCGTCAATAGTTAACTGCATTAAGTTGGTTAATTAGGGAGTTTTCGGAAAAATCACATTTTATAAGAAACTTTTCGTTGAGTTTCTGTATTCTATTAGAGATCAATTCAACATTGGCTATCTTATGTAACTCTGTCCTGGAATAATACCAAGGAAGATTTAGCATCATTTTTAGTAACTTGTTTTGCGTTACTTGTAACTTCTTCGTATAACATTTAACACCATACTGGACAACCATACAAAAGAATTGCTTGAAATATTACCTTAAAGATTATCAGTTTATTTTCAGCTGATAATCGCAATTTTCTATTAATAAAGGGTACATTAATTTGAACTTTAATTTCGGATCCAGGTGGAAACCCAAATATTTAAAGGAAGATTCCCATTGTACTAGATTTCCATGCAATCTAAATTGATTTTGCGGAAGAAAGCAAGTTTTTCTTTTTCGAGTGAAAAAGATATCTTGGGTTTTTTCCACATTTAATTTTATTTTCCATTTTTTGAAATAGTTTTCAACGATATTGGCCGCATGATTTAGATTCGTCTCTATGTTGAGACCGAATTTATGCGAGGAAAATATCGCAGTGTCGTCAGCGTACATTGCTGATTCACAATCTGGTAAATTTGGGAAGTCAGACGTAAACAAATTATATAAATCCGGAGATAGCACCGCACCTTGGGGTAGACCATCAGCAAAATGAATAAAGTTCGAGGTACTATTATTGACATGTACTTTGAAACAACGATTGGACATAAAACTTTGGACAATTTTACATAAAAATGGAGGAAAGTTATGAGATATCATTTTGAAAATAAGGCCATCCTGCCAAACTGAATCAAAAGCCTTTTCGATGTCAAGCAATATCATACCCGTGGAATTTCCTAAGGTGAGATTACTTTTGATTCTATCGCAAATTCTTAAAACTTGGTGGGATGTGCTGTGATAGCGCCTAAAAGCAAATTGCTCGTCAGGATATATTTTTCGCTCAACTATAACTTTTAATAGTTTTTCTTTCACAATTCCTTCTGGAATTCTGCTTATGCTTCTTAGCAGGCTTATTGGTCTATAACTGTCAGGGCTATTAGACGCCTTGAGAAGTGGTGTGTATGATTTTAACGCAATGTAAAGGTAAAAATTCAGTGTCTTCAGTTTGTACAACAAACCATTGATCTGTACTGACTCGAACGCCTTTTATATGTCAAGAAGGCAGGCCTAACGTTGTGTCTATGTGTAGATTCAACAACGGGTGAAAAGTGAATTGGGCTACTATGAACCCAAATTGATTTCGTTTCCAGAGGATTTCTTGGCGTGTCCACTACGAATCTCGAAAGAGAGATCACATTTTTTTGAAATAGGAACTGGAGTTAAACAATATAATAATAATATATAATTCAATCTGCTTATTTTATAATATAACAATGATGGAAAAAATAAGCAGATTGAGAGGCTTGCAGTTGGGCCTACGGCACAAGCTTGAAGACATCGATTGTGCCGTTGATTTGTGTTTGATATCTCACATTTTAAATGATATGAGAGAAAAACTTGAGGGCCTCTATATCCAAGGAAGGAAAGTGTGCCTCTTAATAGATTTCAAAATAAAACAAAAGAAATGAGAAGAGCTGATGGACCAATTCAAATACCTCGAACTTGTAACCTGTAACGTGTATGGTGGTCAGACTAAAAAAGAAGCAAGACCAATCTTCGGATTGGTCGAATCTCCGTACTCCTCTATGGCTGCCAGACATGGAAAGTAAATAAGGTTGCAGGTGTTCATAAATAAATGTATCCGGAAAATTTTCAACATATTTTAGCCTCAAAGAATTTCAAACGAAGATCTATTGAGAAGAGCGAATTAAAATCCTATTGGAGAACTCATCAAGAAAGTGAAGTTCGCTTGGATAGGACACCGTCTGAAAAGACTACAGCATCTGCTGTCAAGTTATAGAGTGGAATCCCCAAGAAAACAGAAAAAGAAGGAAGCCCAATATAACTTGGAAGAGGTTCATAGAGAAAGAGACAAAAGGGGAAGACAAGAACTGAGGAGAAATAAAGCAGATGGCCGAGAACCGTGAACGAAAGAGATCTTTTGTTGTGGCCCTACGTCCCCCGTTTATACTGCGGTACCCTAAAAATATTGGCCTATATACATTTTTTGTTAAATTTTTGAATAACATTAACGACGAAATTTTTTAATTGTTTTAACAGTTATTTTAAAAATTACGAGTATTAAAGCTGCGTTCAAGAAACGTCTTACAACAAAATGACTTTTCGATATCTGCCTCGATCTGAAATGGGCGATTTTTGTTCTTTGTTTCCCTTCCCTAAGAATATTGCTTCTCTTTTTGCCTAAGTGCCGAACACTGAAAGAATAGAACTATTGTAAATTGGGGAGTAAGTTTAGGTTAACAGACATGCTATCCTTCTGATGAAGGTCAGAATGTCCTTAGCATTGGATTGTCTAATGTCCAATGGGGGAGTATACGCCTTCTTAACGAAATAAGAGCTTGACATTCACAAAGCAAGTGTATAGCCGTTTTGTCGTCTATCAAGTAAGTACATTGCAGTCTGTTTATGCGATATTATCTGCGGTTCTTTAACTCTGATAATTTTTTTTCCTTGCAGATGTACAAAAGTTATGGTTTTCACGGTCCCAGCAAATTAACTAAACAGATTCAATTGACTCTAGTCTTTTAAAGGGGTCTTTCAAAATCCAAATTTTATGAACAATATCGGTTTAACTGTTTTCGAAAACTGCCTCTGGGTTCTGTGATGTTTTTCAAAATCCTTCCTCAAGCGTATTATTCTCAGCGGTATTACGAAAATGTTTTCCAAACACAAGGAAGAAGTCCTCAAGCAAAATCAGCTTGATTGAGCTTTTCTTTTTCCGATTGTCACAGCCTCCTGACCTACAAATGTTACGGGTTGCCATAGCTTTACGTTCTCAGTAATTCTGGGCCTTTCTCTTTATTCTGTTCCGTGAGTTTTTGCTCTGTAAATTTTTTTGAGGGGTTCAATTATTGTTTCACTAATTCAGCTTAAATTTCTAACAGCTCTCCGTACTTTCACACATAAAAGACTGCAAGTCGAAGGCCACGAAAGGCCTCGAAAACACGCAGTAGAGGAAGAAGATCATAACCTCCATCCCTTACTTTCTTTTCAGATTTTAGTCTCCTCTGAAGGGTATAAGACGTTCTGATGATTGCAAAGACTATGGCGCAAATGAATTAAAGACGTCCTATGTTACTCGCTGATCCTTGTCTGACATGTTCTCACTTCACAAAACCATAACTTATTGTACTTCGGCTTGCGTGTCTTAAACCATTTTTCGGACATCAACTCATAGAAAGAACTTTGATTCCTCATGAAACTTGAGTGGACACAGGATCTAAAGTCTGTGATCGTCAGCATCAACGCGTTTCTGCATATAACGTTTTAAAAATAAACAAAATCTATCCTGAACACTGGAGGACAGAATTTTGCGGCATGCCTCTGAACCTTTGCTTTTTGCGGTCAACAAAGCCAAGAATGATAATCGTTCTGAAGCCTTTGTGGTACATTTAAGCGTATTTTCAAGGTAGTCTCATACAGTAGACCGTTTTTCTTCGAAAATAAGACCGGTATACCTTTTTCAGAGCGGTAAGATATGCATTTTTCTGAGATTGCATTCTGTGGCCTCGCAGTCTTTTGGTTGATTTTTTTTTTAAATAAATGTAAAGAATTCAACTTCAAACTTTTGCTGCCACTTGCATTTCCGAAAAATGTTGAAGTCATAGATCTAAAAATTATTTCAAGCAATAAAAATGCTTCGATTCAGAAGAGTCTAATATTTTTTACGCTGTTTGAATTTTTTGAAGTCTTTTTGAAGTCATCAATCATTGATTTGAATTCTTTGAAGTGTTTTGACTCAATAAAAAAATGACTTCAAAAAGTCTTCAAAATATTGCATTCATCGATTTGATTGCTTCAAATATCGGAAATGATGAGTGACTTCAAAAGAGCTTTTGAATTCAATAGAATGAAGGACTCAAAATATTGCATTTACTTATAGTTGTTTGTCTGGTTTCCATATGTCCATTGCACTGTCAAACTCACTCTTAGATGTCTGAAATTTTCGAGCATGAATGACAGCGGCCCGTGGCAAACTCTGAATGTTCTAGCCGATTTTTTGTTGAAATTTAACATTACATTTGAAGTCAAATGATGCATATTCGCCATTTAGAAAAACAGTGTTCGTGAAGTTGGCTAATATTATTTTTAATTGTAAATGGTTATTCTTCTATCCATCGACCTGGTGTTTTGAAGCATCCAGTGATGAACCTCCTTATCCAATTTTGCCTGGTATGGCTGTCTATCATTGAAACGTCGGACTCAGAAGTGAGGTGCCACAAAATTGTATTCAGGGTCGACAAAAGTTTCTCTGTACGTCTTCTGTCAATCAACACTTTTCTTTTTTTTAAGATCTCGAAAGAGTATTCCTGACTCCTTATCAACAATTACAATCTTTTTCTTGTACTTCACTGACACACATTAACCCCACTGTGCCACCCACCGCTGGGTGATTAGTGCATTGCTACGATCGCGCACGAACAGCTTCGTTGGCAAAAAGCTTCCTAGAAACAACCACCAAAAATATCTAATAAAAAGAGATACAACAGAAAAACAGGAGTTCCATCTATTCGACCAGATCCACGTTCGTTGGTGTCCCGCCAAGTTGTGCAGCTCAACGAGAGATGCTCGCCTCGTATGACCAGAAATGTTTACTGCCTGCTTAGTGCCATGATTAATGAACTAAGAATGTCATCATTAATGACACCAGCACCAGCACCATCATCATCATCATCATCATCATCATCGTAAGCATCTTGTGTTAGAGACTGGTACACCAGCCATCAACGACAGAGAGAATTGGGGACATCACAATGGAATGCTGTGTTGCTGCCACTTCTACTTCTGGATGCTGCTGGTCCGTTGTTGTAGCTACCAGATTCCCAGATATTCACGTTTCTTTTATTCTATTCGCGAGAGATGAATATCTCAGATTTCTCCTGCATTGTTCATTGAAAAAAGGGCAAAGAGATGCTGAACAAAAAAAAAAAAAAACGAAAAAAATTAGAAACCAAAGCAAGTCCACCCACGAACGAGTGAGTACTCCTTTGGAGCATTCAAGTTGTGCAGCGGGCGTATCTAGATCCTAGAGAATGTTTCAGAATCCATTAGAGAGAACACAGCAGCGGGATATCAAAAGAATTTGCGACGTTTAAGTGCACTTTTGTGCACCTATCTCATTTGTCTGTTTGATTTAGTGAATGAGAAGCAAGCCTGCTCTGCTCGATGCAGCACCAACGACCAGGCCCACCCGTCGTTGCATTATCTATTTTGGCGAACGAGGGCGAAACGAAAAAAAAAAACAAAAACAAAAATGTTGCTATTTGGGTTAACTGGAGTGTCTGCACGTCTGTGGAGGTGTGTGTTTTTACTTAATGAAACCATTGCTAATGGGAATGCTTGCAGATATATTAAATAAAATTTGTATCCTGGTTGTTGGCGCATTCCTCGGTTACGTGTGAAAAAGTCTTATGCGGGAGGCAGAAGTAGACTGGAAAATTACTCCCCTTGAATTTGGAGTCACTATCCATTAGTTAAGAGAAAACGTTTACGTTTACAAAACAAGTTGAAGTCGAGTCTGGTTACCATCTTGAATTTTGATAATGGAAAGCAGAGCAAAACTAAGCTTATTCTCAAGTGAAAAGTCCTTTTGATAATTCCAATCGAGAAGAGGTCATTTATTGATGATTGGCCTAGAAAACAGAATTATAAAAAATTGTATTCTTTCAGGAATGCTACATTCACGTAGTTTCAATCAAAGAATTCAAAAGACTTGAATCATTATTCATTTGAAGTCAATTACTGGTGCATTGAATTTTGAAAAATCCTAGAAACATAAAATTCGGCTCATTATCTCCAACATTTATCACAAGCCTACTAAAAAGAATTCACTGATTTCAACTGATTTCATGTGAATTCACTGCGAATTCAAAAGAATGCAGTCGTGGGACGTAATTCAATGATTGTTTAAAATGGAATGCAACAATAACTTACTTCTGAAGAATAATTTAAGGTCTTTTATTGTATTTTGTTTTTAAGTAAGATGAATGTAGATGAATTATCTTTCCAAAAGATAAACTACTTTTACAACCATGCTGGAAAAGAACTCAGAAACAATTTTTTGAATAAGTTTAACCTTAATTTGAGTCACTTTCTTTCGTTTTCAAAAAATTATGAGTCGCAGTAAATGAGCAGTAATTTTTTATGAACCTTTTGTGGGGTATGTCGGATTGGACATTCGAAATATCAACAGTTCTCGGATCACTTCGCCAATGAAGGAAGGGTACAAAAACTCTTAACGTTTAAGGCGCCACGTCATAGCCAAGGTTGGGGGAAAACGCTTGGGCGTGACTTAAACAAAGGAGGGTTTATCTGTTGGGTTCTTCTTAAAAAATCAAAACTGATGAATTTTTAAAAATATGTTCAACCTGAGAACCTGCACAACAGGCAAGTTTTCGCCAGCCATGTCACTCCGTTTTGGAACATATAACACTTACGAGTATTAAAGACACAAACTCATTCAAACACGAACTCTTGATACACTTAAATAATGAAAATTTATTCAAAATAAAAATTTCGTTACTCTCATATAGTTTGAATTTATCAAATTTTACCTCGATTGTTTGTTGTAAAAAAATACAAAATATGAATAGAAAAATCAAAGTAGAACATTGGATTTTTAGCACAATAAGCAAAAGATCAATGAACATACTTGCTTGTCCAGAAAAATAAGGGATTCACTATGAGTCTTGATCAGCTTTTATCCAATCCTCGAATTTTTTTTTTTAAATCGAATCAAAGTCTTCTTCTCTCTACACGTCCACTGAAGGTTCCGTAGATTGGTTTCTTAAATCGATGGACCAATCGAAATTAGAGGCGGCTCTTGGACGGTATTGGTACTGTTTTTTTTTTTTTTTCAAAACCCTGCGAGCTTTCAACAGTCTCGTGGGCATCGCCTTCTTTTTTGACTGAAAAGGACCAGAGACGAGGATTGCGTTTTGCATTTATTAAAAATATTTGAAATAATATTTTTAAATATATAATATTTTATATAAGGCACATTAAAAAAATAAATAATAAGATTTAAATGAATTCGTTGACGGAAAATGCTTAAAAAACAAAATAGCCTTCTAAACAAAAATTAGAAAGTAAATGAAAATAATAATACAAGAACATTTTAAGAGGGGTAGCTTCAAAAATATTTGACTAAAAGGCACTCAAAAAAAAAAAAAAAACATAAGTCATCTTCATGCTTCCACTCCATTTGTATGACCATGAATTTTTGGGAAAGTCAAGTCATAAGTCAAGTGAACATGCATCCAGATATATATATATTATTAACAAAAATAAAACAATTAACAATAATAAAATAAACTGAATTGTTAAGAAAATATATATTTATGAGACAAAAAGAAAACTCAAAAAGGAACAAAATCGTAAACTATTGCAAATATATAAGTGAATAAATAAATATCTGAATAATTTAATAAATTTATAAATAAAAATAAATAATTATATAAAAATAAATAAATAAATATTTTTATTTTATTTTTGTTATTTATTATTATTATTTATTTATTTTTTTTTATAAATATTGCGTTTTTTAACGTGTCTGATTTTTGAATTTGTTGAATATTGGGTCAGACTTGCCTTCATTGAGTCCTCGATCTTCAGTCTTTTCCGTAACAGCTTGATCACGTCATCTGCCAGTTCTCTGATGGTTTATTTGTAATTTTTCATCAACGTTACTTTTTTGAATGATTCGTCGATTTTCGAAGTCGACAACATTTGAGTGCATTCGTAATCCAAGGTGCACTGACGAACACATTTAAAGAGTTTTGCGTCACACATAATGTTTTTTTTTTCGCTAGGATCCCGTTGCCGAAATACTTTTCCAAAATCGTTGTTGCATAAAAATTTTGAAGTTGAAAATCTCAAAAATCTAAAAAACACAGAGGTAGAAGAGCTCTAGACAGCGCTGCTGTTACAAATGTCAAGCTTTGACAGTAATATTTCAACGGATTTATTTATTAATTTTACTTACCAATAACAAATTTAAAATATATTACTAATAGTCAATTTAAAAGCAATAGCAGCAGAGACTTTTGGCTCATTTTTGAAAAGAAAAAGGAGGGCGATAAATAACTAATTAAAGCTTAATTTTAAGAATAAATAATAATTTATTTATAGTTTCTTTATTAGTCTGGTTGGGCTCTTTAAAGACATCAATGATATTAACTGTTTGCTGCATATGTCTGAAACATTGATCTGAAACGAGGAAGCATTTCCCTATAAGATGATTTAGAGTAATGTTGCTTTTGCAGGTGAGACACGACGGTTTGTTAATGACAGATCTGTCAATCTGAAAGCAAAATCGGATGCAATGACTCCAAACCGTTATATATACTGTTGTCATTTCTGAAACTTGTTAGTAAAGGCGGAATGTAGTTCAAAAATTATGAGTAGTTTGATCCTCATTTGAAAACGACTTAAGACACCAAAGCAATCTGGGCCGTATTTCCCATCTGGGTTAGTTGTAACTATTCAAATGTGGCAGAGCTGTAAAGGAATGCCTTATTTCGAAATTGCATTCTGCAAAGTCACAGTATTTTGATTCATTCCTTTTACTTCAGTTAAAAGACTTCAAATTAATACTTTAATTTTCACTTTAATTACCCATTAATTTTGAAATCATTGTACTTAGAATTACTTGAAGTACTTAAAAGACTTCAAGTCAAAAGAATGCAATACTTTTAGGCTGTTTGAATTCTTTGAAGTCTTTTGAAATCATTGATTAATTCGGTAGTGAAGTCTTTTGATTTCATATCAGTTTTAACGTTTTGAAGTCTTTTGACTGCTTGAAGGTTTTTGACTGCTTTGAAGTCTTATGACTACTTGAAGTCTTTTGATTTCTTTATTCTGTTGATTACTTGAGAACATTTCATTTTCTTTGAAAAATATTAACTAAAAGCTTAATAGTACTAAGAAAGTGACTCTATAAATTTCTACATTCTTTAACAAGAAAATATGATTTGAGGTGTTTTACGTAAATAAAGTAAGTGCTCAACCGGAAACCTATTTCTATGCCTACCATGTTCTTTCGAGAATTATTCAAACTACATACGAGTCGATTACATCGTGTAGTTTGGGTCCGAAACCTCTGATCTATTTCAAACATTCACCGGATTTTGAAAAGGAGATGCACCGTTGTATGATTTCTTCAATCTTGTCTTGGAACAGATATTTCGACGGGGAGGTGTCATTTTTTTATTCCACTACACTGGCTCGGCTCGAGAAAATGACTCCAGCTAAGAGCGTCTTCGAATCCAAGCCTCCAGGTTAAAAAAAAAACGTAAAGATTCTAACCTCTGGTTCAAAAATCAAGAGATCGCCGATGCCTGAAAGCCTAAGCCTTGTCTAGCCAATTAGAAGCAGCGTGCTCAGGATCGTCAAGTCTGGGAGGCGTTTTTATTTCAGGCTCTGATCTTTCCGGAATCGTTGGCCGGATGAGTAAGGAAG
The DNA here is from genome assembly GCA_963555765.1 of Orthonevra nobilis. Classification (NCBI taxonomy): domain Eukaryota; kingdom Metazoa; phylum Arthropoda; class Insecta; order Diptera; family Syrphidae; genus Orthonevra; species Orthonevra nobilis. The sequence goes on from OY743227.1 coordinate 57,083,291, forward strand.
TTCCGAGTCGTTTCAATGAAGTGGCGAGCTTTGCTTAAATCTTTACATCCCATTATTGTATGCTTGAAGATAGAAGTGGACTTATTCCCCAGCCCATGCCCTAAAGTTGTTCTTCTATTACAAAACAAGTACATTCCTACCACCCACATTGCAAAAAGGAGTATTAAAAACAAATCCAAACAATTTTCCCGCTGCACCTTAGGGAATGGAACCACAACTCCATTTTTTATACAAATGCACGATTGAACGTTTCTCTGACACATTGTTGAAGTGAGTTCGTTAAATTCCTGTATCGCTTCCACATCTAATCAGGTTCCATTGTTCTCCACAACCATGTAATGTTTTCCAAGGTTTGTTGGGTGTCCATGTCCATCGATTGACAAGTAACCACACGCCCACACCACAACCAGTGACAGCAAGCACGTAAAATGCAATCGCGTTGCACCGCCGCGATAGCGGTAACAAAGCGAGCGAGACAGCTCCCGCGTAATGAGTGACAAATTCTTTGGCTCTATGACAACTCGACCGTAGTTGCCAATTGGCAGACAAACATGCACACCCTCTACCGGAGGGAAGCATAAATTATTCGCCAAAGGGGCTAAATTAACTTAATGGTGCCTAATTCTGAAAGGCATCCGCAGTGTGCATTCAGCCTTTGTTCCTTTGTGTGTTCGGAATCATGGAATAGAGGTACGCCCTTGCTGAACGATGCCCATGAGTACGACGAGCTGGTCTTGAATTTCAAGTAACATTGTTTGGAGAAAGGATCGCCGCGTCTGCCGCACCGCGCAACGGTAATCTAATGGGGAATAGATGTACGACTGTGCATGCAACAATAAGTCGGATTAAGTATCGTTGGTTCCGTGTTTATATTTAGCGGGTGCTTGTCCGCCAAGACATTTACAAATCTCCATTTCGCTGATTTGGTTTCCGAGTCGTCGTCGTGACTTGCGGGTAATGACTGTGTGCGCCATGGCAAAGGAGAAGCCAGAAAATTACTCTCAGATTAGATCTGGCATTTGGATGTTAAATATTGCAAAGGCTTGTCTCTAGAGGAGTGCTGCTTCCAAATGTTAGAGGTTCATGGTTGGCACATGAGAAATGTTTGGTACGAGTATGTGCATGGAATTCCTTTTCATTTGAATGGCTCAACGAGGTGATTTGTAACGTTTTGTGCTTTGGAGCTTGACATTTTTTGTTGGGGGGATGTGGTTAACTTGTGTTTCACACGGTTACCGTTCACTTGGCATTTGCCAAAAGGTCTTCGACAATTGAAATGGATATTTACTTGTATGGAAAATGTGGGGTGCACAAAGGTGGTACGGTAGGTCCCATGCTCGTAACACAAACTGAGTCATAAAAAGAAGTGAAGGGAACTTGATAAAGGTGGCGAAGTTTTTTTTAATCAATCTTTAGCTAATGAATAAACTTGGATGTGTGACATGCTTCGTTGAATAAGTCTGACAGTCTTTGAAAATACAAAAATTGGAAATGGACTTTTATAGGTAAAGATCATTCCTTGTAAAACTGTTTTGAAGTAGCTCACAAATCATTGAGTGTGATGTTTTGTCCCAGCGGAGGGTCGACTTCTTTTAAACAGCCTGATTTGAAGGCCTCTTTTACATTATCCATAAAAGCTTCAACGACGGCTTTTTGGGAATGATTTAAATCACAAATCACGTTTAAATACTTCCAGTGCCAGAAACCGGTGCAAGTATGCAATTATTCAGAAGTTCTTGGTCCCAACTACGTAGAGCATTACGTAGCTGAACCAGTTTTACAAGGAACCAGAATTTGGTCATCGCTTTGTAAAGTCCAGTGGAATTAAGCTGCTTTATGCGGCTTTGAAGTCGAAGAATATTTCGAGAATTTGACTCAGTGTAAAATTTTGGTCTTTTGTCGTTTGAGTATCGTTAAAGCTTGTACACTTGGTTATGACGCAGTCTTTCTGAAACCAAATTGAACTTGTCACTAAAACAGCCAATGGCGAATAAAATACTGCGAATCAAAAGCCAATGCAAACAAGTCGCTAACAAACTTCACTGTCTTGACCTTGCATTCGTCTTTAAACCTGTCACTTACTGACCGTCGTACGAATTTCAAATTTAAGGCGCACAACATATGAGATACTTTCGTCTGAACATGGGATTGATGCGTTTTCTCTAATCTGACATGCGCTTCGACCCTTCAAGGCGATATCAGCGGTGAGCTTGCGCACAAGAGGGAGTCGTCTGCGTACAAGTAGCATTTTGTTGAATTGTCCAGCCCGGGTTGGTCCGACGTCAGAATGTTAAAAAGGAGTGGCCCAACCTTTGATTTCTGTGCGACAGTTGCTCACATTCTTCGAGTTGTAGATTTTTTATTGCCTGCCTGGGATTAGAAAGTCCTGGAAGTAAGAAAAGAATGAAGAATTTTTATAAGTGACGTAGGAAAAGCCAATTGTATTAATTTAAAAATTAATCCTTGGATCCAGACACTGTCAAAGGCTTTTCCAGAAAACAGACAACTGTAACTTGGTGATTGTTAAGAGCCTTTGTCACGTCATTTAAAAATATCATCATGTGATGAAGCCTCAAGTGTTTTTCCCGGAATCCAAATTGAATGTCCGGGTCCACGCAGGACGATGACCCTGTTTACCTTTTTCGGAATCGCAAAAACCTCAGCTGTTGTTGATGCAATTGTTGAATATAATTCTGTGGGCTGTCATCACAACAAAAGGAAACATCTTCATTATGAATTTTGATATGTTGTCCACACCAGAAGATTTCTTTGAGTTGTTGGAAAAACCATTGCCTTATGGTGTAATAACACATTTTCTCAAAAACTCATTTTGCGGTGCGGTTTTTGTGGCCGCAATTGTAGTTCATGGATGGTTCGAAAACGATTCATGGTTTTTCAACGACCGTCGAATGAATGAAAAATAAATCTGCACAAGTTACAAGCTTAATTCGAGCTTGATTCTTCTCATGGTTTAGCGCCAATCTAAGCTTAACCCTTAGCGACCACACCCCACGCTGAAAAACTTAGTTGTTCAAGACATATGGGTGTTTTAAGACTTCTAACCGATTGTTTAATGTTTGTTGGAGAATTTTTTTTAACATTTCCAATGATTTTTAACGGTCCATTAAAAAAATGGCGTTCTCAAAACTGGACATTTATTTGAAAATTCAGCAAAAATGGTATTTTTTAGGAAAAAATTCATATCTCCGCCACTTTTCAATATTATGGGCTAAAATTTAAGAGTTGTACGAACAAAATATACCACTTCCGAAAAATAAGATGCTTTTGATGACCATCTGTAGCTCTCTCCGATGAAATGGTCCTGTCAATCTCTGGTGTAGCATCGGGAAGATGAGATGAGCAATAAGCTTCTTCAAAACGATGATCGCAGAAGTGAATTCTTATGCGTCGTTGACTTTGAGTTCCCACATAATGCGGAAATTGACGGCTGCTTGATCAAGCATTCCGGAGAAAAAAACATATCGGTCACCTGTTTGTTCTCCGAGCGACTGAGTAGGCGTGAAAAAGTTGATCGAAAGTATCCGTCCCTCCTGTCGAATCGTTTTAGTGGACAATGATATTCGGCTTTCCGTCTGTTATTTATTCCGTTTGGAAATAAGTCGAAGCCACCAAGACGATTTTGTTCTTCTTCGGTGTATAGGAAAGTAAAGTTTTGTCTTTGGTTTGACAAAGCTTTGCTTTGGGAGGCTTTTTCGACGCTAATTTCCATTGGAATCTCCCGTTTTATCTTTCTGATAGTTCCAGACAGAGACATGTTAAAAGTTTGATCCAGAGGGATGGTGGTGAACCAATTGTCGCACGTGACCGTGCGATTAGTGATTGATTTTATCCTCCAACAAACGTTCACTCGATTCATGATACTGAATTATTTCCCATGAACAGACTTAATTCCATAACGATTAGGATTTAAAAAATTGTAGTCTACTAGACTAACAACTTACCTTTATTTCGTCTATTGACACCACAAACAAGTCGATTTGAAAAAATATAGAAAAAAAAAATCGGCACCTAACAACGGTTGCGGCCACTCTGGGGTAACTATCAGGTTGGCAACTAAGTAATTGCGGATTTTTTTAAAAAATAAAAGACAATTTTTGCACAATCTTTAAGGCAGCATCCTAATGCAACGTTCATAAAACTTATGTTTTTTTTTTAAATTATTTTCTCGTTCTTCAAGAAGATATTAAGACTCTTATAATGCGTGTAGCACAGAGCGAGCGGAAGAATTAGGAGAAGAATGAAAGACATTGCAGTGGTTTGAGAAACTCAGGTGTATTTGGTTTCAATTCTCGGTGGGTAGAGCCCTAAAAGGGACGGAGGATTTTGATATCGACCTATTAGCTTCCACCAAATTCGCAGGATTTTATTCGACATTAGTTGATTTTGAAAGTTTGGAAGATTTAGGTTTAGATTTAGTTGCCTCCACAGCAGAGCCATCTACACACAATCTACACAAACCACTTTTTTGAATACACGAATTAGGTATTAAGCTGATACAACAACCACTGCAACTACGCCACCCATTAGTCAGTGATAGTGCCAATAACTAGATCCCAATGGCAAATGGTGACCAAGCTCCAATAGTTTTTGCCGTGTGACCAAAGATGTGTTTGGCCTTGCATATTGTCATGACGGAATATAACACCTTTTCAATTTGTCAATTGGAGCCGCTTTTCCACTGCATTGTTCGATTTTGTAAGTTGAATTAACGGTCGGTTGGGTGGTAAAAGTTCAAAGTAGACAATCCCTTTGTAATCCCATGATGAATATCAACTTTTGATGTTGTTTAAGCTGGTTCACCTTGCTTTCTCCAGGATCTTTTCCGATTGACATTGTTGTAAACAACCCATTTTTTATCACCAGTTATCAATCGTTTTAAAAATGGATCATTTACATTACGTTTCTTTAACAAATCGCAGGACTTAATGCGTTGTGTTAAATGATTTTCTTTCAGTTCATGAGTATCGAGTTTTTGTACGTAGCAATGGTGTTTTAAGCGATTTTCAATGCATGTATGTGACGATCCGCATCGATTATTGCTCTGATTTGGTCGTCATCAACTTCAACTGGACGACCAGAGCGTTTTTCATCTTTCAGTGAAAAATCACCAGAACGAAATTTGGCAAACCAATTTTGACACTGCCGTTCTTTTAAAACTTCGTCACCATCAACAGCACATTGATTTCCCATTTTTCAACAGACGCCAAACAAAAACTACACGACCGATCAAACAAGTTTTGTTTTTACTGATTGACAGTTGAATTACCAACTATCAAATAACAAAATGTGTTTGACATTTCGATTACATCAGCAAACCCAAAAATTCAACCAAAGCCATCTATGAGTGAAATCCGCAATTACTTAGTTGCCAACCCAATAGTTACCCCATGCCAATAAAACTATCGCTCAAGGCGGCTAAGGGTTTTTTTTCGGCTCCCTATGAGATGAAGTCACATCTCACACTTGTCTACTACCGGCAAATGTCGTTACTTGTATCAATTTCAAAGCATTTAGACCTCTAATTTCACTTTTTCCAAGCCTGTGGTAACTGGTCATCCCGTGTGGCCGTTTAGGGTTCAAATTTTGTATATTGACTTTCAGGAAGCAAATTGAATGTCACTTGAAGCAGCAATAAACTCGTGCTAGAATCATCGGAATATTATTTTTTAGTAAATGGATTACGTTACAAAAATACATAAAAGGTGAAAAGTATATCCACCTTGTGGGCTACTGAATTATGGCTTTTAAGTATTTAACATTTAACAACGAGGTCACTCAGTTCGAAGTACCTGCATCTAATTGCATCCCAACATTCGAATCGTGCAACAATTTAATTCCCATTCGGTATCCACAATGCAAAATTCCCATCGAAGATGAAATGGAAATTGTGCCTCGAAAGGGAAACTTGAGTTTCCATTTTGGGCCCCGTTCCGGCATGGTTCTTGTGCGACTTGTATGAAGCCACTCAAGAGAATAATTCCCCAATACAATGCGTTTCCCGCTGTAAATTTCGAACGTAATGCGTTCATGGAAGCAGCTTGTTATTTTTTAACCTCCACAACCTTCTTTTTTAGAGCCATTAAAGTATACGTTTGGAAGGATATTTAATTACCCAAATAGAGCAGAAATTTCATTCAGTTGCCAGGGGCACACCACAACTGGTAGCATCATCGCTCCTAACCTCAGTCCCTGAGTCTACAATGTATCTGCTTTTATGTCCAATTCAATTAGTCCTGGTTATCTTTTACCCAAGCGATTAAATGTGAAGTGCATTTGCGCACACACTCGCAACCGCATTTCGGGGGGAAAATCGATTGGTTTGATGCCTGTCATCACAGTGGGGGGGGGTGAGGTCTAACCGAGCATTGAAGAAGATATCCAGATTGGAAACATTTTGGAAAAGGTTGTGTGCTTAGGTCTTCCACATGTGGGGTTTTTCTTAAAACAATTGTAAAGCCATTCCGGCGGTTGGCCTGGTGATGCGAATTCAAAGGACGACGGAATATCTTCCATGGTCTGGAATGGAATGGAAACTATTTCTTGTTTTTGGGGCACAAAAGGCTATCCCAATGCGGCGCCCATCCCCAGTTGGATGTTGAAGAAAACCTCACGAATGTATTTTGGATCGCATTCAGGTGTCTGTGGAGTATGTAAGGTTGGGGGACCTCGGAAAAAATGCAAATGTAATGTTGACGCTGTGCTGTGTGAAGATACTCGAGGGGGAAGAAGCTATTTAAAACGTATTTTAAAGTTTTGTTTTATTTATTTACGATTTCCAGAGTGGGTGAATAAATTGATAAGAATAAGAAGCTGGAAGGGAACTCAAATTCTTTGGAGGAAAATAATTGCGTTTTGAGTGTTTTTCATGCTTCAACATCAAAAGTCCCTCTTCGTCCCAGTTGGGCGAAGGGAACCCTCTTTTATTTTTTGTTCTCTTAATAAGCATGGTCTGCCATTGAATGTTGGTCGAAAGCTGGACTTTTGTTTGAATAATTGATGTTGCCAAATTTGCAAAATAAGAGGGAGGAAGAAATTTAATTTGGCCTTAAAGTTAAAGCCAATTGACGTGTTGGCATGATTGGGCATGGAAAACTACGAGATGAAAACCTTCATGTAAGAGTATTTAAATAAAAAGTGTTGCCCAAAAAATTAAAATAGATATGTTTAAATAAATAAGTATATAAAAAAATCATTTATTGTATTTGAGTAACAAATAAATGAACAAATAATAAATAAATAACATAGACAAAAATAAAAATAAGAATAAAGTGATTGTGTAAATAATGAAGTACTGAAATAAATAAAAAAATAATTAAATAAAAAAATAAATAAATTAATAAATAAATAATTGAACAAATAAATAAATAATTAATTAAATTAATAAATAAATAAATAAATAAATAAATAAGAAAAACAATAAATAAATAAATAAGGAAATAAATAAATAAATTTAAAACGTCTTAGACCGTAGATAAGTAAGGATTTGCTAACTAAAATATATAAAAAAACTTGATTCGGAAAAAATGCAAACGCCATCCTTATAATCAAAAATTAAAAATGTACTACAAAAATTTAAACGAAGTGGTGAAAAAACAAGTTCGATTCAGTCGCGATAAAAACTATAAAAAAAGAATGGAGCGTATTAATAAATATCCTTAATAAACAAATTCATAAAGATAAAATCCGACAAAATGGAAACTGAGAATGACATAATGTCTGGTCCAGTAGAGATTGCCAATCTCCTTAATCAATTCTTTGTATCTGTATTCTTTGCATCTCAATCGAAACTACATCCTCCAAAATACGATTGTAGTTGTGATTTATATGCAGATTTGACTGAAGACGCATCTCAAAGCAACAGTTTTGTTTTTAAACGTTTCACGCCTTATGAAATTCACAAGTGTATAATGGCTTTTGATAATAAAAAGTCCAGCACCTCCGATACTATTACTAACTGTCTTCTGAAACGTATTTCACTGTTCATTGTCGATGTGTTATGTCATTTATTTAATTTTAGTGTTTATTGTGGTATATTTCCTACGGCTTCAAAAAAATGCTTAAAGCACTCCTCTGTATAAAAAAGGTAATCGAAATTCCGTGACTCAATTCCGACGTTTTGCAAAATATTTGAAAAACTTATGAAAGTACGTATAGTATCATTTTTTTGCTAATGAACAATTTGGTTTTCGTGAGGGGAGATCGACTGAAGATGCCATACTTAAATTATGTGGTTAAATCTGTCATATTTTTAATAATAAAAACACCAGCATAGTTTTGTTTGTAGATATGACGAAAGCATATTATAAAAATTGTACCAGGCAGGACTTTGGTTTTCTTCTTACTTGTCGGATAGAGGTCAGAGAGTGAAACTTGATGGAATCTTCAGTAAGAAGTTAAAAATGACTATTGGCGTTCCTCAGGGATCTGTACTGGGACCAATTTTATTCTTGATCTATATTAATAATCTTTTTAAACAAAACTTTAATAGCCATCTAACAGCCTATGCTGATGATATAGCTTTTACATATTCAAATAACAACTTGTTTGAGTCCATAGTTAAGATTCATATGGATTTAAATATACTCAGACAATGGTTCGCTAAACACGAGTTGCTCATCAGTGAAAAAACAAAAATGATGATTTGCAGTTTAAAATGTGTAAAAAACTTTTATGAGGATTCAGTGTGTAGTTCATTTGTGTTGAAAGTTATAAATATTTAGGCGTTTGAATAGACAAAAACCTTAATTGGAAAGCACACGTTGACGAGTTGAAAAAATATATGTTATCTGTAACCCGCCAAATGTTTCTCCTTAAACCACATTGCTCAAAAAAAATTTTATTATTGTTCTATTATGGACTTGTTCACTCTAAGTTACAATACGGTATTGCTAGTTGAGGAGGAACTTATAAACTTATAGTACTACAATTGAAACACAGAACATTGCCCAAAAACACATTATGCAAATTGTTTGTAACGCTATTAGATCAACCAGTAATTTTTTTGTTTTCGAGTCCTGCCAATAAAACATCTTTATATCTTTAAAGTTCTTAAAGTTTTCTTCATGCGGAGCGGTTACAGCGCTACTCTCAGAAGTTCAAATATATACTCACAAAGAGCAAATAGTACTACTGTGTCCAAAAAATAAGGTGACATTGTATTTATTTTGAAAATTCTTTATTTATTCTTCCAAATCAATTTCATCCCCTTCAAAGTAATCCCCTCTCGATGCAATGCACTTATGCCAACGGATTTTCCAATCTTTGAAACACTGGTTGTAGTCACTTTCCGGGATGGCCTTCAGTTCCGTCTTCGCTGCGGCTTGAATCTCCTCTATCGTATCAAAACGGTGTGCCCGGAGCGGTTTTTTGAGCTTGTTGAACAACCAGAAGTCGCACGGCGCCAGATCAGGTGAATACGGTGGTTGCGGAAAGATATGGGTTGAGTTTTTGGCGAAATGATCACGAATTACGAGTGCGGTATGGGATGGTGCATTATCGTGGTGTAAAAACCAAGAATTGTCTTTCCACAATTCCGGCCTTTTTTGGCGGATAGCGTTACGCAAACGACGCATAACGTTCAAATAATATTCCTTGTTGACTGTTTGGCCGGTTGGAAGGAATTCATAAAGCACAACACCACGATAATCGAAGAAAACAGTCAACATGACCTTGATTTTTGAGCGACTTTGGCGCGGTTATTTTGGTCTCGGCTCTACATTGGCACGTTATTCGCTCGATTGATCGGTTGTTTCGGGGTCGTAAGCATAGATCCAAGTCTCATCGCCAGTTATAATGCGTTTCATGACATCGTGGTAGTCGAAAAGCATTGATTCACACACTTCAACGCGACGCCTTTTTTCCAAAAAAATCAATGTTTTCGGTACCAGTCGAGATTTGACGCGCTTGAGGCCCAAAGCATCCTTCAAAATGGTATTGACTGAGCCTTTCGATAAGCCAACTTCATCAGCAAGTCTCTAATCGTTAATCGATGGTTTTTCAACACCAAATCTTTGATTTTTTGGACGGCTTCATCGGTTGAGGTTGATGGTCGCCCAGAACGCTCTTCGTCTTCGACACGTTTACGGCCGGCTTGGAAATCACTATACCACTTGTAAACATTTTTTTAGACATAGTCTCATCATCAAAGGCTTTCTGCACCATCCTCAACGTATCCGCAGCAGAAAATTGATTCCGCAAACAAAATTTAATGCAAACTCTTTGCACAATAAATTTCGACATCGCAAAAAACGAAAAACTCACTTTTAGCAGCTCACAAAACGACGCGTATCTCAAACACTATGAATATATTTTGACATGAAATTTCACATATGTAGATGTCACTGACAGTACTACCAACCTAAAAAGAAAGAAAAATTTCCAAATCCTTCGACGCGCGCAGCTTAAATTCATATGTCACCTTATTTTTTGGACACAGTAGTATGTCATTTGTAAATACTCCTCTATCTAAGAAAACGCGCTTTTCATACTGTTATACTGCGAAAGCACCTACGCGTTTCAATAAATTGCCACTTGCATTGAGGTCAATAATGCAACCCTCTTTATTTTTAAGCGAAGTAAAAAAAAAATTTCTTTGGCATGGATAGTTCATCGGTCAAAGTATACTTAAGCTCGCATTTATAATTTGTAACCTCACTTTTGAATGTTTCAAATTGTAATAATTTTGATTGAAATTTAAGTATCCTTTTTTTTTCTCTTATTTATTTATTTATTTATTTATTTTTGTATGTTTAAGCATTTGAATTTTTCATTTATGATTTTTTGTTATTTATTTATTTATTTTTGTATTGTTAAACATGAATTTACCCCACACTTGCTAAATATGTAAAATCAAATAGAAATATCATTCGCCTCTAGTTACTTGTATGTGTGCTACAGAATGATGCTTAATTATTTATTTTGAAAAATGTCAGATATGTGCTTGCATTTTAAATATTTAAAGCAAAAAAAAAATGTAAAGACACTAGCATTCTATTAATAAATAAAAATTTAAATTTAAAAAAATTATAAATAAATAATAATAAAATATATTAACAGTCTTATAGGGTTCAAGAAACTTAAGCATTTATCAGAGGATTACCCGAATATATAAATTAACTCAAGAAGTTTAGTCTAAGCTTCAAACTAGGGTCGAAGATCAATTCAACGTTCGCTTGTGAATGTAAAGGGTTTTTCAACACGGACGCTACAAAAGTAGAGCGACAGGGACAGCAAACGACGCCATTTTTTTTGCCGTTCTTTTGACATTTCTCTTCAGTAAGGTTTGTCATTTCATAATGGAAAGATATACGAGCCAACAACGAGTCGAAATTATTAAAATTTAATTGTGAATTGGGCTGACCAACAACTTGAAAATTATTCGAATTTTCATCGAAAAATCACCTTCAGCGATGAGGCTCATTTCTGGCGGAATGACTCCGTCAATAAACAAAATATGCGCTATTGGTCAGGCAGCAATCCACACGTACTCACTGAGTCATCATTGCATCCCGAAAAAATTACGGTTTGGTGTGGTTTATGGGCCGGCGGCGTCATTGGGCCGTACTTCTTCCGTGATGATCAAGACCAGCACGTTACTGTGAATGGGGATCGCTACCGTTCAATGATAACCGAATATTTTTGGCCCCAATTAGATGATATGGACTTGGAGGACATATGGTTCCAACAGGACGGCGCCATACGCCACACAGTGAATTTCACAATCAATTGATTGGAAACCAAGTTTGGAGAACGTGTTATCTCACGAAATGGTCCAGTCGCTTGGCCGCCTCGGTCGTGCGATTTGACGCCGTTAGACTATTTCCTGTGTGGCTACTTCAAGTCTATGGTCTATGCCAACAAGCCAGCGACGATTGATGAACTTCGTACGAGCATCGAACGTGAAATTGCAGCAGTATCGGCCGATTTATGCTTGAAAACCGTCGAAAATTGTGTTCAGCGTCTGGACTGCTGCAGGCGTGCCCCTTGGTGGCCATGCAAAAGAAATCAAGTTCCATACATAATGGCATCGAACATACTTTCACAGGAATAAAGAATTTCATTGATATCCAAAACCGTTTTCGTTTTATTTAAAAAAAAAAAAATTTTGTAGCGCTCTTATTGAAAAACCCGATGCAAGTATCCTTCTCCTCGCCGTGCGCAAAATGCACAATCCTCTTTGTAGAAACAATTTTGATATTATCGGTCTTTTCCCATTTAAAACTCTATTTTGGCCTTGCCCGAATTCTACTTTAGGAAAATATCATTTGGACAATATTTAAGTCCCCTTAAATTAATTAATTTTGCTCATTCAGATATCAACAACCGATTGTCTGTTGATGAAATTCAGGTACGAAACACTAACTGATATTTGTATCTTCTGAGCTATCGACCCCTGAACAAATTTTCCCTCGGCATACGCGTCCAACTCGTAGACACGCCATCAGAGTCTGAAGTGACCCTAACGCGGTAATCGCACAACCAATAGCATGCTCATCGTAGTTACAAAATTTCAATTATAGACAACGAGAGGTGAATTATGATACTCGTAATGGGCTCGTTTGGATGCACCAAATGTAAATGCCAAAGAGGCACGAGACTGGCAGTGCACCATCTTCGAAGCTGTTTTTTTTTTCTTATCGGTGATTATAGCAGTTTTATTTTATAAAGTCACGCAAAGCGAAGTGAATGTGAAAGGATGTGAAACGGTTTTGTATCTTTCGGATTAAAAAGCAAAACAGACATTGGCATTTTATAGATAAATCGTAATGAAAGGCAAGTTTTTGAGAACAGCAGTTTCCTCTTTGTTAGTTTAGTTGTGCATCTCGTTTGTTTTGTGAACAAAAGTTGGCATTTGAGTTTCTTTGTGGTTCGTTGGGTATTTTTTTTTCAGAAAAGTTAGGAGCCTTTCTGTCATCTCATCCACCCTTAGCTTGCAACGTTTAATGTCTCTATTCATAAAGGGTGATTTTTTAGCTATTATCTTTTTGGCAACACTGGTTTAAACAGCTGACGCACGTTTCATGTTTTGTTTCACTGTCAAACATCTTCCGTTTGGTCTATAATTTAACCATGAATCGTCTTACAAACGAACAACGCTTGCAAATTTTTGAATTTTATTATCAAAATGCATGCTCTGTTAAGAAAGTTCATCGCGCGCTTCTTCCATTTTATGGTCAGTTTATCGACCCACTGAAGCGGCTATTCGGGCTATTATGACTAAATTTCGCACTAAATTTACATTGTTGGACATAAAACCACCAACACGCTTACGTAGAGTGCGAACTGAATTAAATATCGCAGCTGTATCGGTCAGTGTTAATGATGACCATCAATTATCGATTCGTCGCCGTTCGCAGCAATTGGGCCTCTGTTGTGAGTTGATATCCAACTTTTTTTTGCCCAAAATGCAAGAGCTTGACTTGCATGACATGTGGTTTCAACCAGACGGTGCCACATGCCACACGCCTTTAGACTATTTTTTGTGGGGCTATGTTAAAGCTCATGTCTATACAGATCAGCCCGCTTCAATTGACGCATTGGAAGACAACATTGAAGCATTTATTCGTGAGATACCGCCCGAAATGTTGGAAAGAGTATGCCAAAATTGGACTAAGCGGATGGACCATTTGAGCCGCAGTCAAGGTCAACATTTGCATGAAATAATCTTCAAACATTAAATAATATGGACCGTACTATCGATTCAAATAAAGATTTCCTATGGCTTTTAAAAAATCATCCTTTACTTATCCACTTCTTTCGGACTACTTACTGCAAAAAAGTATAAAATGATGCAGTGAAATTGTATTTTTCTCCATAAAACTTCAGTTCTTACCATTCATACCCTTTACCAATTCACTTGTAACCCTCCATTTGATCGAACGCCCAGCGTTGTTCCCCTAAGTCTGCAACGCGTTACCCGGTTTTGTTTTCCCCTCAAAAAGTAGATTCAAAACCAATTGGTGCTCCAGAACCTCCTCCATCCGCTTTTATATTCTGCTCTTGTTGAGCTAAATTCATTGTGGGGCCCCATCAAGCTATTGATTCTTTGAGAATATGAACTCATCTGCTTTCCGTTCTTTTATGCACGCTGCTTTCAATTGATAAGACCAAGCTTCCTTTGACTGGGTTTTTTTATCAGCTATCCTGTGGGCCTGTGGAGTGGCCCCGTCTTTCCGAAGTCGTGTCTTGTCATTGAGTCAGGGAAACAGATGTATAGTTGCTGTATTAAAAATTCAGCAACATATATAGCTTTAGGAGGTCATTTCCCCTCCAGTTAAAATTATAAGTGGTCTTTGGATAACATAAAGATTTTCGATGGATTTTCTTAGGGCTGTCCAAGCACAATCTTCTCATGTTCGGTTTGTTAGAATAGCCATCGATATATGTAAATAATATACTCTTACTGTTCGAAATCGTTCCTCGTCTAAGTTTCTTTTATTGATTTGTCATTTACACTGGCAAACCTTAGTGTCGCACATTTTGTAGCGCAGTGAAGGCTGCTTCATCTTCCTTAACGATAAACGCGGATTGCGAATAATTTCACTTTAAACTTCGTCAAATATTGAAAACAGTGAAGATATTTTGCCGCCTTAGGTATTCGGCTTCAGATCCTAACAGTGAATAAAAACAAAACTTATGTAGATATGTGGAGGGACGATCTTGCATTCAAATGCTTGTGGCGATGATTGATTCATTCTGATCCAATTTCGTATACTAAACTACAAACTGCAATATGCGTAAAATGGGTCTGGTTTCGAAAGCAATATTTTTCAAAGATGGACAAAACAGTTTAGGATGATTTAACGCAGGAAGGAGCTAAAGAGTGTCCAGCGGAGAGTTTTTACGTTTAAAGAGCTACGTTCGGGAGGTATTTTTAAATTTCAATTCAAAGCAAAGCTTGCAAAGAGCTTCTTAAAATTTAAATGCAACCTACAGTGGTGGCCATTTAAAGAGAGCCATCAAGCTGCTATGTTGAAAAACCAATATATTCCAGCCGGCAGTAGTGATTTGAGAGTCTATGTTAACCACAGGTATTTTGAAAAGCAATCGTATAGAGTTATATTAAAATGTGACTTCGAAATTCACCGCAGTAATTTTAATTTGTATTATTTTCGAAACAATACTAAGTAGCTATGGGTCGAGGAGTTAGTTGTGCTTCTTGTGAGCGAGCACTTCAAATTAGTGATCGAACAAATTGACAAAGATTACAGGAGTAAAATCTTATTTGAAGAGTGGCTAGAAGGGTACCACTCCAAAGAAAACGAAACAAAAGGCATGTTTTCGGTTTTAAGAAATTGTTTTAAACATCGTGGTGGAAATATCAAGCTGTGGACATCATTCCCCTGGTATGGACTTGATCCAATATACTGGATTGAAGAAACCATTGATCAACACGAATATGTCAGTATACTTGAGAATGTGATTTTGAAAGATGAACATTTCAACAAGACAATGATCTTAAACTTACCTCGGGAAAGGCAGAAAAATTCTTTGAAGATCACAACTTGACATGGCCAGCTTATTCACCGGATGGCAGGAACTCATTTCAGTAAGCAAGAATCTTATTAAAAACGCAGCAAAACTGTGTGTCGGATGGAGAAGAATGGACACCAATATCTATCCAGCGTTAGTTGATGCAATGCCCAGACGCTGTGAGCCCATCTTACAAAAAATTGTCAACCAAGAACTAATGTACTATAAGCTTACGAAAAAGCATTGTTGCAGTCTTCCTTGATGTGAAGGTGGAAAAGTAAATGTGAACACTTATTTTCCCAGTTATTTCTCAGTGAGACGGATACTTGATGTTTTTATAAATGACTGGTTGATGGAGTACAACAAGGTGCTGTGTCCAATTTTGTACAACATTTACACCTACGACTTCCCCATCTTAACAATTTTGGATTAGCAATCTTTGCATATCATACATGTTTTTTTACAGAAGCTCTCAATGCTTTAAAATCGACAACAATCTGGAGTCTTAATCTTCTCAGTCTGGTATCTTGGAGAAGACTGACAGTTGGTCTTTAAGTCCAAGAAAGAATACATAAAGTTTTCCTTATAATAAAAACGTTGTACCTTATAAGCAATGACACAAAAAAAACTGTAACTTTCAAAACAATATTTTTGGCAATACTTTTTTAATATTCATCAGCATGGGGAAAATATGCCAATTGACATTTTTAGGTACCTTTAACGTTTCTTGACTTATCATGCCTTTTTTTTAGATCAATAAGCTTCATGATTTCACAAATATAGAAAAAATCTGATAGAGAATTGAATTTTAATTGTAATTAAATTGAGTCTTTTCTTCTTTAAGTTACAAAGGGTATACAATTATCTGTTTCTTATCTATAATGCGGCTGTAGTCGTATGGCCTCCTTACTACAGTTGTATCACGTTGGCAACTAATTTTTCATGGGACAAAATAACTTTATTCTGTAATGTATTGCCCATTTTAAGCAATGACCTTTTGCCAAGTGACCAAAGATGTGTGTGGCCTTGCATACTGTCATGATGGAATACAACACCTTTTCGATTTGTCAATTCGGGCCGCTTTTCTTCCACTGCATTATTCGATTTTGTAAGTTGAATTGATCGTTTGGTTGGGTGGTAAAAGTTCAAAGTAGACAATTCCTTTGTAATCCCACCAAACTGATTACAAACTTTCTTTTGATGAATATCAGCGTTTGATGTTGTTTGAGCTGGTTCACCTGGCTTGCTCTACGATCTTTTCCGATTGGCATTGTTGTTTTAAGCGATTTTCAATGCATGTATGTGACGATCCGAATCGATTATTGCTCTGATTTGGTCGTCATCAACTTCAACTGAACGACCAGAGCGTTTTCCATCTTTGAGTGAAAATTCACCAGAACGAAACTTGGCAAACCAATTTTGACACTGCTGTTCTTTTAAAGCTTCGTCACTATAAACAGCACATAACATTTTGTGAGCTTGCGATGCGTTTTTTCCTTTCCTGGCGTAAATGCTCGTTTTGATTTTCCATTTTTCAACAGACGCCAAACAAAAAATACACAACCGATCAAAAATTTTTTTTTACTGATTGACAGTTGAAGTACCAATTTTCAAATAACAAAATGTGTTTGACATTTCGATTACGTCAGCAAACCCAAAAATTCAACCAAAGCCATCTATGAGTGAAATCCGCAATTACTTAGTTGCCAACCTGATAGTTTCAGAAGAAAATTGTGTGCTCCAATATAAATATAATTTGATAGAAGTCAAAATGAGAACCCGATAGAGGTTGCGAACCAAGGCAGAAGCACAGAAGATTAGCCTCGATTATGACCAGGAGAGGCCGAAAAGTAGAACTCCGGCAAGAAGACGTCTGTAGCTGAGTCTAAATTCAGTTGCAGGACACCCACTGGTGAAGCGTATCTTTCATCATTCTAGTTCATGTTATGAAGTGATCGGATTATTTCCTGAAATACTTCATTGTCATTTGGATTCAACCTGGAGATGCTGGAGATGTAATATAAAAGAAACTATTCGGAAATCTTTTGGATCTCGATTCGTAGTTTTTCCCGCAGTAAGTAGCAGTAAGTAGCAGTTTAGTTCTGATTTGTAGGGTGGACAGGATATTTGATACTTTATCTAGGCTGTAAGCAGCGTGTTTATTGAATTTGAAAAGATTATTGAAGTTTACTCCTAGGTACTTAAGGTAATTTTTGACGTGCACTAGCTTATCATCCAACCTAAGTTATAGATTTTTGCTTTCAAGGACAACGCCTTCAGCCTCCTTTCCGCTTGCATTACGGAATCAGATTAGCTCTGATTTAATTCTGCTAATTTTGGTGCCCCAGGTCTTATAGTAATCGTTTATGACATTTAAGTGTTCCTCTAACGAGCGGAGGGCGAGGATAGGGTACGTGTCACTACAATACGCTAAGGTATCGTCTTATAGAGTATGTACAAAGGATTTGACAAATAAAACTTAAGGCTCATGATGTCAGATAATGTATAGGTTTTGAACATACCAACCTAAGTGAACAGTCTGTGATAATGGGACTTTATTTCACTTATATAAGTCGTACAGTAGAGCCTCTGCAATTTGAGTAAGAGAGGTGAAATAAATAAATAAATCACTTATCATTATTGTACATCCTTAAAATGAAAAACAGATATGTTTACAAAAAAAAAGGTAGCTATCTTGTTGTCTAAGGCATAAAAAGTAGTTGTTGGTAAAGTCCACTTATTTCCGTAAAGTATTCAATGCTGTTCTTGCCCATTTCATGGATATGAGTCTTTGATTTCATCTTAATTATAAGTTTCGGTTTTCTGAGCTACTGAATTGATCGATTTCCTCACGAAGTAATTTTCTAGCACATGTTCATCCGTCATATGTATCAATGTTGACAGTTGCACTACTCCCACAAACTTTCATCAAAACGAGTTCACGTTGCTTTTTGAATTATTCTGGCCGTCCATTACTACTCCAAAGAGTAGCCAGTCCCAAGAATTTATTTTGGTACCGACACTGCTTAAACCATTTAAATAAGTCAGTACTTCACCATGCCGAAAAATTCATCAATTCGTTGTCTTTTGCCGGACAAATTTTGACCCTTTTCATTTGTTCCGACGCCCAAAGGAAATCGGAACCCTTACCGGATTAATTTGTTGTCTGCTTCTCTGTCGCCATCTTTTTTCTCAGGTATGCGAGGAGAAGTAGAAGGCTATGTTTATAGGGCCTTGCATAATTCATTTTATATTTTATAATTTTTATAACAGCGGGAAAACTCTTCGAGAATCGATTTGCCTGATGGATGATCTGTTTATAAACCTACAAGTTTGTAACCTTCATTGCACGATAAACCTGGCCGGTTTGCTTTTTTTTTTCATTGTTGACAGAGTAGGTACTCATTACAATTCATCTATTTACTTATTTTATTTATTTTTTTATTCACTAGCTTATTTTTTTGTATTTATTGAATTATTTCTATTTATATTCATTAATATGTTAATAAATAAATTATGAGTTAAATTATTTTTATATATAATTATTTATAAATTTTAAAAACATTATTATTATTTTTATTTTTTTTTTTATATTTTTATTAATACTTTTTATTATTATTTATCAGACGTTGAGCTAATTTGGCGAAGTAAAGCTTTTCGATTGCAGAATACTGCCAGGGTGATCCTGAAAAAACTTTCGCCTTCTTTCATGCCAAAGCTCTACTTTATTATTTTTTTTAAACAATTTAACAATTTTCTTATATAGAGGTAAGGGTTATTATGTTTTTTTCTATAAGGGCTTAATACACCTCCTGAATTATACAAATTCCGATTCTGTTCATCCCATTAGACTCTGTATTCTTCCATTAATGAAATGTCAAACAAATTTACTGTCAATATTAATAAAGTAAAATATTTTAACGGCGACACGCAAAAAAATAAACAACAAACACAAAAAAAGTGCAAACAAATTGAATAAAATTCGATTGGCCGCCATAAAAACAAAAATCTGTCAACAAACTGACAGTTGACAGATGCGTTACATTCCACATGCATTCACTGTAGGCTCTGTTCACAAAGTTGCGTAATTAAATTGTTTGAATTAATTTATTTGCTGATGGGCAACCTCGAACTGATTAAGTGAACAGATGAGTGTGTAACAGCAGCAGCAGCAGTGGCATGAAGCATGAAATACTCTCTCCTCGGGCTTCGCCATTTAACTGTTTCACTGGAAGTGCTAATTAATTGAATTTCAAAATTGATGACCAATGCATAATTGAAGTAATAGTTCGGAATCAGCCACGTCCAGATGTTTGCGATGTCCGATAAGTAGGTGCGGCTGCATCCTCGTCCTTGTCCTGTTTCGAATAAATTTTATTTCTTTCCGCTTTTGTTTTTATTATGTGCGGGGCGAAAAAAATTGTCCCCCCGAAAAGGATATTTATTAAACCGAATCAAATGGAGTGTATGGTGCCTTTAGGCGCCAATAAAATCCCAACGACATCCCCTTGGCACCCATTACAGATAGAAGACGATATGTTTTCACATTTTCGTAACTCGTCCTTTAAGAAAATACTCGTACAACGAAAACGATGAATGAAATTTTGTGGAGGCGTGTAAACATCCAAAGATATTGAAACAATATCGCCACACTCACACATATGTATGGATGTGCCGGGGGGCGATATACAAACATATACGCATTCATTTCAAGGCACAACCTCTACACAAATATGACCACTTCCACCGTTGCCTATTGATTCGTTCAACCAAAAGTTGATTAAGTTTTATTGTATAGGTTTTATCATCACTCGTTATCCTCCGCAGAGATTTCAGATTTATTGTCTGAATGGATGGGATATCTTTTTCCTTTGTGGGTTCTTTCTATTTCTTCCTTATTCGTATTTTTTTGTCATTGGTTAGCTGGTTCTTGTGGTCCTTTCATGATGGGGTTATCGAGCTTATGTCATGGTTGCCAAAGGCATTTAAGTTTCGATGTGTTTTTGTTTTCTAAATGCAATCAAAGACGATCGGACAGGCATTTCATTGCGGGCAAATGAAATGGCCACCTTAAAATATGTTAAGGGTTCCGTACTCAACTTGTGGCAATGGAACCTGATTAATAAGCCACCCTTGTCCGTTTGTCCGTCTGTTAAAGGGCTGCATCTTTTGAAACGAAATAGGTAGATACTTGAAATTTTCGCAGAATGCAAGTTAACATCACTCCCACGAGCTGGAACATTTTCCGCTGACGCTACGTCTGGGCAACGAAAAGCGCATTCCAGCACCTAGCGATAACCGAAACCTGTTGGAGCACTTCCAAGAAGTATACTTCGTCGCGTGAAGGTAAAGTAGAGCTGAAGAGATAAGTATTTTAGAACTTTAGGCTCTATGTAGTGTTGCATATGGTTTGGTGCTACGGGACCCTTCATTTACATGCCCAACTCAAGCTTGGTCGCTTTTTGAAATTTATTTAACGCCAGTTATATCGAAAGGCTTCCGAGGACTTCACTCGCTCCAGCTTCGACGAGAACAAACTTCAAATAGGTATGAATACGGTCTTCGCAAACGAAGAAAGGTCAGCGACTTACCGATCTGACTATCTAATGAGGATCAACTTTCCTGTAAGGCAGAATGAACTATTTAACATTCGCGATTGGTCACCAGACTGGTGTGAATTGTAAGCAGTTAGAGTCGAATTCAACTTCGACTAGGACGCGTTGGTTGACGGACGACCTGCCGAACCTTTTAATGCAGCTAAAGATGACTTTTTAGAATTTTAACATAGGATGAGCAGAATGACTAGAAAAAAAAAAAAAAAAACAAATTCGTGGCGCGACAGTTTGGGTGTCCAGGTTCCAGCTTCACCATTTACATATGTGTTATATTTTTCGCGGGAAGTTGGACCTAAAATTATTTACAGAGCAGAATTCAAAGTCAGGAGAATCTTGGTTTCGATTGCTGCACGGGTAAAATCAGAATGGGAACACTGAATTAATATACGCACTTATTTACATTCGCTTAAAATTCGCAGTATTTTATTCGTCATTTGTTTATATAGTAGCATGTCCACTTTAAGTCTAAAACACTTTAAGTGGACATGCTACTACATAAATGAATACTCTGCTATCAGTGTTTTGACTATTGTTCAGATATGACATTAAACATGCAGTTCAACTACAGGGGGATAAGTCTTTTCATTCTTGTCAGCACCCTGTTTGGATTGATCAGCTGCACAGATTAGAACAAGGTCCTTATTGTCAAAGCGGTGCTTCACGGCGCAGAACCATGGACCTTGTGAAATTAAAAAATTGTTGAGTGCTCTCTGGGAAAAAAATTCTTCGTGTGAATTTTGGTTTGTGTATGTGAAGCTGACGAGACAGTTTTAAATGAAGATCGCATGGGCAGTTGCTTGATTAAGCCAGAAGGTCCTCTGTGGTTAGCACAATACTCCCGGTCGAAAAGTCTTCTCCGATTTTCACCAAAGGGACGACGTAGTACAGGAGGACCTCATATTCCATGGCGCGCATTTACCAAAAGCATCTCAACCGGCTTTGTTCACGCAATTTGAGGCTCGAAATCAAGCTGAGTAAAGAGACATGTTCGCTGACTCCAAATGCAGTCGTACAGAGTTGAGCAAATTAAATTCGGGCATTTCGAAGTGAAGGGTTCAAAAACTCAAGTTTAGAAAACAAGTGTTGTGTTCGAATAATTCGATTGGCGATTATACGCTTTCTGGAAAAAAAAAGAATTCCTGCAAAGTGCCTCGCAGAAAGTTTTTTGAATGCACAGAAATACTATCGAGTCCTTCGAAGGCCGTTAAAAAACAGCATAACGAAAGATCCTTGAAGGTTCTGCGAGAAAGAGTCTGAGGGCCGCATCTTAAACAGCTTATTTAAATATAAATATGGTTGCAAGATGGTAGTGTTCCATTCAAACCAAAGCCAAGGCTGGTCGGAGCTTCTTCGAGTTTCAATCTGGCACCAGACTACGATATAGAAAAATTCCTTATATAATCAAGTAAATTTAACTTTCAAGTAAAATGCGGTTTATCTTCA
The DNA here is from genome assembly GCA_963555765.1 of Orthonevra nobilis. Lineage (NCBI taxonomy): Eukaryota > Metazoa > Arthropoda > Insecta > Diptera > Syrphidae > Orthonevra > Orthonevra nobilis. Next base: position 57,105,841 of record OY743227.1, read on the forward strand.
ATGAATTGGTATTAAAATTTAAGCATGAAGTAAAAATTTGTTGGCCCTCATCAACAAAAATTGACTTAAGTGACTCTTTGCTTGAAATGTCCCTCTTTCGGATCTATTTATTGAGATGCTCGATAGGGTTTAAGTCTGAAAATTGTGGAGGTTGGTCCAGTTGCCTAGGCGAACGATAAAATAACCATTCTTTGACCAATTGTCTCCCAAAATTTGAAGATATTCTTTATTCATCATACCATCAATTCAGATTGGGTTCCCAACACCAGATGATACGATACATCTCCAGACCATTATCGAACCACATCCGTGCTTTATTGTGCACTTTAAATTTTGTTGTTCATATTCTGTATTTTTCTTCACTAAAAAGAACATTCCTCCAGAAGGACAAGGTCTAATTTTTATATTTCTTGGCATATGAAAGTTTTCGCTCGCGTCAACATTGATTTCAGAAGATTGAGTAATGTTTTCAGAAATCTTCATCGCACTTAGCGCTGGATTTTTGCGAACTTCCCTCACACAAGTACGTTTATCATCGTTTTTCTTAAGTTTATTGTGTCAGTATATTGAAAATAAAACACGTTCAAAAATTACATACGTATTTCGAAGAAGGCACTATTTTTAAAATGCAATTTGCCAGTGTACACTTTCTTTTGACACTCACAGTAAGTTCAAACGACCTGTTCCAGATAGTTGAAGCGTGACAATTCTGAGGATAAAATCAAAGTCAATTATCTGTAGCGGCTTACTCCTCGTTAATGTACATGAAAAGAACATTTAATTGTGATCTTCTTTGTAGGGTGGCCTTCATGTCGTTTATAAATAAAACGAAAAGTTTCGGATTGGTCCCGGTTAATATAACGAATCCAACTCATTTTACGCCCACAACGTCGACACTGTTAGACCTCTTTTTCGTTTCACATCCTCAAAAAACACTTTTTTTATGAACAACTATCTGTGCCTACTTTTTCAAAGCATTTCGCCACCTTTGAAGTATCAAAAATAAATAAATATGAAATATTTGAGTACTGAGATTTCAAAAGGATTGATTTGGGATCCGATATTTTTAAGGTTAACTGGCAGGATATTTGTTTTATAAATTCACCTGATGATCAAGTTCATTTCATGCAAAATACTATTGAAAAAACTGTTCAAACTGCACGTTCCCCTCAGTACAAGTCGTGTGAAAAGCAAAAATAATTCATGGTTTACAGCAGATATATTAGCGACAATGAAACTTAGAGACAGCTTCCCATAAACTTTACTTACAAACGATGGAAAAGCTTTCGTCTTCCTGATTTCTATAAGTCTTTTCGGTTACTAAGGAACAAAGTTTGTAGACAAATTAGGGTCGCAAATTGTCGTTTCTACACACAAAAATTCGACAAAAAACTTCCACCCAAAGAGTTGTGGACGACTTAAAGCTTCATGTCCTCAAGATATCAATGTAGAGGATCTTAACCAAGAATTTGCAAAAGTGCAATCAATTCAATCAATGTTTTCTAAACCGTCACACGTAGAAGAATGTCTTACGACCAATGATGATGATAGCGGCAGGTTCTACCTTCAAAGACTTAAAGAAACTGATGTTGTAAGTTCTGTATTGGATATCAAGTCGAAGGCTATGGGTCTTTATGAAATGCAACGTCGCTTTATTAAAATCATACATCCACATATACTTTATGCCTTAGCACATTAATTCAATACAATTATCCTAACAAGAAAATATCCAGCATGAAAGGCTGCTAAAGTTATTCCCATAATTAAAAAACCTGCCACCCGAACTACACCAGCTGAATATAGACCGATTTTAATCCTTCATTTCATCTCAAAGGTCCTCGAAAAAATTCTTCATAAACAAATCTCGGCATTCATCAAACATAAAAAATTATTGAACCCATCTCAATCTGGTTTTAGGGAACACCATAGCTGCATAACGACCACCTTAAAAATAATAGATGATATTCGTGATTCTATGGACCAAGATGAAATATCCTTCCTGTGCCTCCTGGATTTTTCAAAGGCGTTCGACACCGTCGACCCAAATATCCTTATCTCCAAGCTTAGAAATCAATTTCGGTTCACAAAATCTGCTACCGACCTAATTTCCTCATAGCTTACTAGACGTGAGCAAGCAGTTGTTGTTGGAAGAAAGATTTCAGGTTTCTTGGAACTTGCATAAGGAGTGCCACATGTATCATTACTTGGGCCGCTGTTGCTTAGCATTGTTATAAATGATCTTCTTTTAGCGGTCAGAAATTCGTCTGTTCATCTCTTTGCTGATGATGCACCGTTGCATTTAAGTTGCAAGCTTGGAATGATAGATAGAATGATAAACACCGACCTCAGTAATATCATGCACTGGTCTACCAAAAATAACCTTTATTTAAACACAAAGAAGTCCAAACAAACTTGACCTCTGTTATTTTCTTTCACTACATTTAAGTAATGCTGTCATAGAGTACGTTGAGAAACCAAAAAAATCTCGGCATCTGGTTCAAGAATAATCTAAATTGGGACCTTCATGTCCAATCAATAATAGTTAAGTTATATGGCTGTCTACGAAGCTTATCATTTTCTAGAAACTTCGCTCCTCAACATATTAAAATTCACCTTGTGAAAACTCTCATCATGCCGACGAATGTCAAATAGTTTTCTGCCATAGTTCAGAATCTAAAAGAAACCTTGCTGTAATTTTTAATAATATAACACGGTATGTTTATAACTTAAAACGCTCTGATCATATATCGGCCTTTTCAAAAAATATATAAGATTGTAGTCTCTACTCTTATCTTACCTACTGTGCTCTTAAGACCTTTAACAACATCTTAACAACCAAAGAGCCCATTTAGTTCCTAGGAAAGATTGAAATGTCAAATTCTAAATGCTCCCCAAGATTCACTTGCAGAAATACTGAGTGACAATTTTTTGTTCATGTTATCCGAACATTAAATTCACTACCCCTTGTCATACGACGAACTCGCGGAACCAAACACTTTGGAAGTAAAGTTTTCAGATACTTGTCTAGCAAAAAAGTATGGGACCCAAGATTGATTCCTGCGGCATGTCATGTTTTTAAATGAATGGCGCAGATAATTCCTCTCGCCTTATGTCATCAATAAATCCATCAGCAGTTTTGCACTGTTCGTAATTCTGATAAAAAAAATAAAACGAAACATGAAAATAGATGCTCCTGAATATGCCTTGTTGAGCACCTGTCAAAAATCGAATCGATGACAGCAATTGTCATAAGTCTATCTCTCAGCTTAAGTATCCAGGTAAAACTCCATTTTCATCGGCTACTTCTCGTTCAGGGATGTTTGTTGATGTTCTGCCTGATCCGCTGATGAACTGAGCAGCTTTCCACAAATTGGTTAATTCCTTTAACGGAGTTTAAGCTTAGATTTAAATAAGAATGTCAAGTCTTCACCGAACTCACAACTGGAGGCAACTATCAATCACTCCATTGAAGTCACTTTCAAAGCTATTCTCATAAATTCACAAACGAAAAGTGCCCTTTTGAGGAACTTTTTAAATATGATGCTCCTATTTTTTTTACTGATGGGGATTCCCAGGTTTTCACTTAAAGTCTTGAATTCCTCGAATTCATTTAACAAATCGAGAAATTCCAAAGAATCCATTTCGCACACAGCTCGGAGTTTATTGGTCTTTTCGCAATGAAAACTTCACCCTCAGCTCAGTTCTTGGTAACCAAGCAACAAAAAAATGGGAAACTATTTCCTCCCTTTTGAACGCCTTTTTGATATCTGATAGCAGTCTGCAAGGGAAGCAGACGCATGCGAATCCCCGGAGGGCTTGAGCAGGTTCCCAAGCATAAATGCCAATTAAATATCATTGAAATCTTATCTATCTGCCGTTTGGTTGGTTAGTTACAAATACGATGCTCATGCATGTGCTCCATGATTGGTATCGACTAGAGACTACAGAGTCCTTGTTTACATAGACTTGTACTGTTTGGGTATTTTCCATTGTTTCTTAACACATCTTAATTTCATATGATTGATTGTTGCCCACATGAGGATGATATTCGGTTGGAAATTATGTGCTGAGAGCTCAACTCACCGGAATGATGTGCGAGCGGTCAACTGGCGATTAGTCCCAAGACAATGGGCAAAAAGCTTGCCAATAAGGTTTTGTCTTTACACGAGCTTTTGAGGCATTAATGCGAAATTTATGCGAAGGTCCACCTACTCCCCGAACACTTTGGTCGTTATTTTTGATGGAAACAAAAGGACCATCACTTTGACCCGATGGGCCGAGAAAATACTTTGCAAGTCTGTCCTTATTTTTGTGTGCTGGTGGACGATAATAATTCAATGGTTTTGAATACCATTTTGGGAGGAATTTGTCGAGATGGGCTTTATTGTTGACAAACGACAAGAGAGTTGCCAGGTGGTGTCCGAAAAACAAATGTTTCTATGCTAACTTTGCTTAATGAATTAAGATACGAAAATAACTCATTCAAGGACATACTCGTAAACAGCGACTTGCTGTTGACTTGCTGTGGGTACTCCAAATGCTCCATATTCCACCATTGCACGATGGGTCAAGGAGTTTAAGCCGGAAAGAACATCCACTGAAGATGAACACCGCGTTGGACGTCCATCAACGTCCCTCACTGAAGACAACGTGAAAAAACTCGAAGATGTCGTGTTGGCAGTTCCAAGAGTGACCACGAATCATGTGTCTGACGATCTCGACGAGCAAAAGATGAAACGAGTCGTCATTTTGAGGGTGAGTTTCGGAAAAGTGATCATGGATGAGACCTGGATCCATCATTTTGATCGAGACATTTTTCACCGACACCAAAGAGATTTTAAGGGTCCCGTGCAGCAGAGAAAGTTATGGCATCAGTTTTTTTTTTGGGTCGCTGAAGGAGTTATTATGGTGGAATATTCGGAAAAGGAAGCGACTGTACCCGGACCAAGAAGGAATATTGTAGGAGGCTTTTGAGGCCGATTGTGAGCTGGTTCACAAGGCTGCAGTTGCGATTCATGCAATTTAAGATATACTACTGTGCCCAAAAAATAAGGTGACATATGAATTTAAACTGCGCGCGTCGAAGGATTTGGAAATTTTTCTTTCTTTTTAGGTTGGTTGTACTGTCAGTGACATCTATGTGAAATTTCATGTCAAAATATATTCATAGTGTTTGAGATACGCGTCGTTTTGTGAGCTGCTAAAAGTGAGTTTTTCGTTTTTTGCGATGTCGAAATTTATTGAGCAAAGAATTTGCATTAAATTTTGTTTGCGGAATCAATTTTCTGCTGCGGATACGTTGAGGATGGTGCAGAAAGCCTTTGATGATGAGGCTATGTCTAAAAAAAATGTTCACAAGTGGTATAGTGATTTCCAAGCCGGCCGTGAACGTGTCGAAGACGAAGAGCGTTTTGGGCGGTCATCATCCTCAACCGATGAAGCTCACGTCCAACAAATCAAAGATTTGGTGTTGAAAAACCATCGATTAACGATTGGAGACCTTGCTGATGAAGTTGGCTTATCGAAGGGCTCAGTCAATACCATTTTGAAGGATGCTTTGGGCCTCAAGCGCGTCAAATCTCGACTGGTACCGAAAACATTGAATTTTTTGGAAAAAAGGCGTCGCGTTGAAGTGTGTGAAACAATACTTTCCGACTGCCAGGATGTCATGAAACGCATTATAACTGGCGATGAGACTTGGATCTATGCTTATGACCCCGAAACAACCGATCAATTGAGCGAATATCGTGCCCAAGGAGAGCCGAGACCAAAATAGCCGCGCCAAAGTCGCTCAAAAATCAAGGTCATGTTGACTGTTTTCTTCGATTATCGTGGTGTTGTGCTTTATGAATTCCTTCCAACCGGCCAAACAGTCAACAAGGAATATTATTTGAACGTTATGCGTCGTTTGCGTAACGCTATCCGCCTAAAAAGGCCGGAATTGTGGAAAGACAATTCTTGGTTTTTACACCACGATAATGCACCATCCCATACCGCACTCGTAATTCGTGATCATTTCGCCAAAAACTCAACCCATGTCGTTCCGCAACCACCGTATTCACCTGGTCTGGCGCCGTGCGACTTCTGGTTGTTCAACAAGCTCAAAAGACCGCTCCGGGGACACCGTTTTGATCCGATAGAGGAGATTCAAGCCGCAGCGAACTGAAGGCCATCCCGGAAAGTGACTATAACCAGTGTTTCAAAGATTGGAAAATCCGTTGGCATAAGTGCATTGCATCGGGAGGGGATTACTTTGAAGGAGATGAAATAGATTAGGAAGAATAAATAAAGAATTTTCAAAATAAATACAATGTCACCTTATTTTTTGGACACAGTAGTAGAATTGGAATTGCTAAAATATGCGCCCTATTCGTAGCTCCAAGTGACTTTTATCACTTTCATCGGCTTAAGGAACACGTTCGTGGCAAGAGTTTTGCAGCGATGTGATGGCAGCAGTTGAGGCGTTTTGGGGAGTAAAAGCTTTGATGGCAGCATGTGATGATAAGAAATGATGTCAATATCGTCTGCGTATTCCAGGAGCTGCAAAGATTTGAAAGGGATAATGCCTCCATGCTTTCACCTTCCCTTCCCAATATCTGCACGCATTTCCTTGCCGGACTCAAGTGCATGAAGTTTGACTGGGATCTTGAGTTCAGCCATCGCTTCTTATCGACTCGAAACTCGTTGGTTTTTTAGTAAGACTTGCTTCAATTTGAACATGTCCGGAAACCACACTAGTATTGGGCATCTTTTTTGTTGTTTAAAGGCTTAAGACGTTTACACATTACTCTGGGTAGGATGTTGAAAGCGATGTTTGATCTCACCTTTTTGGTAAATGGGGCAGATAAAGCTAATATTGCGGTCCTTGGCTTGCTTGCGACCTCCCAAGACTTACTATATGTATGTTGACTCACATTTTGTTAAAATTTATATTCTTCTAGACTCCAACTAGACAAGGCGTCAAATGTTAAAACTCCTCTTTATTGCCTGCCGCAGTCCGAGCTGCTCCCAAGAAGCGATCAGAGTCTTCTGTAGCCCCTGTGAACAATCGCAGTGTCTAACTTTCATCAGCACCTGGCAGTTCGTCCGTCAAGGGTTAGTCTGGTTGCTCTGTGAAGCTATTTGTAAGAAAATCTATTGTTACTTGTCAACGTATTACTAGTCGGAAACTGCAGTCTGTCGTCGTTTCGTGAAGGACATTCTCTCCGACCACTCCGCTTAATATTTTGTTTGTTTTTTTACCGACTTCGCGAATAATATTTTGACATCCTCCTGCGAAGAGGCTCCGTTCAAAAGATCAGTCATCAGAATCGTCGGTGCGGGCTCTAGTTCTACACATCACCAAATACAGCTCCCATGAGAATTTTGCGGAAAATTATTTAGTTCAAACTAAATCTTCAAAATTCCTTCGAAACCATCCGCAGTCAAAGTTAACAGGCTTCAAACTTCATGCAAGCCCAATTTATTTATACAAGGGCAGAAATAAATATTTCTAAAATTTCATTTATAATCTATTCTAGCCGTTGAAAAAATTTCGATGACGTCACACGATCTATTCCTTACACGATTTGCCGCATTTCGTACTTAAACAATTCACAGTCACTGACTGGTGTCGCCATTGCAACTCTCTGATTATTATTGAGTTCCATACATTATTTTAGCGTTCAAACACCAATAATCCCTCAACAGATGTCGCTAGCAGTAGGTATACCAAATAGCTTAAAATAACGTTCCTTTGCTTCCTTCAACATAGTTTAATCCAAGATCACACAACATCAACGCCATTCGCTACAAAGTCGTTTCCCGAACACATCTTGTTGGCAAATCCCGGCCGTCTTCGAAGATGTTAAACAACATCCATTTCTATCTAATCCGGTTGTCAAGTTGCACAAATCTCGTTTTCGACTGCATCGGGAACTTTGTACACACTCGTAGAACCCTTTTCGTTCTTATCCACTAAAAAGCTATAATTTGTAGCAGCCACCACGCTCCTTAACGTCCCCAGTAGTTTGGACTAAAGGATTTCCGATCCTTTAAACTGAACCAGGGATAAACATTAATCATCAACAAACTCGACTCGACTCTGTCGGTCGCTCGCTCTGCAGCTACTTCAATACTTCAAAAAAAAAAAAAAAAAGAAACTCCCACCAAAGTCTTACCGCGTGATAAAATGAACAGAATGGGGGGACTTTTCCGCCAACACACATTGATATACTCGCATATCCTTTCGTCCTTGATATAGTGTAGTGTAAACTGTAAACTGATTTCAAATTTGACCTTTTTTTCTCTTCGATTTCGTGTGTGTTTGAAATGAACTAGAAACAGAAAGGCACCTCCATTTGGGCGGAGGATCAAGTACATCACATAAAACACCCCCCAAAAAAAAGGGGTCCTTTTTTCCTCCCCACACACACACACACACATATCCTGTGTCGTTTTTATTTGAGAACACTCAGACAATTCATTCCAATAAAAGTTTTCGAGCCACAGTATAAAATTTATATCAAAGGACGAGAGGCAACGGGGAATGAAATTTAAGGATTCTCTTGTAGCATTAGGCACTAAGTAGATTGTAAATAGAAATGTGAAAGGATCATACTGGAAACTTTTCTCGTTTTATTTGTTTTTGAATTTTTTTTAACATTTTTCTTGTTTTGTTTTCGCCTCTGTTATTTGTGTGCTTTTATTTTGCAGCACATCACGTCAAAGGAGGAACGTGCTGGCTTTGAGGCTCTCGGAGTAGGAGCAGAATCAGCCCTCATATCATCAAACCTGAATACTGACGTTTTTAATTTGATTCGTTTTTGAGTACACATCCATCCATCGGAATCGGAATTGGCGCTTATACGTAAGTCGAAAATTTATTCACATCTGTATCCATTTTTTTGTGTGCGTTTGTTTTGTTTAGAAGGATTGTGAATGGAGAAGGTGTGATGGGCTATAAATTAGTTTATCTTGAAAGGCTTTTCGTGGAATATATACAGCAGCTGTGATTTGGGCATGCGAAGTGGTTTGGAATTCGATTACCAAAGCTCGTTAGGAAATTGTTTCAAAAAGACTTCAATGCTGGCACTGCGGATTGTTTTACAAAGCTTTGATGGTGATGAAGAGCTCTTCAAATTTAAACCTCCACGCCTTCGATAATATAAAAGTTCATTAATTTCACTAAAGTGATGTAGCTTTCGACACAGTTGATCACAAGATTCTAATTCCAAAGCTAAAATTTATCGGCGTCCATTCGAGCAGCGTGAGATGGAACTGGATGTAGTCAGTATCTTCGGAATAATAATGCTGTATGAATTCACATCAAGGTCTCCTCTGCGGTTCCACAGGGAAGTCATTTTGGACCCTGACTCTTTTTACTCTTTATACGTGATATTTTCAGGGTTTTAATTGACTATTAATGTCGTATATACGTTGACAGCTTGAATACCTTTCTGTTTATCGGATTGCATTAAAGCTCAACAGGATTTATACAATTTATCCGAATGGTGTAAACTAACCATCTGCAGTCAGTCACATTAAGAACGGTGTCTCGTAATAAGTCAAGGAAAATTTAAGGGGTGATTTTTGGGAACATTCTAAGAACTCCAAATTTAATATCACTTATCGATGATTTAAGAAAATGCTTACTTTGGTATATTTAATGTTAACGAAAATTTCCCTGTTTATACTTATGATAGAGAAGAGAAATACTACTTTTTGTAACTGCGTTAAATTAATGTTGGTATCTTCTTTGGATGCTGAGATATAAATTCAATGGTGTGCCGCTTTTCTTGCACGTGCTTTTTTTTTGTTTTGATGTAAATTTCCTTCAAAAAAAGCTTAAAAACAGAAGGATTTATTCACTTATTCTAATTCATTTGAGCGAAACAGTAATAATAAAAAAAAATCAATGACAAGCTTGCCAAAAAACCTTATTTTTTTTGTATTTTATTTCGCTTAAGCCGCAAAAGGCTTTGAAAAAAAAATTGGATTAGTTTTGTTTATATTTTTAGGGTTCCGTACCTCGAATGGAAAAAAACGGAAGCCTTTTACCATCACTTTGTTGTCCGTCCGTCTGTCTGTCAAAACCCTATTTTTATCAGGTGGAATTTATATCAAATACTTAGGTCTACTGTTCCTTAGAGATGCCAACTCCTCTAAGCCAACGCAATCAGAAGATAAAGTTGCTTATGCCGCAAATTTTCGACACACACAATTTTTCAAATACTCAGGTCTATAATTCCTTTACGCTGTAAAAAAATCAAACTTCTATGTCAACGCAATCAAAAGAAACAGCAATTGAAGGACGGGTACTTCTTGTCGACCTAGAACCTTGAAATTTGCCATGAAGAAATGTTTTTTTTTTGTTATTTTCATAGATTGTGGTGATGAGTGAACTTTTACTTATAAACCTATGGGACTGTATGGAAACCTCGGTGCGCGAGTTCGACTCGCACTTGCCGGTTTTTTTATATTTTATTTAAAGTACTGTTGAAACAGTTTTTCAAAGTGTTCTGCATGGTTTTGTATGCATTTAAGGGTCCGTTTTTGAACTTTATGAAGAATATTTATTGATGCTTACTGCTATCTACAAACTTTTGATGATGCTTCAACCAGTAGGTTTTCTAGTTAAATTAGAGTTGCTTTTTCAATGCAAAAAACAATGTCTTTCATTCTTCCCTGTCCAAAAAAATCCAATACGGTTAGGTCAGGAGACTCTTACTCTCGTACTCTTCATTTAGAAATTTCTTAACTTCACTTCACGGGCTGAGTTTTTCAAATCTTATAGTACTAAGACAATAAATTAATTAATTTATGAAGGTAAATACATGTCCTTGCCTTAAGATACTGCTGTAGGATGCAACCCAATAGGTTTGTAGCAAAAACTGAAATTCGGTCGTACTTCTGAAGGTCATGAACATATCGTACTGCATCGTTGAAAGCTACCTGCAATTTATGCTGAGACAATGAATCGAGCTTGTTGAAGACGTCTTCGGCGAATGTTATTATCGGGACGTATTATCGTTTGCGTAACCATTCATAGATTGTACCTATCACCCAGTTGACGTATGTATTTCTATCCAGATATTCTCCGGTTAACGACAATTCGTAAGGAAGTAATTGTCAGAGAGCCATACGTCTGGAACAGCATTCAAACTAAAAGATCTTTATGATATCGGTATCACCTTGGATATCCTTGGGTTTATGAGAAGCCCATTTTTTTCGCCCACTGATTGTTGGTTGTCAAGTCTTCGTTAAGACAGGCTACCACCATATTTATCGTACTATGGTGGCAGGACAGTGAGAGCTGAACATCGTCTGCATATAAATGAATCCGCACATGCTTACATACCAAATGTAGATCGTTATTAAATATGCAGAACAATATTGGCCCTAGGATTGAGCCCTGTGGCACACCCTTTTAGAGTCGAACACTTACCATCACGAACAACTCTTTATCACCTGTCAGATAAAAACGTTTACAGAAGCCCGCTCTTGTTGATAATATAATGAGGCTTCCAATAGTAATGTACAATACTCGTACATAAACACCTACACACTATACCAATACTTTCAGTGTATTTCTTTATTTGTTTTTCGCCAGTCGATGAAATGTTTGCCTGACTTATGGATTCGCATTCACCCAATTCGCAGTTTTTTATTCGCCTTGTTTGAAGATTGCCTCAGCACTCAACTGTCACACTTATAGCCAACTCCTTGGAAATTACGCATGACAACCCATTTACTAAGTCAGACGAACCATTAAATTGAAGTCCACTGGATTTCATAATGCAATGCATTTTAAGGACATTGAATATTTTCAATTCGAAACCTCCCTAGAAGTTTTTCGAATCTGTGTAGTCAGCTCCAAGTTCTGCTAGTTACTCAGAAACCGATTGTCTTAATGGGATTAGTGTAGGGTCACTCCAATTGAGTTGTTAAGAAGTTTACATGGCTCTTCAATCTGTGAATCCTAATCCCAATTGTGGTGCTGATGGTATTTCAGGAGTGGTTCTCACGTTACTGCCGCAGTTCCCTCTGAACTCTGTTACTCACCTTTTTTAACCGTACTCTTTCTGAAGACATATTTCTCGGCGGATGGAATGCGTCATACTCGTTTCCTATTCATAAATCTGGATCAAAAAATAACATTGAGAATTTAAGGGGCATCAGCAAGCTCTCAGCCATTCCCAAAGTCCTTGTAAACATGGTCGAAATTAGACGACTGAGAATAAAATGCAAGTTGATACAATCTATACAGATATTGAGCAAAGCGTTCGATTCAGTAAGTCATACTGTTCTTATTAAAAAAGCTTAAATCTTTCGGATGCCACTCTGAGTTCCAGGTTAATTGAATGTACATCAGGCGTACCTCAAGGATGCCATTTAGCTCCAACGCTTTTTATCATTTTTATTAATGACATTGTGAAGTGTTTACTTTACGCCGATGACTTGAAACTCTTTTCAGTAATCAAGAACGTGTCCTCCTGAAAATGATTGCTGTCATCTTAAAAAGGCAGATCTTAAATCGCGTTTTGGATTGGTGCAACACAAATAGTTTAAAACTTTATGTTAAAAAAATGCAATAGAATTTCATTTTCATTTTCCAAATCGACCTCTTCAATTGATTTCAATTAATCCATTGATCTTTGCCTCTGCGTAGAGTTGGCAAAATCAAAGACCTTGGTGTTACAATATGTGGCCAATTAAGGCGTACAATCGGTTTATACGAGTAAAGCGTAATGGAAAAAATTTAAGAGACCCACTTTTATTATTGTCCCTTTATTCATCTATGTTAAATCTATTTTCGACAATGCGGCTGTGGAACTTTCATCCAAGAATAGGGCTAAATGTCAGTTATTAGGGATTAAATCCTTAAAGTCAAGACGCTCGTTTCTTGATGTAATGTTTGTGAGAGACTTACTTTATAATCATCCTAGGTCCTCAGTTTGTTGGCCCTAATACCTTTGATTGCTCCAGTTAGATAGCTGAAAATTAGATGGACTGTTAAATACGTGACTGGACTTGATTTGAAAACTGGATAAAAGTTCGACGCTTACTCTAGAAAGGTAGCCGCAAATGCTTAAATACGATATAGACTTTTTATGTTGCTCAACAAAATATGTGTACTGCTATGGCTGCTTTAACAACAAATATAAAGGGGTCTGTTAACAAAAAAAAACTGTTCCTAACCATTTCAATTTCACGCCTAGAAGTAGGCTACGAAAAGGAAAACTGTCAAGATACCATGAGTTCCACACATTTCCCCGTTGCGGAGTTCAGCAAAGAATGCTTGGGACATTGCCATAGTACGGTGGGTGATGTGAAACCCTTCGACTCGCACTTGGCCTCTTTTTTCGTGCAGAGGCGTCCCTTAAGCATCAATTTTAGGCCCATTGCTGTTTTCGACAATTATACAAAATATTTCCTTAAAATTTAGGTCGATAATACTGCAATTGAGTTTTTGAGACTGCCATGAACAAAACACTTAACTGGCTCAATAGGCAAGACTAACGAAGGTCTTCATGAATTGTGACTTCGAACAAGAGACTCAATGTTCCATACAGCAGCATAGCTCGGTTTCGTCTACGGAATTCTAACGACACCTCATCCTTTTCAATGCGAATATATGGCATGACTCTGTGGAGTTCTACGCTGTCCTACTATCTGCTTAAAAGCAAGGAAATTCCCCTTTCCCGAGCCTTTGAAATGAATGTACGACATGCCTCAAGAAGGCGGCATAAGACCCATTCTTTTATCTGGCATCATAACGAGTATTTCCCGAAGGAGAACTGCGCCCATTATCTACTGTCGGTGCTTTGATCTAATGCAAAACTGCAGTTACCATTCGCGACACGCGCATTCATTTTGAATTATCCTTCCTGCTTAATGCATATATCCTTGATGCAGAACTCCCACCATCCTTAAGTGAAATATTGCATGCACAAAGCGAATGCTTTTGCTTAAATTGTTCATTGTGCTGTGTTACTGTTCCAAAAGCAGAAAGCAGGAATAAGGATATTACAATAAAAAAAAAGGATGGTAAAAAAAACCCAAGCAAAGGATAATGCCGCTTTAGCGATTATAAATCTTTGAATTAAGCATTTCGCCCAAGTGTGGGTGCTGGCAATGGAATGCAAATTAAATGGATAACGAGCCTGGTGCAGTAATAATGCACCTGTACGTCATCAAACCGCCATCCCAGCGAATCCTTGAATGGAAGGATAAATATTGCAACTAATTTAGAAATGAAAATGGCCTACATTAGTCCACATTGGCATTACAATGCAGAGCGAGTGGGTTCCAGTGAATGCAAAAAAAAGTATTAGATCGAGTGCGTGGAATATTTCTTTAGAATTAATTTACTTGCTGAAGCGGATCCGTTGTCGTTGTCGTCACCATTCAGCGGATATACTTTTGTCTTTTTTTTTTAAATTTTTTTCTTACCTTTTCATTTGGAATCTATAGATGGATGCGATGTGGAAGGATCTAAAGGTCTGCTCTTGTGCAGTCAGTGCAGTGAATTGCACATCAACTTGATGGCGTGAGATGGTCTAAAAAATTAGTTGAAACGGGGATGAAAGATTGAGTCCTGAAAGTATGAGCTTAAGTGCACTCGCTCTGCATTTTATTCCGGTGCAATGTGCAAAAGACGCACAAAGTTAATTCAAGGAATGCATTTAGGAGGAAAGTGAAAAAAAAAAAACAAAATTATCAGGTTGATGGGGTGTGGGGGATTACACTGGAAGATGGAGAACTGGCAACTTGACAAAGAAATTCACTTAAGACTTAGGATATAACTGAGTGGGTTTTTTTTTTAGAAGATTTTTACATATAATTTTCTTCGAACCTCAGCCACTCAAAGAGCTTTCTTTTTTTATATGAACGGAACCTTCAAAAATGTTTAAACATAATCTGTCATAAGGAAGCCCCGAAAGACATAAACGCTCGAGAGTTGGATTGTCACTACAAAGAATAATAATAAATCCTCAAGCTCCCCTTCTATGGCTCCTCATCATAAACAAAATCCTGACGACTTCAAAGGCGAAATGTCCACCAAACATAAATGACTGGGCGGACTCAAACAGTCCCAACATCAGAACTAATCTGTTAATTTATAGCTTCAAATCTCGGGAGCAATGATATAAAGCTCTTAATTCATCTTCAGAAACTACCATTTGGAGGAACGAATAAAAGAGGAATTTTTTTTTTCAGAACAAACTGGACTGCAGGATTTACTAGCTGTGGTCACGAAGGCATGAGATAAGTCCCGCAAGTATGTCTTTAATCATGCGCTCATGCCATTGAAAATGTCTTCTTCTTAAACATGAACTCAAGAATTAGTCAAAAATGATATCAAAGTGAGTCAACTGGGAAATACTTGATGAACAGATAGAATAAACGGTTTTCAAACTACAGGAGAACATTTGACCTGATATCAAATATATAGCGTGACAGAAGCAAGACAAAAAGAGAAAATTGCATTTCTTAGTATATCAGCTTATGACAAATAAAAAACCTGCGAATTGTATGAATGAAAATAAGCTGATATGAAGTTCCCTTTCCCTATTTAGACTCAGCCCATGGAGCAATCGAAATCAAAATACATCTGAATTCCGAACCACTTCACAATCTTTCAATTCTTCTCCTTGTCCCTCTGTTTACCATAATGCCTTGAAAGAAAGTGACCTTAGGGAGTGAGGGAGTTAAAACGAAAAACACATCGCGTAGATGCATAGGCAGATTCTGCAGAGAACCAGAAGGCCCTCGTGTACGTAGGCTTCTTTTAAACGCTTCCTCTTTTCACTTTATAATCGAGCGAAATGGGGCATCTAGTAATACAAGCCGTTCAGCAAGTTAAGATTGCAAGATTGCACACTAAGTTACATAATCGTTTAATCGGTGACTTTGGTGAAGTTTCCTGGCCGCCACGGAGTCGTGATTTGACGCAGCGCTAGGACAATCATTTGAATGAAAGTCAAACTCTTTTTAATAAAAAAAAAAAGAAATGGAACTGGAACTGAACTGTGTTATAGGAATTTTAATAAGAAAAGAGCTTGAGTTTTTTACTTTTACAAAAACACCAAAACGTTGAAAATAGTGTTCCATTTGATCAACGTGAAAAAAGTTCCATGATTATTATTTTCAGCTTTGTCGTATTTTTTATTTGTAAGCAAATAATAAAACCTTGTGTTTGTGATATTAAAGAAATTTTTAGTAATTTATTTCTTTTTATCAATTTAACTATTTTTTATATAGAAATGGTCGACCAACTTAGCCATAAACCGCCAAGAACCAGAATTCTTGTCAAGACGAATGGCATGCATACTAACTTCAAGTCTGTTCTGTTAACCGTTGAGTACGTCAAGAGAATTGAAACAACAAAAAATGCAATCCGCCATCTTGAAGACACGGTCAAGTGACGTCACCTATTTTATCGTCTCACACTTTTCAAGCTCTTTCATTTGACACCCATATCAACAGTGTGGACAAAATGTGCCACATCCGCCATCTTGTGACGGTAGCCATTTTGAAATACGTTACAACATTAAATACTGCTTATTTTATCGTCACCAAAACTAATAGTGTTTGCCAAATTTCAGGAATATTCATAAGAAGGAAAGTGTATATATGACCAAATTGTAATACAATTTTTGTTTCACAAATTACAAATTTTTAATCCACAAATTTATGACAAGAATGCAAAAAAAATTTGGGGGAAAAAAAGCTTGGTAATTGCTCTTGTATTCTACAAACGTTTTCTGACAGTTTTTTTTTTTTTTTTAATCCGTGACGTTTTCGAAAATTCATCGAGTCAATTTGTATGCTCTGTTGCAGTTGTCAATAAAACGTTATGAGTGTTTCTCAAAACCGGTGTGATTGACCAGTCCAGTAATGGATATCCTGTCTCCCCAAGTAAAATTTTTTCAGGAAAAGGTCTAAAGCCATTTTCCAATTTTATAAAAAGAGGACTTCTTAGCAACACCTCCAGGCCAATTTACGCATGCATTGTAGAAGATGAAGTCGGGTCCACAAAATTCAATTTATAGAGTCCTTCGCACGCCTTTCGACAAAAATCGCAGGGAGCATCTATGTTTCATAAAGTCTTGTGTAAACATCAGTAAACACATGTTTTTAAAATGGTTGGCAATTTAATTAGAAACTTTATGAAAATGTTTGCTTATTTTCGAAAACCTTATGTCCTGGCTTAATATTTCGTAGGAAAGCCTTTATTCGTGATCAACGCCTTACATCTCCGCGGCAAAGATGCATGGATGGAATGTTGGCCTAAAGTGTCCTTGCAACTACAAATAATTCAGTTAAATTTTCAATTCTGTGCTTGCCAATTTCGGTTCAAAGTGCATACCACAGATTTTTTTAAATGATTTAAATCTGGACTTCAAGTTAGTCACTCAAAAACATCGTCAAAATTCTTTTCGAACCGTTGTTTTGTTGCCCTTGCCGTGTATTTTGGGTCTTTATGTTGCATGAATATTCAAGTAAATAGCAGTTCTGCCTCAGTATAGGTTTACATCTTCTGCTTTGAATTTATTTTACCCTCTATTCGATAATAGCTCAAAATATAACACTTCCTCTCCAATGCTTACGAGAAATCGTCATTTTTTTCATGGCGGACATATCTTTTAACATCTGATCCCACTCTTTAAATATATGTTTTATCGCTTCATAATATTTTTTCCATTCAGAAATTGTCTAATCCTTTAAATGTTATACAAAAGCTAAGCCAGCTTTCGATTTTTAAGGGAAAGCAATGAAATATTTCTTGTCCCTGTTCAAAAAAGTGTATGGAGTGTGCTGATAACGATTTCGGGTCGTCACCAAAAACATCCTTTTGAGTTTGTCTCTAACTCATATTTGGATATTTCTTGGGAGCTCGAACGATTCTTCGATATTCATCCTCATTAGTCTAACGCGGTCTTCTGCGTCTTGCTACCTTTTCCGTAGTTTGATGTTTCTCATTGGAGGTTACTGCATAGAATGTCATTTAAGCAAATCAGCCTCTTCTTGGCTTTTGAGAACTATAACTTATCGATATTTCTCATCTTTTGTGTATTCAGCTTTTATTTTTCCCCATCTTTTGTTCAATCAAGCTTTTAATTATAAAAATTTTTTGACAAAATAAATAACATCTTTTAGGAGAAATACGAGGGTAGTCTGAAAAGTTTCCAACTTCATCGTGAAGATAGCAGCATTCGTCAAAAAAAGCTTGTGAATGTAGTTGTGCATCTTTTGACAATTACTCACTAAAGTTTCAGCCATTTTGGAAATGGAAAAAATTGAGTATCGAGCTATCATTAAAGTTTAGTTTTTGAAAGCCAATACGGCTACGCAAATCAAAGATGAGTTGGACTCATGTATGGGGACTCTGCACCATCATTTACCACAGCGAAATTTAAACGTGGCCATAAGAGCTTGGAAGACAAGGAACGTTCGGGACGTCCAAAAACTGCAAGTACTGACGATAACATAGCTTAATTTCACCAAATGGTATTAAACGACCGCCGAATTAGAGTAAGACAGATAGCAGAGGTTATGAAATTGTCAAAGAACGTGTTTGTCAAATATTCAATAAAAATTTGGGCATAAAAAAGCAGTCCGCGCATTAAGTGCCGCGTTTGCCATCGTTAGACTAAAAACTTTTCCGAATGAACATTTCCATTGCTCTGTTGGCGCAGTTGAAGCGCAATAAATTCTAGTTTTACCACACTGTAGGAGAAACGTGTTTACACCATTATGCGCCTGAAACAAAACTATTGTCAAAACATTGGACTGCAAAGGGGGAACCGGTTCCAAAAAGAGCGAAAACTGTTTTTTTTCGGCTGGAAAAGTGATTGCGACTGTTTGAGAGATACTCACAGAGCTATCTAAATCGATTATCTTCAAAAAGGAAAAAAACTTTACAGGAGCATACTTCGTATCATTTCTTCACAAACTGAAGGCGAAAAACCGGCAACATTTGCAGAAAAAGGCAAATCCTGTCTCACAGAGAAAATAGGCCGTCTCACACCTCAGCGTTTGCCACGGCAAAAATCTACGAACTGCGGTTTGAGCTGCTTTACCATCCTCCTTACTCACCAGATCTAGACCCAAGCGACTTATTTTTTTTTCCTCATCTAAAAACTGCACTCAAAGGACCAGATATTTTCATCATAAGAGGAGGCAATCACCTTCGTGATTTTGCAGAGAAAAATGTCGAGTCCGATTTGGACTGGTTACAGAAATGGAAGCATCGCTTGGAGAAGTGTGCAGAAATATAAGAGGACTAGAAATATAAAAAAAACATTAAGACAAAATGTTTTCTATTATTTCAGACCACCCTCGTAACACTTTAACTTTAACTTGTGGAATATTCTAAAATACTCAACAAAATTTGTCAAATGTAATTATTTTTAAGGAAACGTAAACTTACAAATAAGTAAAATTTTTTAACAAAATTTTAACTTGTAAATCATAACTTCAAATCACGTTTGGTGAAACCAAAAATGAATAAATTTTCTTTCGTTTAATAAAACGAACTAAATCGAAAAATTCGCTTGTTGACACAAATTTTGTAAGATGGTGAAATGAGCCACAGGACTCAATAAAAACTTGTAAAAAATCCATCGGCCCCTGCCCTCCTTAAATGGTTTCACTCGTCAGTTTGACATCTCAACAGGATGTTGTTTTTTTTATTTCGCTTTCCTACAATCCAATGGTCCTTGACATTTGGTTTTTATTTTCTTTGTTTTTTTTTTTCTGTCCAAATTTATATTTTTTTATGTCCTTGCCGCTTCGCAAGAATGAACTGAAACACCTTGAATTCTAAGAGATAATAAAAAACAAAATGTGTAATTGAAAAACTAAGTTTCCTTTTCCGTCTTAAACTTTTAATCCTCATCCAATTGTGAGAATCGCAAGATGTCCAAATGCGGAAGGCAGACAGACTCTTAAAAAATTCTACACCATTGCATTTGAATTCAATTAAGCTTAATAATCATTCAAAATATTTAAAAGAAATGAGTAGTGCCTTATTACTCTTTTGAGAAAAAGTAACCCTCTTTTTATAAAGTTTCCGTTGGCTTGAAAATGCACACCCCTTGGCTTCACCTATAAACCATTAATCTTGCAAACTTCTACATTATACCAATCAATTATTTGTTGATAACTGTATTCAGATAATATCTTAATTAAGATAATAAGGAAAGAAGCCTCCAAATCGTCTGTGCACATTCAAAACAATTCCCATAAAAATTCAACCATTATCTAAAGAAACACCATCATTGTTATCGCACTGATGGCAGACAAACAACAAATAACACAATAACTGTAAAAGCAAACTACAGCTCATTAGAATTACTTGGAAACCACTTAAACAGCGATGGCGTTATACTAAACGTTCGTGATTAATAAATCTCGAACTAAAATCGTTCCGCCAAATTGAACAGAGAGAGTGCCTCTGTTGGGGCGCCAGTTAAAGATACTCTCATGTATATTCTCCACTATTCCCATCTTTACTTGCCGCACAACAGAAATAACGGCACACCATCCATTTTGTGTTTTGTTGTATTATTGTTGTTGGTGGGATAAAACTCGTCGACGGATTTCTCGTTGTTGTAGAAAGGCGCGAGGGGTGAGACTCTGCCTGCTACCCCTTGTTGTTCGTTCGCGCTGACAAAAGGGATTTTTCACTGCAATAACAATCAGGCGGCTGTATGTACACAAATATAACTGTTTCACGCTGTAATTGTTTTTTTGCCGTAATGGCCTGTGAAAGCACCTTAATGGCGCTTTCGGCCTTAATCACATTGTTGCCACCAATCCGTTACTGTTGACGTCGCGTGTACCACGAGGACAATAATAGATCTCAATCGCTAATGGAAACATTTCGTTTTTGTTATTCTTTTAGTCCTTTCTGAAGTCAGAAATCTACTACATTTCTAGGTATCGGCGAAGCTCTGTGAACGTTTTTTCATTTTGTCGGTACAATTTAAGAAGAACCAGCGAGGATTTAAGGACGATAACTTTTCGGGGTGGCTGTATCCTTGTGGTCCGGTTCGGTAGTTCGGAAATTGTTTGGAAAAGAAACAGAATGCATGGTTCCGTTTAAGGGAACTTTTGGAATCCGCCCGTGATGATGGTGGCGCCATAGAAACTATATTCTTGACTTTGCATTTACGACGGGCTTCATTTTTTTTTCTGTTCGCTCCTCTATTCAAACAGAGAAACACACATAATGAAAGTTGATTGTGTTTTTTTTTTTTTTTGTTTCTGCTTTAACATTTTCTGTTCGTTAAGTTAAAAAGTCTAGAAAATGAAGAAGAACAGAGTAAAACTAAAACAAAAGATCGAAATGAAATGGGTGCGCCTGCTGTTGCTACCGTTTGGGGGCTGGGTGGCGTTGTACAAAAAGTTTAAACAGCAATAAACTATTTTATAGGAGTTTACCGCCAAAACTTTTTGTCGGTCACATAATACCGCGCGATGAAAAAGAAAATTACCAAGGGCGATGCAACGAGCAAAGTTTACACAGTTGGAAAAAAAATATTCATTTCTTATTCATTCTTTAGATCAGTTTGTTAAGGGAGGATTGAAAGTGCCGGAAGACGGGAAAAATGTTACAGGATATACTGTGGCATGGGGCATGTGTAACTATAACGAGGCTAAGTTTATTGCTTCGCACCTTAACTTTAATATTTGAGTTGGTGAGACTCGTAATCCAAAAGTTTTCCATAACACCATAAAAATGTTTATGCAGGCGAATGGAGAAGCTCTAAACTAATATAAGCATCGCTGTATTTATTTTCATAAATAAGGTTTTCTCAAGAAAATGTCCTTTAATAAATGCAGCCAGTAGTATTTTAAAAATGCTGGTGGGAATTTTTTTTTGGAATAAAAGAAAATTTTAACAGAAAGCTAAGACATGGTGGCCCAAAACGTGTCATCCGATGTTGTTTTGCCATATCAGGAAAATTAGACAATATGATTTCATGATTTTGGTATTGAAATGCTTGTTTGGATTCTTCAGTTTTCTTCCCTTGCTGCTTGAAAATTATTTCGGTTAAACGGGCGCCGCAATTATAAACCCCCAAATGGTCTTAATTTAGTGCATTTTTCAATCGTTTTTTGCCATAAATTCGTGCGATAAGGTTTTCCATTCTTGTGGAATATTCTCCTTACGAGAATTCAGTGTCTGTGATTGTTCAAAAAAAACTCAAATCGGTTGATTTCGTAGCCAGTCCTTTGTCAGTTCACTAGTCACAGAAATCGCGTTACGAAGGGCGTCCTCGAAAAAGTCACAAAAAAAATGAGAAACGATAACACTCAGCGTAAATGACTTTGTTCGGATATAATGGCTCTTCGCTATTGAACGTGTGTTTTTGTTTTTGCCCGCAATTTTGTGTCTGTTGAGATGGAAACAAGTACCGCCGTCACGAAGTTAAAAAACGCTATTGACTGTCTGCAGGCAAAATCTGATGCACTGTCTGCGCATTCAGCTGTGATGACTCTTAACCCTGACTGAAAAACTGAAAGGAATTAGCGTGAATTCAAGTAATTCATCAAACAACTTGTTTAAAAATATCAAGATCCAAAATTTGGGTCACAAAAATGCTGTTGAAAACACGCGTGGAAATGCATCTTTTAAAAGCAATCTTGATTCAATGTTTTCTAAGTTTGACGTCCCGGCGAGTGCGACATTTTCCTGATCTATGAGGCTTCGAGAACAACTCTGATTTCGGCCAGAGTATTATTGAACTTCGCCTCTTTTGCTTTGTTATCTTGATTGCCACCTTTTCAAAGCTTTGTTCTTCTTTCACTCTCTTCAGCTCATCACAATCGATGAGGTTCTTCCGGCAACAGACAAGCAAGAATGTCAATTGCTCAATCTTCAGAACTCAGTCACTCCATAGGTTTCGCGATTGGAAGTCGTTTAACTACTGCGACGAATTTACAAACAGATCCGTTTATCCTTCATGCAATTACTCAACATAAATTCAAAATAAAAAAAACATGCATCGCTCAATTAAGTTGACGAAAAAAAGGATTCACAAGGATGTTGTTGGCCTACGGCTCCAATGATTTATTTTCACTCTCTACGGCATGTATGCAAGTGACGAGCAAAGGACCCTGTGACATTTTTCAACTTCACGTTCCTCGACCACGTACAAAATAAACACCGACCCGGCTTGCGTATGAAAATTCGCGTGTCCAAATGAAGACCTCCGAGCTGCGACTGATGAATTTATGTCTCCACCCTTGACACGTGATTACTACTGCAGCCACTCACTCGACAGATAGAAGACCTGAAACGTCGCATGAGACTGCTCCAGAGGTGGCACTGTGCCAAAAAAAAAATAAGAAATATATCCAACCAAATGTCATGGCTTTTCAAATCCATCCATCAACCACGAAACCTAAAGATGATCAATTCAAATGACAGTCAGAGGTACACTCTGCAATCTGCGTGCACAACCTCGCACCCAGAGAGGACTCATCTCGGATACGACAACCTGAGCCGCAAGGATTTATTTCTCTCTTGCGCCCTGCTCGTTATGAGGGGAGAATTTAGGCCGGAATACCTCACGGTTGCATCCAAATTAACCACGAAGAGAGCCAACAGTAAACCTGTGAAAAGGTCGAAAAAAAAGTGCTCGCCGGGTTGCATGTACGAGCATTCCTCAACGGTGTCCACTTAACTTGTCGCGTGACCTATGATTTGTGTGCAGAGTGCCGCCATATCCGCTCTCCCACGCAGAGTGCCCTCTGTCAAGCCGAGTAGACAATGCTTCAAAATCAACTTCTTCGTTATGATGCTTTGTTTGCTCAACGAGCAAGCGAAAGAGGAATTATGGGAGGTTGTACCGGAAAAGACGTCTGTCGTCGTGAAATTAAAATGCGGGACCTGCTCCTCGTTGACACAAATGTACAAACACGCACGACGAACGGAGGCAGTCTAGTCTTGTGTCATTATACGCGTTGTCGTGGTGGTCGGGGAGTGAGTGTATGTCCGGAAGGTATTATGCTTTGAACCTTTTAATTGCAAACGTCAGCGGCAGATGATTTAGTGCAATTTCAGGAAAGCCATTGTTGTCAGGACTTTAATGGAAAAGGGCCTCGGATAACTGTGAGCGCCAGCGTCAGAAGGGAGTTTATTATTTGTGGATTCTGGCTGCAAGTGGATCTGTTTGGCTCTCAATCTTTCTTCTGAAAGCTTGTCCTCGGATAGAGCATGTCAAGTGAATGTGGAGTGGTCGTAGACCGAATGTCCCCCCTCAGGTTGGTATCTCATATACAATCGACCTATACGAGCATCAGTTAGCCGAAAGAGTAAAGTCGTTTTTTTTTCCAGCTTGATTTCCATTATAATTGAATTCGATTCGTTTTCCTTCCTGCGACCCATAAAATCGAAGAAGCACAGATAAATGTCCTCCAAATCGTTTCGTTCTCCAAAGTAGTAAGTCATTCACATCCTGCTGCATCTTTGAGAGCGAACCCATCCTTGAGCTGTTTAATTTCAATGTAAATGCAAGGAGTATAGGCGATGCAAGGCAAAGCAACGAATTCAATCTTTTATTCGTCGTCGTCATCGTGTCCCGCACCTCCCCTC
Source organism: Orthonevra nobilis (assembly GCA_963555765.1). Lineage (NCBI taxonomy): Eukaryota > Metazoa > Arthropoda > Insecta > Diptera > Syrphidae > Orthonevra > Orthonevra nobilis. The sequence continues at coordinate 57,130,433 of OY743227.1, forward strand.
CCCGTATGTCAAATCATCCTCTTTGGTGTCCTTTCTCTCATTCCTATTTTTTTTTTTTTTGTAAGCTTGTTCGCCCTTTTGTGTCAGTAGTTATGCTCGTGTGCGCGCTTTTGCAAGGTAAATTTACTTTGAATGTACAAGTGTAGTTTTCCATGAATGCTGCCGCTTGCACTTTGCCATCGCAGATGACAAATGCACCTCCTTTGGAAATTTCACATACAAACAGACGCGAACGTGGCACTATCTCATCACAAAGAGAAGTCTTCCCTGCTGTAATCTAATTTTTTTTTTCTTTGCACACTCGTAGGACTGTGAAAATGAGTTGACTCATCCTATTACAGCGCGAAAGGATGTGCTCCTTAAGAGTTTTGCTTTGGTAACCGGGTATGATCCTGATCGTGATGCCGCCCATCTAACTATTCACCCGCATAAGTGTATGCCAAATGCGAGTTCGCCGGTATGGGCTCCTGAATGTGAGGGATGTGTTTGGCCTTATAAGGGTATTCATGAATGGTTGGGATTTTGGGAATGAGAAAATAAAAACGTGTCAATGTGCGGTAAAGGGTTCTAACGCTTTAATGGACGTTAAAATTTGTTGGGTTTTTTGGTGTTTAGTCGAGGCTTATATAACAAGATAGAACCCAATTCATACGGATATTGAAAATAACTTGTTTAGGGTTCTAATGAAGCAGAAATAAAAATAATTCTGATTTATAAAGACTCGAAGTTTGTTAGAGTTCCATACCCAAAGGGTGCTTGTATAAAGTTAAAAATAAAAGTGGGTCTCCAAACAAAAACGTGTTTTTTAAAACAGCAATTCAATTTAGCACTGCAAGCGAAAGGCTTTATTCGGTGGTACGGAACCCTTCATAAGCGTGTTCAACTAGTGCTAGGACTCTTTTTTTTCAATTGGTCAAACGGTTTACAACTTTTCACTGAGGTCTACTTCTCCAACTTCGATGGGCTTTGGTTCATATCGAGTAATTTAAAGTGGAATGACCTCCACTGGATATGAGGTGAAATAAGTCACCGGAAAAAGAGTCCCATGATATGTTATAAGTAATGCTGTTGCTGCATTCGACCTAACACCAAAAATAATTGAATATACATTTTTTTTTGTTTTTTAAGCTAACAAAATTTACGGCATTAAGTGTTTGAGAAAAACTTTGGAAAGTATGGCCATCGTAGCTACATTTTTGGGCGATAAAGTACCGAATGTTACCTTTTTTACAGCTGGTTTGTGAGCATACACGAGTGACTTGAGATACCCCAACGAAATGTTGTTCAAAGGAGTCAAATCACATGACTTCGATGGCAGTTTGACAAGTCCCTTTCTCATTTCGCTCACCAAACATGATGGTTTGACGCCCTGCTAAAACCATTTGGCTCAATTTAAATTGACCCGAGAATCATTTGTCTGTACCGCTCCCCATTGACGGTTACATTGGCTCCCTTTTCATATTTGACTAAAATTAGAAGGATCGATTGTCCCTCCGGCATGAAAACCGCACCAGTTGGGTCTCCAGATCTCGTGCTCGAGCACGTCAAATACTCTATGGGACGGATTTAAGACTACTCAAAAATCTTGGCATTCACAAATCCACTCCTCCAGGTTCTTCCGCGTCGGCTTAACCATTACGTTAAGCTTCTTCATCTGACCTATCCTCAAAAACAGTCTTCCCAAAAAAGACGAATCGCCTTCCCTCAATAACTATCGACCCATTGCACTAACCTTTTTCCCTAGGTCATGGAAACACTCATAAACCACCATAAATACGTTGAAACGGGAAAAACTTCTTAATGAGCGGCAAAAGATCAACTGGTGACTTAATGGCATATGCTTCTAATCGGAAAACAAAATGGAACCTTTGTCTAAAATGCGTGCATTAGTTATCCACGAATCTCTTATTGATTGGAACTACCTTTCATGACGTTCAATACAAGTTCCGTTCTATGGTTTTATATCAGCAATTCATCATACAAACGTTGGTGTTCCGCAGGGCTCCGTTCTATCTCCTTATCTCGTTGTAAGCTTTAAAAATTAAATCCTGTTGCATCTTTCATTCATTCGCCGGCAAGAGTACCCTCAGTTTTTCTTATTCGTTATCTTCATGGAAATGAAGCAGCATCTTCTGTATTTTAAATTTTTTAAATTCCGATTTTCACAGAATATTGTCATGGGGCTCAATGAACACAGTGGAATTTAATGCTTATGTCCCAAAAGCGATATGTAAATCCTCGGGCGTTATCCAAGAATAGCACTTGCATTTCTGTAGTTCGTAGGCTTTTCGTCCAAGGCAGGCAGGCTCTCCATAAATAATCTTGAGTCTGCTCGACAAAGCTCAAAATCGACCGATTAAACTCAAAGGAGACAAAAATATCGCGAACTTAATTGACCCGCTTCAACACCGACGTAACGTCTCTTTCCTTTCCATACTACACCGTTTTTATCGAAAAATGTTTTTTAACAAAGTAGCTAATTGCATTCCTGCTCCATATCGCTTTCACTGTAAGAATCATTTCGTCAGAAAGGCGCTCTCGCCTATAATCACCTCTATAGCGGTGATCGCTCTAAGTTATGCACAATATGAGCTCCCATGAGCACCCATCATCATCAATTCTCTCAACCTATCTCGATCGTGAGCCGAAGTCATCCAGATCCGCAACGCCAAGCCTTCGGGCGTCCTGGTCTGCGCCATCTCTCCAGAGTAAGCATGGTCTACCACGCTATTATCTGCAATAAAAAGAGCTACAAAGGACTTCTCGAGCCGATTCCTCTATGTATCCTGCCCACCGAAGTCTACCGAACATAATTTTCTAAACTTTAACCGCTTCGAGGTAGATTGCACACAGTTCGTGATTGAAGCGTCTCCGGAATTGTCCTTCCTCACAGTTGTCCGTAAAACTTTTCTCTCCAGTGCGGCTAAGAGATCGGAGTGCCTTTTACTTAGCACCCAAGTTTTGGATCCATATGTGATTAGTGGTTGGCTCATGGTCCTGTACAGCAGCAGTTTAGAAGTTATAGTTAGATTTCTGAATTTGAAGAGCCTTGATAGGCTTTAGGAAGCTCTGTTAAATCTGAGCAGCGGTTCGACTACCTCTTTTTCCATATTATAATCAGCGGTATTGGCAGGATTGCACTACTTGGAATCATGTTCCGCTACCCTGATCATTTAAACTTCTGATCTTCTCGCAGACGACCCCACCATGAACTTTGTATTTCATTCACTAATGTGCAGTCCCAGAATTTTTGCCGCCCGCTTGAATTGGATGAAGTATACGTGTACGATCTGTACACGGTTCTATCAATGATGTCGATATCATCTGCGTTAGAAAATACTATATCTAGCTGGACCGTGCCAGAATCACGGATTGCTTTCTCCAATGCTAGGTTGAAGAGGAGGCAGCCCTGACCATCACCCTGTCGGAGTCCATCAAAGAGTATACGCAGATATAAATGAATTCAAATGCCCATCTTGGCGTGTAGCAAAATGTCAAAGACACCTACCCCGTCTGAAAGTGAGTTTCATAGATAACCTCTGAGGCCTTAGCTTTATTGTGTTTTTGGTTTGGTATGGCAACACCAACTTCTCCTTAAGTGGGTGGGTGGAACGACTTCATCGTGATTAGTGATCAGTCTCCCCTGGTCAAGATCGTCAAGCAGATCTGTGACAAGATTTCTTTCAAAGCTAACTGGTCGTCTATTTTGAAGCCCGTAGCATGTCTTCAGACTGTTTTTTTTTTTTTTTTTGAATTACGTGGCCATGTTTTGACTTCTTAGACTCTTCTTCATGCTTCAGGTTGGAAACTGCGTAGGCAGTCGTCTCGTCTAGCTCAGTGCTCTTCCCTTGCTATTGCTCTTAGTCGCCTCTTTTGTTCTCAAGACGATACAGTTGGCTATGTGTCTGATTCCTAGAGATCATAATTCAGTTAGGGTTAACCTATAGTATAATGAATCAAAATATTATTTCCTCGGTGGATTCATAGCGTTTTCGGACCTTCGAGTAAGAAGCAAGAGCCTTTTACCATGCAAATGGCAGACAGCTACTACAGTAACGTTCCTCGGGCTGCACAAGATTTTTCCTAAAGCTCGTAAAAAAATTTGCACCATTGGCAACACTAAAGGCAATCACTTGTTTTATCGGGCAGGGCGCCAGAGGGAGCCATTTGATGCACCGCACCGGTTCCTTAAAGCGTAAGGATCTTATTTTAATAAAAAACCTCTTTCCATGGGAGAATCGAAAAATCGGTACCGCAGTTACGCGGAGCAGACGGAGTTACGATGGTGCTGTCAAATGATAGGTACCTAGTCGAAGATAATCCCAATTAAAGGTTGGCCGAATTATTAAGTCTACTACTTATACGGATGTTCAATTACCATCAGCTTTTCAACCTCAGCGCAGGTGCGTATCATAGAGGAAGGCTTGAATTGTTGCCTTGTTTATTTAATCTACATATATTGGTCTGTGACGATGATGTCATGAGCTCTGATATAAAGGCATAAGACAGATAATAGAGTGCTGACGCAATCCGAACGGAATTACAAAATATAAATACTGCGAATTGAACGAATGTAAAAAAGTTCCTATCGAATTTTCCCTCCTTATTTGGACTCAACCCAGAAAGCAATCGAGATCAAAAGCATCCGAGTTCCAAACCACCTCACTATATTAAAATTCTGTCTAAAACCTATCAACAAATTTAATTTTCATTTTGAAGCAACATCACTTCATTCAAAATGTCTTCTTTTTTGGATCTTGTTTAGCTTCAACGTAAATAGCCCCGCATCAACACACCCTCTGAAATCCGCCACCGTCCGTTCGCCAATTGAGGTCAAAAACAAAAGCGAGCATGATTCGCATCGAAACGCGAATGCAAATTCCCCAAAATGAATTTCCAAATGATTGGAAAATTCGGATTCGAATTCCGAGTGGCATACCCATATGCTTAACCAAAGAATTTATCTGTGGGGAAATGCTCGACGCAGAAATTTACATTATTTCGATCCAACCAATATTCGCCTGCTCCAGGTTAACCGTAATTTATGTTTCTGGGAAAATATTGAAAATATCTCCAAAAGCTGGATGAATACAGGGGAATGGCACGAGAGGCTTTAGCCAATAAGCAGTCGCGCGCAATGGTTAACATTCAATGAACCTCTGTGATTTACTCTTGTTATCCGAGCGGGCCGAGCACGAAAATGTTTATGTGCGTCCGTTGCCTTAAATTACCACTTGCGGTGTTGCCACATTCATTCCGACCGCCTGCCTCACTGGGCCGCAACTTTATAAAGGCACCAGCACAACATTTAAGGCGGATTAATTCCTTTTACAGAATTTATGTAGCCGTGCTCTGTTAGTATAGCCGAGTTAAGCACTTTGCCCGATGCGCTCTGCTGCGTGTAAAGTTCGAGTGCAGATCCAAAATGGAAAGTTATTGAATTGGGATATGGATTGGTGGGCAGAGACCGAGGCAGAGCAAATTGAGCAGCCTTCGCGCCTCATTGAATGGGCTGTTGTAGCTCGGGTAGCTGCAGTCGATTTTACAATCGCAAAGCTATTTCCAAGAGGATACTGGACACTGGGCAATGAAAGGTTGCGTTGCATGCGTATCCATTGGATTATTAAAATGCCTATTTACATCCATTAGATTGGTCGTTCGCTTTCGATCAGAGGCTTCGTATCCTGGCGAACAGTCAACCGTGCTCTGTGTCAGTCTGTAATCCTATTTGTGTATGTTTGACGGCGCACTTTGTTTTGGGCGAACAACACTCTCCATTGTGCTGGCACGGTTAATCGCAAACAAAATAACATAATATTCTTCGATAGGTGGCGCGCCAATGCCAATTTTAGTAATTGGAAGAGGCTCATGCGAACGCTGCTGACGGTTGACAGCGGGATTTTGGAAACCTAATTTGGTCATAATCGCTTGGGCCTGCGGAAAGCGTTTGTTTAGTTGCGGTTTTCATATGTCCAGACGTGATTGATTGCAGTGGTTGGCTTACTTGCGTCATAAGTCACACTGAACCAAAAATTGATTTTAGAGATTTTTGGTCCTTAAGTTTAAAGTCGAAACATGATAAGCGGATCAATTCCAGTGTCATATTGAAATGCCAGAGAGAACTTGACAAAATTTGACGAACTCACCACTAGAATGGGCCATCAGACGGGGTCACATTCGTCTTCCATAATCACTTGGCTTTCAACAAATATTTGGGCTCCTTTCATAGGTTTTCTATGAACGTTCCGTCAATTGTCTGCGGGCATTGAAAATGTTAACGTAAGACTTTAGCGAGGTCTGTGTTCAAATACCTGGCGAGAGTCAAAGTGACGCTGAGAATACCTATTTTGGACTTTTATTAGCAACGTTCATAACGATCTCACCTTATCACCGACATTGTTAAAGGTGTGCAGGTTCGTGGGGTCTAAACTCCCAACACGAAGGAAAAAGTCTTGCTCTTCAAAACACTGTTTTTGCCAGTCCTGCTTTATGGAGCCGAATGTTCGACGATTACAAACAGCTGAGCTGGGAAACTTCGAAAGAAAAATCCTTCGTTGGTTTTTTGGTTCTATCTGCGAAGAGGGCAGACAGATGGTAAAAATCTGTCGACTAATGCTTCAGCCAAAAGTTTTTGAATCCAAGCCACCATAGTGGAGAAGAACTCTATGACCGAATCTCTTTATCTTAAGCTATGATCCTTCCAATACAATACTGGGCCAAGGGCACTACCTTGTGGAAGTCCGACAGCAATACCTTCAAACGAACTGCTATTATTTTTGTATCTAACTTGGAATATGCCATTTTCCAGATTGAATTATAAATTTTCGAAATTGCTTTCGAAAAACTTTCCACAGCTTAAGTCTCAAGTCTTCATACCACACTTTGCCAGGCTTGAACTAAGTCAACATATATTTTTGTCTGCGAATATTTTTTCAGTCAGTCGTTGAATGTATGATCCTGAAACCTGGTCAGGGATAAGACGTCTGTTGGTTGTGGGCGCTAGTTTTTTTTAAAGCACATTTGAAAAAGAGATGTCGGTTTGTAGAATTTTTATATATTTTGGTGAATATTCCCTTTTGAAAAATTTTAATTTTCTATTTTATTTGCGAGTTTGACTCTAGCTTTCTTGAGCAACTGCTTGAGGATCGTAACTAAAAGCTTTATACTATTTTTTTATTTTTTTGAAATTGTGTTGCTTGACAAAACCGTGCTGGCCTCAATTTTAATGCGAAAGCCAATTCGTCAATATCGTTTGCTAAAAGGCTTAAATGTTGCGTCAAAGTGATCGACAAAAAAGTCCGATTTGTTTATGATTTTCACTGTTTGCTTTTTTCTTCAATCATATTTGCGACGTTTAAAAAATCGTGATTTTTTAAATCTCGAATAGTTTTTATTTTAAGTTAATTTATCAGTGCTTAGATGATCGACTTTTTGAGTGTTGAGTTTAAGACACCAAGCTTTGTCGATGTTTTTCATTCAAATTCTTCAATTCCCTCTGTTTTCTATGTAAATATGCATTTTCATTTAAGGGATTTGAGACTTTAAGGCTGTATTTTGATCAATTTGATTAAGTTTGACCAGGAGCTCAACTTATCGCAGTCACTTAAAACCAAAGTCTAACTTTAGGTCTTGATACTCTGAATTCGGAACTGACGTTATTATCTAGCCAGCTAAAGGTTCATTCTATATTCGTACTTTCACTTGCTTAGACCAAATTTCCTTACATCCGAAAGCAGAGTTTTTTGGGCATATCAAAATAGCACCGATTGTTGAGAGTCTTCGTCGGACTTTATTTTATATTTTTTGTCATAAAATGAACACATAATATACAATGAAATAAAATGAACCTATTCGTTGTAAATAAGATAAAGGTTTCGACGTAAAATATATACTGTCAATCTGGGCATTCGATCAATAAACTTCTTGAAGATCTATCAAGGTACACCTTTCGGTGTTCGAAATTATTTCCGAACTCTCTGTTTAGATCGTCCCGTCACAGTTCGACTAGATTGAAGTTGGGTAACTGGCCAGTCAAACTTTCCTTTCCACACATGTTTTTCACCACCAATTGTACAACAGTCGAAGCACCGTGACTATTTTTTTTAAGGCTTTTTGACAGGCTTACAAACTCAATCTCGGCGGCCACGAAAACAAGTTGTATTGCCGTATTTGCGAGGAAGAAAACCCACTCGAAATAATAGAGACATCATGAATAGTGTTTTTGTTTGCTTTGATTATTGGAGTGGCGGCATAATTGGTTCTTTCCAAAACGACGATGAAAGAAGTAAGTGGCAATCGAAAGTACGTTGATATTACATTTTTTTATGATCAAAAATGATAATTTTGACACGGCGTGCAGCCACACAAGCCGTCCAACAGTCGATTGTGCTACTCTTCTGATTTCAAAATTCTTTCACCAATATTAAGAATGGACTTTCAGGGTGTACATGAGCTATAAACTTCCTCGATTGAGTACAAGGTCCTTTCAAGTTTACCAATTTTGTAACTAAAGTCGATGAAAAAACGGTCGTGCGAGACGGTTTTTTGCGAATGCAGCCTTAGCGGTAAGAAATATTTAATTGATTTCTATGGAAACATTATAGAACTCGAAAAGGTCTTTAAAAATGTCCGCAATGGCATAGGTCTATCTTTTAAGACTAAATTTTTAAAAGATGGCTAAAAATTATTATTATAATTTATATAATTAAAAATTTAAATTAACATAGCGCTAGCTGCCAGGGCTTTCGGTTAGGACTAAAAAGTATATTCTAAGTTAGGTTCAATTTATTAGGGACAATTTTATGCACTTTCGAAACGGGCAAATGTCTAAATTTTTTAACATTTCAGGAAATACAAAAAACATTGTTTTTTAAAGAGATGTAATATTAAAAAAAAAAATATATTTGAGTTAGAATTTGGAATCACTACAGGTTAATACTACAGGTACTGCGAAGCATTTAGAAGACGTTAGTATGCAAAAAATATGTTTTTCAAAATATGCATATTCAAATCTTATCAAATTGATTTTTCTTCTCGTCGCGAAGGCTTACTTTTTTCAACAAACTTACAATCGTTGAAAATTACAAAACAGTGTTTTTTATATAATTTTTTTTTAAAGAAACCAAGATATAGCTTAGCCTCTGTTTCAGCTTGTTTTAATCACAGAGAGGGTGCCAAATTTTTGTTGTTTATTCCTTTTCGTCCAGTAAAAAATGTTTTACGTGTGATCAACGCTTCCGAGTCGGCTATTTGGCTTCGATTTGGTTAAAGCCTGTTTTGACTATTCATTGCTAAGAAATTGTCATTCGTGTGTGAAAACATTATATGTTTTTAAGTTGAAAAGGTATTATAAGCAAAAGGTTGAAACTTTTAACAAATGCATTGAAATAAACCGCTTGCTTTGTGACGATCTTATATAACGTTGGCAACTAAGTAATTGGGAATTTTTTTAGGGAAATAAAAGACAAATTTTAAAAAGAATGAACCTAAGTTAATCAATGATATATTTCCAATTTTGTTCGATGACCTTTTGCCAACATTCTGGCAACTTTATGATTCTACGATCGTTGAACTTCTATTTTTTATCGTTAAAAAGCTGAACCGATTTTTCAGCGTCATCATCATGGAAAGTTTATCTATTCAAAGAGTTTTGCAAAGATCCAAATGAATGGTAATCTGATGGTGGATGTTACATCGATTCCCAACTAAGCACCAATAATTTTGACGAGTCACCAAATATTTAGGTGGCCAAGCGTTGACCTGGTGAAAACTGACACCTTTTTGATAGACTGTTGTACCAACCACGAATTTATCGTTTGATTCTTCGGCTGCAGATTAAAATGCACACCACCTTACCATTCTAACCAAATTGAGAGCAACATTTTTTTTGGTGGATATCAGCTTTCGAGGTGGATTGTGGTGGCAAATCAAACCTAAACCAAGATCGATTTCGAACGACGTTGCAGCAAACAAACCTTTTTTCTTCGCCAGTGATGATAGGTATCAAAAAAGGGTCGGATTAATTGCGTATTCATAAGGATGGGAAATACCTTCTCCAGGACCCATTATTCGAGCTCCCAAAAAATAATCTCTACTTCAAAGAAAGTTCTAGACGCTACTCTGCCGTCCTTTTAAACATTCTTCAAGCTTGTTTCTTCCGGACATGTTAGTATCCACTCGTCTTCTCTGTCATACTCTTGTCAATTACTATTTTTGTGCTTCTCATTCTTTTTTGTTTAACAAAATGCGTAACAATATCCGTAGACCTTGTGTATGATATTACCTCAAACACGCATCTCAGTTGACACACTTCAATCTAGACTTCAAAGCGTCCGTCGTCTGTGCCCCTTGGCTCTCTCAATTAGCACAGCTAAAATGAAAAGAAAAAAGACGCAAGCAATGCGAAAAGTGAAACAAATCCCCTTAAACATCTTGTTAAGCAAGTCGCAGTTGAATTAATTAAAAATCCCCAACTAGTGAAACATGAATGTGGCTCCATGTTCTTTCTTATCCGTAATGTCCCCCAAGGGAACTTTGCGAGTCTTCGTCAAACCGAGATGCGCATCTCATTCCCAAAAAAGCCATGAAATCTTCCACAGCCCATGTTTCCTGGTTTGTGTGTAGCTTAACGTTGCCATCTGCACCTCTCACAGTCCCCGGCACGATGGTGTCGTCGTATCATGTCGCTGTGATTGTTGGCTCCTGCTCGATGGTGCTCGTCGAGCAATTAAAGTCATATTTCCAAGAACACGACGACAGTGGCATAGAATTTTCACAAATCATCTTATCCAGAAGCATAATTAAGAAAACGTATCTATACTGACTTGTGCTCTGTCGGTATTCATCGTCGAGCGCGTCCCGTCCTTCTGGCTCGCATATTTCACATCAGTTTTGCGAGTCAAGTGTCACTGTAGAGCGTGTGCATCCAAGTGATGCATGAACAGATAAACGCACAAAACAACCAACCACCACCATATTATCTCAACTACACGACACTAACGCACATGCGACTACATTTACGTAGAGGACGAGAAATTGGAAGTGGGCTGCCTAACAATGGATGATGGGTGGCCGAGCACGAGTATTTTGAAACGAGGAAATGTGGGTCAGTCAACAATTTCGTGCTCAAACTTTCACTCGCACACAATATCCTCGCCGGTCGATGGGGGATAAAAGTCTCTTCCTCTCTCTCTCTGTTCATCTCATCATGGAGAGAGTGTGGCCATGTCCATGAATTCATGTCCCGGTAGCGCGTGTATATCTTTGATGTAAATTTGTGCATCTGAACGATATCAAATAACTGAGGACCATCGGAACTTAAGACTGTCGGAACTTGGAGAACTCGTAGTGTCAGAACTGGAGCTGCTTGTTAGCCAAGGGAAAACATGCAAAATTTACTCGCACCCACATGAGTTATGAGTTTGTTAGACGGTTGGTGTTGTGCTCGTTGGGCGCACACAGTCACGTTTTCACTTGGGCGTGCACAAGGAACTCGTGAAAGTTTCTTGGGAGTTTCATAGTCGGAGACAAAGTTATTGGTTTCATCATCACAAGAATATGTAAATTTCCGACGGACTTTTTGAATTGAATTCGTTGGATCTGGAAGGATAAGCAGGGAGGGAGCTGTTGTTACTCAATGCTGTTTGGGTCTTTGTTGTAGCGCTGGAAGTTAGTTTTCTGTTTTTCCATCTACACCATAAGAGCTTCCGTTTGTTATTTAGGTCGAATGGTATAAGCAATTTGAACGTTCGCTTCGATATGAAGCTTTATGAGCACATATACACTGACAATGTCTTGTCACAAGTGCAAAAGTTTAAGGAATAATTGCAATCAGTTGGAGCATGTTGGCATTCAAATATTTGTATACTTTTAATGATTTTTAATAAAGTTTAAAACTGCAGCCATGGGCGTCCATGGACTAGTTTCGATGGGATGGGTTCCCATAAAAATGTATCTGCGAGTATACGAGCTAATGACATATTCTAAGGTACTTCCGATGCCTGGGTCACACAATTGTGCTAGACCATGGTACTGCCCTTTTGTCATCATCATTTTAGATCCGGTCAATTCTTTTCTTAGAAGAGAAGGAGGAACTGCATTTCTACAAATTGCAGATGACATACGCAGAAGAAAGCCGGCCTATGTTCCCCTGCGGGAGTTTTCAGAAGCGTACGACAAAGGTAATCATTCTATCTTTTGCAAAAAACTAAAACCAAATTTCAATCCCATGTAATAGGATGTCAGATATGAACGGCTGCAGGGAACCGGTCGAAAGTCCACTGTTTCCTGAGTTTTTGCAAGAATGCCACATGGTTCCATACTTGGTCCGCTGTTGTTTTTATTATACGTTAATTGAAATCAACGTCTGGCTTCAATTTGCTTTGTTTAGTCCGGTTAGTGAAGATTTTGAAGGAAACCAGCAGTGGGGCAAATATCGATGATGAGGTCGGTCAAATAATCATGCAGCTTATACGACTGGCAACGGTGTATAGGTCTCCTTCTGTTGTGGTCACCTCGAGACTAAAGGCTGTTGACTAAGGCCTCTGACAGCGTCCGAAAATTGGAGTTAGCGGTCATAAAACTTCACTTCACGACTCAGAACTTCGGTAGTATTTTTGATCGTCAACACGATAAAAATGTCAAACTTGACTGACATTTCGACATTGACAGATCTTAAAACAAATCTAAGGATGCCTTTGTAGTAAAGTGGTGCCTATTGAAGAACCCTCTACCATCCTTTGGCATGGCGACATAGGGAAGCTTCCAACTTGTTTGCTTTTTTTCAGCGTTGCTTCGCTCGGTACCAAACTGATAGAACTATGTTGTGTCCATGGTTATAAAACGCGTCAAAATTTTTTCTCAAGATTTGCTTAAATTTAATTTGATTTCGTTTCTTCTTTTTTTTTTTTTACGTTTAGCATTCTTGATGCTCAACACACTTACATCTTATTCATGCGGAGATTGTGATGAAGGTTCCTCTTCATGCTGAATGCTGACGTATAAGGCCATTCTTCTGCTATGACTCTACTTAACTTTAACTCCTCGTAGAATTTGGAGGAGCAGCGTTCCCAAATGTTTCTTCCAAGTTGACGCATGTGTTCTCAATAGGTTCTTTTGACAGGCGGATTAACATACTCGATGAAGGCTTAATAGACCACTTGAAACATAAAATTTTCATTTCTTTTGGATCACCCCTCGTAGCTAATTAGATAGATATATAAATAAAAAGATAGTGGCCAAAATTTTATAGTTTCGAAGGAAAAGCCACTAGAAAAACGTCCCTCAGATTTAAGTGTTCCATGTCAAGAGAGAAGAGGATTCAAAACACTTTCTGAGCAGAGTAGAACTTGATTCCTTGATGATGGAAAGAAGCACGTTACTTTGACACTCTGTGAGAAATGTAAAATATTGGACATGAAACTGACAAATCAGTTAGTTATACAAGCAACTGGAATTTTCAAAGTAGTCAAAGAAGTCAGCTGCGACTTCGAAACTGTTTTCGAACAAAATTCGGAAATTCGTATCTAACACATTTCAAGGATCAATTAGAAGTTTTGATGACGTGGTTTAGTTAACAAAGGAATCATCATGTGCCGACTTCAACAGATGTGATTCAATCCAGAGTGAATTTCATTTAAAAATATATGACAGGAGGGGAAGATTTTGCAGCGAGTTCTGGTTGGTTGGAAATTGCGGCATGGAATTCGATGTCTTAAGATTTATGGCAAAAAAGTATCCAGCGACGTTGCTGCTGTTAAGTTTTTTCAAGGTAGAAGTGATTCAAGAAATTAACTTAGGTGAGGAATAGGTTCATAATGCTGATGAATCAGCCGCCTTTTGGAGGGTTCTTTCGGGAACGACATGGGCTTATTCGAATGAAAAATCTGCTCCTGGCAGAAAAATATCCAAAGATCACCACTAGGAGTCGTAAGTTACCACTCTTAGAAAATGATTGGTTCAAGAATAATTTCATTCCAAGTGTGGAATAGTTTTTGACTGCGATAAACAAGCCATTGAAAACACTTCGGGTTTTGGACAATGACCAATCTCATCCTAAAGAGGACGAAATTTACTTTAAACCTAACTTCGGGGTCTTATTTTTACCGCCTAATTGTACAGCAGTATTGCAGCCAATGGATCAAAATTTATTCCAAAATTTAAAGGTAGTACATAGAAAGCTGCTGTTGACTCATATTGTACTGGAAGATGATAAGAATATTGCAGGAGCTTGAACAGGTATTGAAGAAAAAAATATTAAAAAGAGTTGGTCAATATTATGGCCAGAACTGGCATTATTCCATGGGATCGTGGTGAAGACCTTATAAAACTTGCACAGTAACAGCAACTTTGTCTTTGATTAAAATGGATTGAATTCATGGCCTAATTATCAAAGAATCATTGATCTAAATATTAGCACTTTTGTGAAATAGTATCTCTAATAGCGTGCCCATTTTTTGCTTCAAGCTGACGTGCTCTTTCCAGAGCATTTTCCATTACTTTTCTTAGAGTTTCAGGTCCCAGCGCCCTCACTTCGTCTCGAATATTGTCCTTAAGATGTTGTTTAGTTCTTAGCTATTTTTTATGCACCTTACTTTTTAATCGGGAGATAGCGTTGCCCAGTTAAATTCCAAAAAATCCTTTTCGTTCACCGAAAATTTCCCTGGAGAGAGCCACAGTTGGACGAGCTGTGTTGGAACCACAATTCTGAATTGCTCTCAGCCTCTAGTCTTAAAAAAATGCCAATCAATGCCCGGTATTGAAAGGCATCCACATTAAACGCAATTTGTTCGTCGTTTTCGAAAAATTATGGTTCAACGATTCTTTCTGAGGTTATTCCATACCATCGTAGTGGATGCATTTGACGTTCAATAATTATTTTTGGATCTTCGATGTCCCATATTCTATAATTTTGGTTATTCACTGTATCTAAGGTATCTAATGTTGTTGATCGGTTTCGATATTAAAACTAACTACATCTGACCAACATAGATTGGTATCATCATCAGAGGTGTACACGTTGTAAAGAATAGGACTTAGCACTTATCCTTGAGGAACTTCACGAGGAATGTGGAAAATGCTTGAAAGGACATTTGTTATGAGTTGATAAGCTTTCACCTCAGCTAGACAAGACAGTATAGGGGACCAATTTCTTTCCTGAAATATTTGTTACAACATTGCGTAAACGAGTTATGGCCCGATTGATTCGCTCTGAAGCTATAAGGCAGCGGTCCCAGGTTCACGCTACGGCCGTGGCTATCACGCATCCTTCTCTCTTTTATGGTTTTTCTTTTCTGTTGCTGAGATTATTTAAGGAGCTTTTAGAAGAAGCTAGAAGTCGAAAAAGACACATGAAAACCGATCTTAGAGAAGGAGCGGAGCATTAAAAAGATGGCATGTTTAAAATAGAGGGAGTCGTTCTCAAGATTGCGTGAAGAGCGGGTGTATTTGGTGAAAACTGAAGAAAAAAGAAAATTATAACGAATAACAAAACAAAAAAGAAACATTTGATAGTGCTTAAGTGCTTTATTATAGAAAATCAGATTTAATTAATTTTTTTTAATCCTGTGAGTTAATTTTGGGAAACGTGATCAAAGAAAAATAGCCAATCTTGTAGCTGCTAGCTGATGTGTAGACGGCCCTATATATAATCGAGAGTTTACGTCAAAAGGACGGCTCATGGCATAATCCAAGCTGAGGAGTATCTGAGGAAAGGAATAAAAGAAATCCGAGTGCGAAGATAACCAAAAAAAGGAAAAGAAAATCGCAAGCCAAACCAGATTCTCTTGTGGCCAAGTGTTTGACGAATTGGACGGGTGTTGTGTGTTGTGCGAGGAAACCCGAGTTCGAGTCCTAGGCTGAGTCTTGTTTTATTATATTTTTTTCTCTCTAAACATTATTCACTATTTATATTTTTTTTTGTGTTGCCGAGCTTTTCTTTTTTTTTTATTTTTTTCTATAACCTTTTTTATTTTTCTCTAAATCCTTCTCGAATGCTTTTTCAACGTCAAAAATTACGCGATGTGAAGAAGTCTGAACGCGCCCCGAATTGTTAACTTTATAAGAGACAATTCGATTTTAATTAATATCTTGAAGCACTTGCTGAGGGCGAAATAGCTTCCTTGCCAGACTTCAAGATATTTTTAAAAGCACTTAAACTCATGCTATCCATTCACCATTAAACTTCCAGATTTATTAGTTGTGTCAACATTTTAGTTACAACTAGCTGGGTGAATACTTAATTATACTGGAATTTCAAAACACATCTCTTGTTAACTTTTGAAAGGATTAAAATCCATCGAAAAGGATTTTCATTCATTGTACTACAAATGTGAGCTTACCGCAGTCGCTACTCACACACTGTGAATGCCACGTCATTGCTTACTATCTGTGCAACCTCTGCCGCGACCTCGTTTAAGCAAAGTGAACTTTGTTTGGACTAAAATTAATTCCTCCCGTCAAATCCTTGATTCACAGGACCTCCTTTCAATTTGCTATAAACGCAAAGCCCCCCCGAGTTCGAGGGCAAAAATAAAAAAAAAAAAAACGAAAACATATTTGAAAGCACTTCAAAAAGAATTCAGTGTGGATTTTATTCTGTGAACACATCCCCTCGCGTTATTCATTCCACCAAATTCACAGCATCCAGTTAAACTACAAACTCAGTGAACACCGCCGAAAGGCAACGCAAAATAAACAAAACAAAAAATAATCCTGCAACGCTAAAACGTCCTTTAATGTGTGTGTGGATATTTTTTTTGCTTTTGTTTTGTTCCACTGTTTCGCAGAAAGTTCAGCGCTCCTCGTTCGTTGTCCTGTAAACAAATTAAATAAACAAATTTGTTGTTCGTAAGAGCGCGCTCATGTTAACGCTAAAGCTAAAAAGTTCGTCCTGGTTTCGTCTGTTTTTCGTTTTTGCCATGTTTTTCTTTTTTATAATTTTCCTGCGTGTCCGTCAAAAGTCTCATAAATGGTATGATTAATGGCTGCAAATACTGTGAACAAGGATATAACAAGAGTCCCTGTTGTGCTTTGGTTTTGTAGGTGTAAACAGGCTGTGAGCGGGACGAGTACATTATAACCTCTCAAGGATAATAAATTGGACAGTATCTAATCTGTTTAGATGGTATGGCATCACGCCTGGTGGCATTTGCGGTGTGAATGGGTTTTGCAGCTGCTTAAGGATATCGCTGTCATTTCTCAGTTGTATGGCAGCCACGCCATTTTGATCGAAGTGAACCACGAGCTAGGCGATTAATATCATGTTTGCCAAATGGGTCTATCAATATTGAGGTGGATGTCATCGGTGGAAGTGGGGAAGCAAATAAATCCGCCATGGTAAGGAGGATTAGGGATGATTAAGGAACCTGAAGTTATGTCCTGTCTTTGGTTTTAGAAGGAAGACGAATGCTTTGAGGTTAACACCGCCGCCAGTTGGAGGCGAGTGGAAGTTAATGTCGCTGTTGATGTTCCTGAACACAAGTTTTCCATTTGCGGACGAGTTCCATAGATGGATAAACGAGGGTTTGAGATGGGTTATTGAAATGATTCTTAACTTGGTTTGATGTTTAGGAAAATCGAAAAGTCGTGTCGTTGTCAAAAACGTTCTAATTTTCATATTTATTATGAAATGGTTTGGTTGGAAAAGTATCTAGATTTTAACAAAGCAAGAAGTCTGATGAGGTATGTTAAGGTGCCATTATCAGATGATGCCTGAGATTGATTCGAGGATAAGGCTCATGTTTTTAAGCAGAAATATTGTAGGGATCAACAGTTGCAGCGCAGCGTTTGACATGAATTCAATCCTTATTATTATTTACTTATTCTAAATTTGCAACAACAAAATTCATCACATTAATATCTTAATGAAATCGGGCTGTAAGTATCTTGTTGGGCCTCCACCAGATTGAAGGACAGCTTATAGTCGACGTGTCACAGAAGAGACCAGATTTTGCGCAAAATCTTCGGGAACACGATCTCATTCTATTTGGAGACCTTCCTTCAGAGTCGCTTTTGACGAAATTCAGTGTTTATGAATTTGTTTTTCTAAGTAGTCCCAAAAATGCTCTATTGGGCTTAAGTCCGGGCTCTGTGTTGGAGAACAACACGACCTCAACCGTGCTTCACTGTTCCTCGCAGATATAGAACTTCCATTTCAGTGCTGCTAATTCGTCAAACTCTTCAAGGGCCATCGTGTCCAAAATTGTTGTACTTGCTCTCGTCGGTGGACACAACTTTCTTCTTTACGCTTTTTTCTTATTCACTTCATTGATAGACGGTTTCTTTCTTGGTGTTCTTGAAAAAAAATCCATATCTGTTGAAAGTCCTTTCTATTGTACGCGTGCCGACCACTGCGCTGCATGTATCCGCGACTATTTGTTTGATTGTAGGACAATTAGTTTTTGGGGTTTTCCGGAAGGTGTTTCTTTAGCCATAAGAAATAAAAAAAAAATGAAAGAGGTAGTCCTATAGTCCTATTGTCGATTTTTTCGCAGAAAATCGCGTTTTTCCCTTTAAAGTGTTCCAAAAGCCCTGGCAGCGTTATCAGGGGAAAATTTTTATCTAACGAATGAATTAACGAATGAACTTTGATTTTTTGATTTCAGATTATGCAGCACCAAGTTGTGAGGGTCACCGCAATTCTACTCATTGCCGTGTTTTTTAATATTTCCTCTTGAAAATTTTAAACAATATTCTTCAAATAACATACTCTAATGGACTTTTGGTTTTAATAAAAAAGATTTTAACTTTGCCGTCACAAAAAATTCACAAAAGCATGCCTCTTTACGTACGAATTAACCTTACTCTCCTCTTAATATTAACGCGATTATCTAATCACCAAAAATTCTGCCGTCAGCACAGTTTTTAATGTTTTTAACACCAAGTTCTGCTTGTTTAAAGATATAACTCAATGAAGTGACTGCATACGAAAAAGTGTTGTTCACAAATTAAAAAAAAAAAACTTTCGAAAACGAAAATAAATTTAAAATTACTGTGCTTAAAAGTTAGAAAATAAATAAATTTTGCTGTTAGAACACTATTAAAACGGGGTTGTGTCCCTTCTTTTTAAAATAACCTGATTATAGTGGTACATGGACAGCATACAAGTCAAGAAAAACGTTCAATTATTTGTAAACTGCTTTAAATGGGAAAGTCGTTCCAGGAAATTTAAAAAAAACTCTCGGATGTGATGTTTCAATTATAGCAAATTCATTTAAATATATTGAAAAGCCAGAAACACGATGGCGGAAGCTCAAAACCTCCAAAGCTAATGACAGACTAATGGTGAGGTTTCCTCAAGACAACCCAGAGGCATCATCTAAAGTCATACAGGATAAGCTGCAGCTTCCTTAAGCGGTGTGACAATACGCAAAAGTCTTCTAGAAAATAATTTATATGCCAGAAGCCCGCGCAAGGTCTCACTCCTCACCAAAAAACATCTTGCAACTCGAATTAAATTTTCCAAAAAATCATGCCGATTGGCAATAAACTTTGGACGTCCACCCAACACGGAGTATTTATCTCAGTATACGGTAAAAACCGTTAAGCATGGGGCCTTTACATCAGATAAATGGTGTTATAGATCAAAACGTCTATGTAAAAATTATAAAAGAAGTTATGTTACCATATGCCGAGTACAAAATGCCCCTTAATAATTATTCCAGCAAGATAGCGACTCAAAACACACCAGTAAAAGGCAAGAGAGTGGTTTCGGGTCACAGGTATTGAGGTCCCTCGACCTAAATCCCTTAGAAAACTTGTGGTCGGATATTAAAAAATATGTTGTTGAAGTCAAACCTACAAATATTCAACAGCTTTGGAGGCTTGTTCATGAAGCCCGGCATAAGATAACTCCAAGTCATTGCCAGGAGTCATTGTGGATTCTTTGCCACGTCGATGTGCGGCAGTGTTGAAAATAGAGGATTTCCAACTAAATATTAAATTATCAAGATCTGAACTAAACAAAATTTTTAGTAAAAATAACAATATTTTGTTAAGTATTTATGTTCTTTGTAAGCACTCCTATTATTTTCGAATTCGAGAAACTTTCATTTTTTGCAAAACTATTTTTTATATTACATTTAAGTTTTTAGAACTATAAGTTGAATAATAACATCAATTCTATTTTCGATAAGAAAAAAAATATTGAAAAAAATTAAACACAAAAGTGTATTTTTCTATAGCGTAATATACTGCTCCTATTATTTTGAACACACTTTCTAATTGAATTTCATCATTGTATACATCCTCTGTAATATGTGTTTCTGTCGCTATTGTTATATCAACATTTTTATTCATTAATAGTGTCTTTAGTTCATCGAAATTGATGACTAGTCCTTGAATGTTTAAGCAAAGCAAAGTGTTGCTAATAACCAATTTTCTTCATCTTTTTCGCCTAGTTTTCTCAAATAAACGGGCCAGATTCTATCACGAATTGAATGATCTTCCTCGAGTCCAAAGTTTAGCCTTCTGTTCATGTTTACACAGTTTATACATTTGATTGATTATTGGTTCCTTCTTCTACTCTTTTTCGCTACTAATTTTTATTACTGTTGCTAAACATCAAAATAATATCCTTCCTGTAGAGAGAGGACATGCTTTAAAAATAGACTAATTGAAGATATTGGTGCTCCCAAAAAAGTGTGGGAAGTTTTGAATAAAATCTTGAACCAAAAAAAAACCCTACAATTATATAGCCAATTAATAAAGCTAATTTTTTAAATTTATATTTCGTTTACATTTCAAGTTTTTAAAAGATTCTACAAAACTAAGAATATTATTGTGAGTGTGAATATGATGGAAGCGAGATTTTTTTTCAAATCGAGGAGTTTCTATATAATTAAACCGTCCCATCACCCTGCTACCAACTTTTTCAAACAATTTTTGAAAAAGGCATCAAATCTAAATTATATAAAACGATTTTTTAATGTAGCCCAGTTTGGCTTAAGAGATGGAAAATCTTCTGAAGTTGCTTTGACCAAAGTTACAAGGCGAAAGTTACACATAATAATGAATCTAAAACTTCGGCCAGCTGATCTTCGTCATGATGGACCAATCCGTGTCTGGTTTGCTTCTAATCGGAGCGATGGAAGACAACGAGTCAGAATTTAAAATCAACTGAGTTCGGTGAAATATGAAAATATAGGCGTTCCACAAGGCTAAATATTAGGTACTATTTTGTTTTTAGTCTTTGTTGATTCGCTTTGTATCGCTTTCGCTGTCGATACTGCTCTGTCCTTCACAAATAAAAATTAAATAAGTTTATTTTAGGACGTGAACTGAAATTAAGAATTACTTCGCAGATAGTTAAAGCCTCATAAGCTTGTTATTAATAAAGAAAAAAAGCGAAGTGTATGCTGTTTAAAAACTTGAGCATTTTCGCGCAGATACAACTACCACTCACACAGTTGTTTAAAACTGCGTTTAAATTATGCTTGTCCCCATGATCAGAATATGCCTATATACAATTCTAACATAAGCTATACCTCAGATTGTTTTTAAGTGGAACATGTGGACACATTTAAATACCTAGGTGTTATAATGGCTGTTAAGCTAACTTGGAATGATCATACTTCATCTTGAATGATTCATCATAATCATATAAGCTTGAATATAGATTGACATGCTGGGGTGGTCACAGGCCCATTGCTTGTCAAGCAAAAATATGCTCTTCGCTTAATTTTTAAAGTGAATCGTAGAACCTCAAGTTTTGATATGCTAAAGAGCCTTAAAACTTTACCTATAAGACAATTTTTTTTGGGCTCGCCTGGCCAAGAAATTCATCTCGACTCAACTAATCCGAGCTTCATTCATTTGACTCGCCTGATAAAAACTTTATCAGCCCATTTCAAAAAAAAAAAATTGTTCATTATTTTCCAATCTTCAAATAAATTCAAATAGTTTCTGTTGAATTCAATGACTTCAATTGATTTAATGTGAATTCATTGCAGATTTCGGCTAACACCATGTGAATTCAGTGATGCAGTGATTTGATTTAATTCAAATAGTGGTTCAAATTGTTTATAACAATAATTGACTTCAAAAGAATGGTGCTTAAGATTTCAGGGAAAAAGACTTCAAATCATTCTGGATAAATTCAATTGAAGTATTTTCCCCAACGATTTATTTCTTATATAACTCCAAAGTGAGGTTGCAATGGATTTGTAGGTCTCTTCATTTCGTATCAAAACCTTGCTTTACCTTTCTTAAAGAAAGAAGAAACTGGTTGGAAGGCTGGAACTAATATGTGAATCTCGGATTCGTGGGAAGGAAAAATTGGTCATGTAACTTTGTTTTTTTTTTCTTTCTGAAAATGGAAGTTTTTTCAGTGAAGCAAAATGAGTCTTTGCATGAGCGTGGTGCTCTTTCATTCAACCTATTAAAATTCCATTCGCTTGAGCAATGACTTTTGCGATTTATTCAATTTATTTTAAATAAACCGCTCCCCTTTTTTAATTGAAATTTAATACTCGTTCAATCATTGAGTTTCCTTCCTCCGACTTACTGACCCAAATTACAAGGATTTGCGGTCTACAATATTTGCGCGAAGCTTAACCTTATAGAAAAAAATTTAATCTCATTATTTATCCAAGTTGCGGTAAGTGCTGAGAGCCATAAATAATTCAATTGTTGTCGCATTGAAACTCCTCACCACCTTGACCGCAGAAATTAGTACGCCACATTGAGGTGCTTTTGCAATCGCGCCCTCTTCTACCGCATCGTCTATCTTGAGGTTAATTTGAGAATAATTCTCTTTTCTGCAAAAGGCTCTTCATCACGCGAAGCCCCGCAGTGTATTAAAAACCAACTTCCAACCAACTCTTGGCCCTCTACAAGTGTGAAAGCCAAAAGGCTGCCCCTCTTGAATATTCCCCACGGCAACTGGTGGGGTGGGGTTGACAGGACTCTCTTCCTGTCTGATCTGATTTAAATTGATTGCATTTTAATTGAACCCACCTACTTCATATAATTCTCTGGATTCGTGCTAAAAAGTTCATGGAAAAGTGCAAGAAAAATGCCCTCGATTTTCCGCACAAAGAAAATACCCAAAGTAAAATGAGAAAAGGATCTTTTTAATTGAATTATCCTTTCGTGAAATAATTGAATTTTATAGAATTTCTTTTCTCTCTCGTTCTAATTCATTGTTCGTCCTTTCGTTTCAGATAAAATACACCTTCAAACACACACACATTGATGATCGAAACGCATCACAGGACGAGCAACATCAAATATTCTAGGCAGCTCGCTTCGTAGATAGGAAACGGATTATCTTTTAAACATTTTGTTTTTTTCAAGGACGAAGGGAAATATTTAAAAACAGCAAACAAAATGAAGAACGACGTTGTCCGATGGAGCATATCGCAAGCGGCGATGAGTAGGAAACCTACCATCTTGAAACGTCACAAAAGTCCTCATCGAAGGAGCTCGTCGACGTCGTTATTTTTACCCTCGTCCGGCTTAACACATAGAAAACTCTCAACCAATTGTGATAGTGTGCAACAAGTTATTAATTTCCAAAGTGGAAAAGCGGCCGGATGTAGTGTGGACAGTGTTAAAGAAGAGCGGTCCAAGATGGCGTCAGCATCGGTATTGCTGTCGCGCGCATTTAACGTTAGCAGACGGACTGATTACACAAAATTCTTAGTTGTATGTCTTCAAATTAGTGTCGTACTGTGTTTGTGTAGTGCGAATGTCGGCGTTGTGGCCGATGATAGTGAACTGGAGGCGAATCCGTCCACGGGTGGCGGCGATTATACGCATACGTGGGCTGTGCACGTACCAAATGGTGATCAACAAGGATTAGCCGACCAGGTCGCCACGGATCATGGTTTCATCAATTTAGGAAAGGTAAGTTGACATTCAATTTTTTATCGACAAAATATTATTTTTCTAATTTTTTTAAAAAAAAGGTTGAAGAGCTAGTTTTTTAAAAAACCCCGCATTCGATTCTTCAAACAGATTATTAAGAAAAAAAAGATGTTTAGGTTGCTTATAAATTCTCAGGTCGTTCGGCATAAAACCGCCTTCTTTTTTGGATAACTTTCCTTAGTTTCCTGAACAGGCTTGAATGTTGGGAGCTCGGCACAGTCATTCGAAGATAGGAACACTTTAACCTTTGCGCCGATCTTGCGACTTTGATTATGATCGGTGTCATTGAAAACGGTCCTTCATTTTCAAGTCAAAGACTGTTGTTTCTTCCTAGGATTAAAGTGAGCCTATGGTCGGTCCGGGTCAGCGTATTTTAGGCACCAAACGCGACGGCACCTTTTTTACATGAAGTTCGTTACGAAGGACCTTTTTTTTCCAATTTGCTCCTCTGTAGGACCTGAATTATTGTCATATATGACGATGAATGTTCTGCCTAGCTTAAATGTGGAAATTCGAAGGAGCAGAGTATCTCAATGTGTCAACAAAGTCGGCGTGTATATCTTTTATTATATATATTATTATATTTAGGCAGAGAGACCCGATGAGGTTAGAATGGGAGATAACATGACCCAAAAATTGATGACTTAAATTTTCTATACTTTACCGAGCGGCTTCTCTATCCAGCTGGAGCCATGGAACCAACTCTGATGGTGGTGTCGTCGTCGTCCTCCACTTTGAGGGTCCAGTCAGAGAGGAATGTCTTTTTAATCTCATCACTGAAGTTATTTTATAATAATTTTCACTCAATAATGGTTAAAGTTCACTTAAAAACGGTTCAATGGAATCCACTTTACTAGGAAAATGTTCCCTTCTTTTATGAATTAAACTATTTTTTTTTTGTTTCTACTGTTTTAGGCTATGTTTAGGCTATGTCATAAGAATGATCTCACAAATAAGGTTATAAAAGAAGCACGCTTCAAAAATCGTTCATGATCATCAAAAGTTGACCACAATTTAAAAACAATTTGAAAATTTTTGCCTTTTCTCGGTAAGAGTTATTGAATGCTATCCTGACAGTAAGGGAGATGTACCAAGAGTTGATGTGAGGACAACCAAACGGGAGGTCGTGCACCGCGCAACAAATCGTTTGGTCCCTCTTTTTCCAGAAGATACCCAGGGCGAGCCTGCCATACGCCGTAGCAGTCGGCCGCATAGTCGCACCACCTCACTGCTTACTCGAGTCCTCTTATGTTGGCTAGCTCTCTCTACCCCAACTACTAAAGCCTTGGAAATTCAAACACTCACTCCAGGTATCCATATTCACCGACCAGGAGACGCTTTCATCAAATATTCCGACTTGGAGTTCTCGGTCGAAACTTCTTTGAATTATGCTTCTGATCTAATTACCATCGACAATCATGTGAAGGAATTCTACGACTGCCAACAATATCAGAATAGCATCTACTCGAAGTTATATCAACACTGGCATTCCCTAGCAGAAGCTGTTAGACGCGAGGCTATGTTAGTGAACGTACCAAACGTTTCATAGCACCCATGGTTATAAAAGGAATTATCAAATACAGTCCCCAAATACTTATGACTGCCGGCATTGCGTATCAAGCAGTAGAAAATTACCAACTAGAGCATCAAATCGTCCATTCGGAGAGTAAAATAAAAAAGGTAATTGAAGTGTCCCGCCTCATGACAGACATCAATGAGCTTGAATCAAAATATATCGGCGTGCAACTGCATACCTAACTTGAACACCAGCAGCAACTTCGGCTTCAAGAATAAATGAACGATTACTCAGCCAGCATTGTAATTCTTATCAGCGCTATCCAGGCAAATCATCAGAACATAATCACTATCCGGCCTGTTGAAGCACTGAGGACTGATGCCAGTAATTTGAACGGTGGTTTGAACCTCTGCAGGCTACCCACGGTACCGGATGCATCCAAACTATTCACCTTTAACAAAATAACAAAGGCCGTACGCAGTGATAAGGTTATCGTGATGCTCAACATTCCTCTGGTCCAAACAAGAGTATTCTTTAAATATGCCTTTATCAGCGTTCCAACCAGTGAGTCTCATGCTATCCGTCTAGACCACGGAGACTTCGTGCAGCAAATTGTACTCAGAAATGACAACCAAACTTCCTTCGACCCAACCCAAGCTATTGATCTGGGCAACGGAATTTATGATGTAGTTAAGGAAACACAACTAAATGACTGCTGGAAAGAATTAGTCAAGAGCCCCACTTTCCCTTCGCTTTTGGACATATGCACCTTAATTCCAGTTAACATGGAATTTGAAAAGGTATAACGGTTGCAGAATGATCTCGTTGTCATATTTAAAACAAATGCCAACAACGTCTCTGTCGTATGCAACGCCACACAGACAGTGCTCGTCTCCAGGTTGCAGAATCTCCAGCACCCAGTTTGATGTTATGTCTCCTATCGAGGAGGTCAATAAAATCGAAACTGAAATCAAAAGTTTCTCAAACGAAGACTATATTTCCCCTCCCAAAATCAACCCTAGCGGAGAAACTCCAGAGGACCCTCGCCTTGCCAAACTCAAGGCAAGACTCTCGGCTGAACTAGATAACTACGACTGGGACTCCTGGAAATATTGGTACTGGTACTTAGGAGCTGCTTTTACCGTCATTAAATCTTTTTATTTTAATTTATCTAAAGCCGTTATTGTAACCTTCATTTTATGTACTATGAAAGACTGAAGTCTTACTTGTACTGCAAAGTTAATAATAATAATAATAATAATAATAATAATAATAATAACGAAAAAAAAACATAACATAAATATAATTTTCTTAAAAAAGTTAATATTGAAAATTAAAAAAAATGCACGCGCAATAAAAATGGATCCAGTTTAAAATTTTATATCTCCCAGTTTACTAATTTTATTTAATATACAATAATATACAATAAAATAAAATTAGTAAACTTTGAGATATTAAATTTTCAACTGAATCCATTTTGAAACCCTTAAATAATTTTTCTGCAGTGATTATTGCCGGAATTTTTTTTCTTCATTTTCATCATTCAAAAAATAAATCACAATGATCATAAAAATACTCGTGTTCAAAATTAAAAAAATTAGTGACATTTTTATTTAATAGTGTCGACAGTCACTTCAAATAAAACAAAAATACAATTCAAATAAAAAAGAATATTATTGTTTAACAATAATATTTTATTTGTTTATTATTTAAAAAAGAATATTATTGTCTGACTATAATATTTTTCGATAATTTTAAAGAATTCAAACAAATTAAAGCTTAAATGTTAAATGTTAAAGACTTAATATTAATTCTAATCTAACTATTTAAAAAGTTTTCCAATTCCATATATTAAAAATTGAAAAGCTACGTTCTTAGTTGTGTTGTAAACATATTTTTTGTCCTCACGGGCGTAATAAACAGAAATATTTTGTTAAAAATATGGCATGATATAAATGCATAATTATTACGAAAATGTTGCGAAAACAAGTCGCATAGAATAGATGTAGGATGTTTCCACGAAGATTATAGTTGTCGAGGGTTCTGAAGTTGAAAATGACACATCTAACAAATAAAGGGTTTTTCAATAAGAGCGCTTCAAAAGTTTTTTTAAATAAAACAAAAACGGTTTTAGATATCAATGGATGGTGAAAGTATGTTCGATGCCATTATGTATGGAATTCGATTTCTTTTGCATGGCCACCACGGGCACGCTTGCAGAAGTCAAGACGCTGAACCCAATTTTCGAAGGTTTTCAAACATAAATCGGCCGATACTGCTGCAATTTCACGTTCGATATTCGTACGAAGTTCATCAATCGTCGCTGGCGTGTTGGCATAGACCATAGACTTGACGTAGCTCCACAGGACAAGCGACTGGACCATTTCGTGAGATAGCACGTTCTCCAAACTTGGTTTCCAATAAATTGATTGTGACATTCGCTGTGTGGCTTATGTCGCCGTCTTGTTGGAACCACATGTCCTCCGAGTCCATATCATCCAATTGGGGTTCGGTTATCATTGAACGGTAGCGATCCCCATTCACAGTAACGTGCTGGTCTTGATCATCACGGAAGAAGTACGGCCCAATGACGCCGCCGGCCCAGAAACCACACCAAACCGTAATTTTTTCGGGATGCAATAATGACTCATGGAGTACGTGTGGATTGCTGCCTGTCCAATACCGAATATTTTATTTATTGACGGAGCCATTCACCCAGAAATGAGCCTCATCGCTTAAGATGATTTTTCGATGAAAATCCGAATCATTTTCAAGTTGTTGCTCAGCCCAATTCATGAACATACGTCGCTTCTGGTTGTCAAGCGGCTTCAGTTTTTTGCGTCAATTTAATCTTGTAAGGATGTAGGCCAAGATCTTTTCGCAAAATTCGCCACAACGACGTCACAGAGATGCCCAACGCTTGAGAACGACGTGTGAGAGGCACATTTGGGCTTTCTGCAACTGCAGCCTCAGCGGCAGCAATATTCTCGACACTACGGGCACTTCTTTGTCTCACTGGCACGGGAACATTTTGTACTGTGCCTGTGGTTTCAAATTTTTCCACTAGACGCTCAATTGTTAGTCTGCCAAGACGATTATGACGACCATAAATTCGACGTAGCGCTCTTAACGTTGAGGCCACCGACTCCGAATTTCGGTAGTAAATTTTTTTTATAATTTCGACTCGTTTACGACTATATTTTTCCATCATGAAATGGCAAACCTTACTGAAGAAAAATGTTGAAAGAGCGGCAAGAAATATGGCTTCGTTTGCTGTCCCTGTCGCTCTACTTTTGTAGCGTCGCTGTTGAAAAACCCGTTACTTACTCTTCAATACTTTAAGACAATAAATATGACGTAAACGAAGAATTCTCAGATGATAAAACATCGGAAAACTTGTATGTAGACGATGTTTATGGGACCGTTTTCTCAACAAACGTTTTTTGCAGTGCCAGAAACGAATTGATTAAGATTAGGAAAAGTATGGGTCCTAAACCCGCGCCTTGTGGTACGCCTTTATTTATATGTTTAAATACACTCCTAGTGGTTCTTATTTCACTCTGCGGGATCTATTTGCCAAAAAAGAGTTGAGCCAATCACCCTATCAATCATTTTAAAAAATATCTCAAGATCGAACAGGTTAAAGGCTTTTGTAATGTTTACAAAGAGTCTAGCTGTATTTATATTTTATCTACATTTGAAAAGATTTTTGAGATTTTCTTTGGAAACCAATTTTTATCATTGTGTTTGGGATCGGATTCTATTTTTGTCACAACATTTAGCTGAATATTAACTCCACTTGTAGATCGGTTTAAATCCCTTGAAGTTCTGCGCAATATGCCTTACAGTGCGCCAAATCTTAACCTTTTGGGGCAAATATTTGGTGAGCGAGCAATGGTCGCCTAGAACTTTTGATTTGACCCCTCTCCCCTACTTTCAGCTAAATATGTTTTTTTTCTACTCTTTTCAAGCCGAAGTGAGAAATTTAAAATAACGCCAGAATGTTTTTTCCTAGCTCCCAAAAAACAAAATTTATTTCCATCTAATTATCTTAATTAAAGCCATTTTGGAAGGGAAAATAATTGCTGCAAGGCAGCCCCATTCGCAGTTTGTAAAACAAAGAAAAAACAAACAAACAAACTTGCATCACAATCAAACACCACGTCGTGAATTAATGAGTTGACTTTCCAAAAGGACCTTCTTAATATCATAGAAAAAACTGCACGTCCTGTTGCAGTATATGAAGCCAACTGCTGTTGGCTGTACCATCGCCGACTCCTTGACGAAGGAAAACAAAAAAGTTCGAAAACTCATCCGACAAAGTAGGAAAAAACTAAAATGATAATAATTAAGTCATAGAAACGTGCACAGTTTGTCCATTCATTACATCGGCATACAGAGGAGCACATGGCTCATACTCGTAGTCGTATATTCGAAGATGGAACATCCGGACCATGGTCCATAATTCAGCTTTGAAATATCCTTTTAATTGGTACCTGTGAGGAGCTATGGCATAAGGAAATGTATGAAAACATGGAACGGAAGTTTGCTTTTGAAAGGCTCTGTACGACTGGAATGCATCTGATGGACGTGTACTCTGAAAAGGGGACAAAGGATAGAGAGAGAAACCACAAATTAAGTTTTTCTGTGTCTTAACCTTGTTTGACCTTTAGAAGGGTGGCAAAGGAGGGAAATAAGGCAAACGGCTCATACGTAGGCATCATTTGATAACTCTACAAGGAGTAGGAATGATGTGTGTCTGATGAAAGGAAAAAATAGAGAAAGGCTAGAAATATGTTCGTTTGCAAAATGTTTTTTTGAAAGTGAATTCGGCCTTTTTTTCGTTTTGTGTTTATTAGAACTGTCAGATGTTTAAAGCCTTAATGAACGTACGTCTTTTTTATCGCAATGGAATGCTTCAAAGAGAATGTTGGAAACAGACTTCATTCAAGTTACTTTCGCCTTTGAAAAAAAAGTCGTACTAAAATTTATGGAAGATAGGAGCCGGATAAGGGTGTAGTTTGTTCCAACACCGAATTGATGACATTCTAAACTGACGAATTTCAAACGGCCCATGGAACAGGGAAAGGTGTCTCCTGCGAAGGAAATTGGGTCAAAAGTTTATTCAGGAAAAAAGATGGTTGCAGCTTTATTAAGACCGACGGCAAAGCTTTCCTGCAGGCTGCGGAAAGTTTTTTATGATGTACACACAAACATCTAGATTATATCAGGGGCTTATATTGTGACCATAAGCTGGGTGCCAGGACATAAAGCTTTCGAGCTAGTAAAGGAGGGATCGGAGCGGGCTAATAAATGACGAAAAAACACCAAAAAGCCCAATTAATTTAAGAAGGAAAGCTAGGAAAGTTTGCCTAAGCAATGTCAAGAGATAGACAACGCTGGGCGCCATTTCTGGAGACCTCGAAACCCACCTCTCAGAATCCAAGCAGGCCCCGCTTCTTAACAATCTCGATAGCTTCGGAACTGTTATAGTGGCTTCTTGAATCACTGACTTTGAGTTCATTAAAAGATAAGTAGTTCCAGGTCACGTCCGTGTTCATTTATAACCTCAAACAACTGTCCAAGCTGCCAATGCAACTGGGATCCCTATAAGGAAGCAAAAGATCTTCAACTTTTGTCACATCATCGTGCTCTTTTTTTGTGGATAGACCATCCACACAACTCTAGCGCCTTGAATTGAAGGGCTAGAGTATCGCAATATTTGTACCGAACTGGGCTACCCGGATCTGATAATCACTGGCATCACACTTGGATATTTACCTGCGTTAAAGGAAGGATAGAATCTAAATGGTCCTCCTCACTATAAACCGAACAGGAGTAGAGAATTTTTTCTAATATTTCATCTTGTTAGTGTTTCTATTGTTTTGCATTCATTCAATTCGCAGTATTTTTTTCCCGCTTATAGTTGTTGAGTGTCAAATGCACATTACATTGTCTTCTCAAACTATTAATCGCAAATGAATTTCCAGCATGCTGATATTCTTATCACTACCGCACCCCTTTCCATTCTTGGTTAGACAAAACCTCCTTACATCCGCAAGTTCTTTATTCTAGGACCTTGAAGTTTGGTTGCTCCGATTCGGTGGCACTTTTAACTGGTGCAATATTGTCCACGTTTTCCATTCCGGACTAGGTCCACATCATTGTGCATATCGTAGAGTTCGCGGTGGAACCTTCTCGTCCATTCGCCTCGCTCGCCGTATTCTTTCAAAGAACCTTTTAATCTGCTCTATTGTCTTCCATTCAACATCCATATAGAAACACTAACAAGATGACTGTTTTGTAGAATGTGATTTTTGTCCTTTCAGTTTGGAGGTAGCATTGATTGCATAAGATGACTGGAATTCATTGAAGACTGGAAATAAATAAAACCTAAGTCAGCATTCTTTTGAAGTCAATAATTGGTCCATTCAATTTCAACCAATCATTGAATTGATTCAAATGAGTTATTTTTTTTAATGGCCTAACTGAGTTCACTTTCCTGGAGTCCGCAGTGAATTCACATTAAATCAACTGAAGTCATTGAATTCAATAAAGGCAATTTGAACAGTGTTGGAATAATGTAAGGGAATACTTATAATGTGGGCTGATGACATCTTGATAATATCTGAGCCTATTGCAAAGCCGTTTTAACCGCAAATGAATTCAAACAATTTTAGTTGAATTCACTGACTTCAAGTGAATTCAATTGATGTCCGAAAATTATTTCAATTCTATGAGTGTTAAAAATTTAATGCAGATTCAACAGACTGGTGATTGAAGTTTATAGAACTCTCAGTTTTTTTGGAATTCGATTTCACCAGTCAAAGTTTGAAGTCTTTGATTTTAATGCATTCTTTTACAACTCTGGCGTCTTCAACAATCGCTGTGCAAACTTATAAAGGGTGTTTCTTTTAGAGGTATACAAATTCGGTATGATAGTATAATACACTTAATGCTATTGTTAATGTTTATGAAGTAAGCTTTATTAAAACTCCAAATGGACCGCAATCGTGGAGTCCAATTTTCGACAATTTTATCGAGCAACTGGAACCGTATATCAGAAACAAGACGGCGAATGTGGACTTCCAAATCATCCAAAATCTCTGATTTTTCGGTATAGACAAGTGACCTCATATACTCACAGGATCGTAGAGATCAGTTCACAGGTCCTTTACGCAAAATTATGCGCTCAGCAAAAGTTTCCTGCAATAAGTTGTTGGTGTCGAGCGCCGTTTGGCATGTAGCGCCATCTTGTAAAACCGAAGCTCTGTCATGTCAAGGAGTTTAAATTGATGTAAGGGTGTCTCGAGCAAGGTTTCTGGATTTGTTGCATCCCGAATTTGGCAATTTTGATTGTTAACATATTCATTTAACCGAAAATGGACCTCATCGAAGGACAAAATTTTGGGTGGAAACTTAGGTTCAAGCTGAACTATGATTTCGGCCCCTTCACCGAACCTACGAGTCGTTTAATGGTCACAGGGTCTCATTTTTTTGTCACAAGCTGGACCTTCTTCAAAGTAGATAGCGAATCGACTCATTCGCATTCTCCTGAAGATCGCGCTCCACAGCGGCAATAACTTTTCTTGTTCGTACAGTTTGTTGTATTTGGGGATGCGTATTATCGGCTTTAGTGTATGTGGTTCGAAAACGATTCATGGTGTTCCGAATAAGTTGCTCAGATGGAAGAAAATGTCGACCGTAAAACAGACGTAGCGAAGGATAAGTTTGGCGAACCGAAACATGGTTTTCAATTTAAGTTTTGGCGTAAATCTATTCTTCGTAAATCACAAATCGACTGCAGTTTTGCCAAATCAAGCCTCTGTAAAAAAAACCCTTTATGACGGTATCTTGGGTTCCATATTGACACCTGCCCGTAGCATTGTCGTTTTAAGAAGAACGTTGAAAAAATCACCTGTCAACGTATGTCCCTGCCAGAATCTGGTGTAAGTCTGAAAGAATTCGAAAGGTTACAGAGGACATTGGGTGTTTTTCAAAGGGTGCGTCTTAACCAGTTTTCACAGAAGTTAAGTGCGGTGATTGCTTCCAAATGCGTCCCTGCAATCGATAAAACTGATTGGTCCTCTCCGGGAACTGGCATATTATGACAATTTGGTCAATTTGATCGTCTTGGTCGATCGGCTGCACCTGTCAGTAACCTTGAAATCTAAACTGTTTGTTAATGCTCAAATCTGCAGCTTTCAACTGTCGAATCGCATCGAAAGGAAGCGTTTTTTTATCGCATGTCCTTTGTAAAAGCATAATCTTAATGAGTCCAAGAAGTAAGAATATTCTATGCTAACGTCGCATGTGTAATTAGGCCATCGTCACGTCTTTCGCATATGCCATTTCAGAGGTTATGCTTAGCCGAGGATAACCCATTTCTTGTTCCTATTTGGATTCCCCTCTCAAAAAAGCATTCCAACGTGCTCGTTTTACCCCATTAGTCTCCTGGCTAATTGAATTTGTGGCAAGATCCCGGATTCCGGACGCACTCCTTTAGTCCCATGCACTTGCAGATTATCGTCTGTGTCGGGATTAAAATGCGAAAATTAAAACCGAATAAACGTTGGAAAATTCAATTAACTAAGAAGACAAACATACCGTGCCACAATGGCGTCGCCTCATGCTCCACCACCCACGCGCTCTCGACTTCAATTGAAATCCGTGCACCTTGAGTAAATCTCATTAAGTGGAAAATATTGTACCAATTCGCCGGCATCCTTTTGTGTCAACACAGCTCGTACCATCCACTTGCAGCCAATAAAATATAAATGAATGGGTTAATGGGTGCATTTGTATAAACGGGACGCATCATTTAATTAAAATGCACGCGCCATGGCTTGTGTACATATGCCTGCGCACAGAGCAGGAGCAGTACTCTGGCAATTACGGTTTCTCGACGAAGATGTCCTTTTAATTCGAGCGAATATATGACTCGGACTGTTTCAAATTTAATTTCAATCTATCGCCATGGAAGAGGAAAGTTTTCCAACTCGGGAATACTCTGTCTGCTAGAGGTCCTGCAAGGATACCAAAACGCAAAATTTATGACTGAGGAAAAAGTTTCACTCAATTTAATATCCATTTCGATCCATTTGAGTAGAACTAAATCAGATTACTCTGCTTTTACCACCAACGAAACGTCAAAGCTGATATATGTCCTGTTCGACTCCTTCTGAGTTTCGTCCTGAGCAATCAGCACGAGAATTGCGTTTCCTTCTTCTCCATTTAAAAACCCAACGATGAATTCCTAATGAACGTGAAACACACAAAAGAATTCAAAGTTGAGTGCTGTGCAGATCCTTGGGGACATCCTTAAAAGGTGTTGACGACACAGCTGCCGCAGATAGTGAGTGTGTGTAGTGGTGACATTTTAATATACATGTAAGCAAACTTGTTGGAAAGTTTCGCGCGTTTTTTTTTTTTTTTGTATATTTTTGTGGAAGTGTATGATGTCCCATTCCCGAATGGGACGCAAGAGAATTGTATCCGAAAATAAAGTTTTCTTTTCGGTTTCCCCGACACGACAAGGGACAAAGATTGCGCGATGATGATGATGATGATGATGAGAATATAAGCAAGGATGTTACATGTGTTGGCGGCCACTCGAGGACGATGCCAATGGTGATGATAGCATGGTACCCTTGAAAGTTTTGCTAGTTTAAGTTTGCTCTTTGCTAAATTTAGGCGAAAGTCCCGAAGGAACGACGGCATTCACAAATTCGACATGTGTGGGAAAGTTTGGGTCTTGTGTGGAAATGCAGAGCATATATCGTGTTGAACATATTACCGGGCGAAGATGGACCCCCGGGGGAGGATAATTTCAGAGTTTGTCGTCAATGTGTGTTTGAGATAAAGTCTACATCCGCAGTGACAGATCACATCCGGCTGTCATCAGTCGCAGGAATAATATGAGGAGCAGACTGTGTTTGTGGACGAAGTGAAGTGAAAAGATGACAAATCATAATGGCAGTGGTGGTTTGGGTACTATCAATTGACTGTTAAATGAATCTTTTTTGGGTTACTTGTGACTCAAACAGGTGGCATCTGGAAGACATCTTTCATTGGACACATAAATGTGACGTAAAAGTGTGAGTCGAAAAGGTTTTCTAGAATTGAGCTTTCCTTTAAAACGCAGACAAGTACTAGAATTGGTTTATGGTGTTGAATGTTGGAGTGCCTCAGGGATCTATTCTCTCACCCACTCTGTTTGTAGTTCATCGTATGAAGAATCTGCTGGTGTCGATGTTTGTATCTCGCAAGTAATTGCAAATTCTTGGAGAGTTTTTCTTAGGTACGTTCAGATGAGTCCGCGACAAAAACTGTAGGTCCAATAACCACAGGTTGTGCTTCTCCATGCCTTCCAAAAGAGCTGTCGCGTCAAGAGATTGCATTCCTTCTGATCGATTTTACACCAGCAATAACCAAAGTAAACAACTTAGTCATTTTTGACAGTTCTGATTGGCTTTGGCGTGTGTAGCAAGTTCGATGTACACGCTAATATTAAAGCTCTTGCAGTGATTGTACCATTCCGAAAAATCCGAGCCGACAGAATCAGATGCTCGTTTCTGAAGCCCTGCAAAGTAACTTAGAAGTTTCAAAAGTCTTCTAGCCTCAACGATCGTGATCTGTCGTCCGAGCTCTTTGCTTTTTCGGCTTAGGGAATTTCTATGAGCTCTCTGCATGTCTGAAAGTATATTTCCAGTGCTCCAACTTTGAGTTCAGGCTTCAATTTCTGCTGAATTTGCGGTTATGGTATTGCCGAAGTATGCTTAAAGTCTTGGAGGTTTTCGTATACGTATGTTCAGTTTGAAGTTGGAGTTATATAGTTAAACGTACACCAAACAGTATATGTTTGGCGGCACAGCATTCATTTTTGAAGTAACTTTGAAATGTTTTCCAACCTTGTTCAAGTTTTTACTAAGCTAACCAATGATCATAGCGACGCAGATTAAAAATATTCCCGGCACAGTTGTTAAGGGAAACATTTTGTTTTCTAATGTAGCTGATTCAGAATCTAAGCTGGGAAAAATTTTACATCCATATAAGATATTGGGTAGGACATATGCCTTTATCAACTTCAATTTAACTTCAATAGGAAGGTGCCGTTTTGTAGCACTTAAACCACGGAGAATAACATTTATTTAAGAAGCAATATGGTTGATATGAGTGTTCAAATACCAAGATTTTTGAATTTTCTTACGGAATCGGAAGAAGGAATATCCGCCAGACTTTGGCTGAAAGACATAACTTTGGTTTTCGTTGAGTCAAGGTTTATACAATTTTGTTGCGACCAGACATAGTAAGCGTTCAGATCACTGTTCAAATCATTAATTCTTCGGATCTCTTGTATCGTTTCAAAAGCTGCACATCATCTTCATAAATATGGTACTCACGGGTTTAGATACATTCACCAATATGGTTTATAAATGTACCAATAAAAGTGGACCAAGAACCGAGCCTTGCGGCATACCAAATGAACCAAGTAAGCTTGTTAAAGTTTTACCTCCACAGAACATAACCTGCGTAAGCAAATTGAATCTGAAGCTTATGTAGTAATATCTTCTGGTTAACTGAGTCAAATACTTTTGAGAAATCCAGAAAAACAGCTAAAGACAACAAGAGTGTCATTACTTTCTTTCAGCAAGGCCGGTATACAATTATGCTTCCTTCTAAATCCTGATTCGAAGTTCGTTATGAGCTTTTGATCTTCAACATAGGTTTTCATTTGATTGATCAATATTTTTTCGTAGACTTTGCTCAAGATGGAAGAATTGTAATGGGTCTGCATTTATTGTTATTTGGCGAAGATAATTTGGGAACTGGCAACATTTTTCCATTCTTCCAATCACATGGGAAATACACTTGATCTTCGATCGTATACATAGAATGAATTCAATTTTTCAATTCAATTTTTTCAATTCGATACAATTTATTTCATAATAATTCAGTTTTTAACAATTGCATTTTAAATAGTTTAAGAAGAAATAAATTAATTAAGGTTACATATAATATTTGAAAGTCATAAAGTATAGAAATAGTGTCAAATGCCACTTCAATAGGCTAAACTTAAAGTATAAAAAATAAATGGGTGTGGTGACCCTTATTAACTTTACTCAAAACATTAAAATTCAAGTTAATTTGAAAGAAAATGGAATAAAATTAAAAACTCCAAAGAAGAAAAACAAGACGAAAAAATTTAAAAAAAGAAGAAAGAAAAGAAGGAAAACATTAAAATGCTCTATTAATTAAATAAGAATTTTAGAGAAAAAGTTTTAAAATGATGCAAAGTTAAAATCCAAAAGCCACTGTCTTAAACAATTTACAAACCTTCCAGAAATTGTCAAAGCTTTGATTGCAGGTGGAAGTCTATTAAAGAGACGATACGATGAAACTAGGTAAAAATTACGACATGCAGTAGTGCGAAAATTGGGCACAGAAACAAAATTCGAAAATATTCAATGCAAATTGTAAACTTCAATGAGCCTCCAGTTAAGGTATCCCGATCTATTGAAGAACGTTTTTAGGACTTTAAAACAATATAAATGACGAACTGGAAGAACCTTTATATCACAAAACAGAGGATAACTGGGATGACGACGATTTTTACGCCATATTATTCTCAAAACATTCTTTTGCAGGACCTCCCCAACACGTGATACCATATTGTAGCTTTGATTGGAAGATACCGTAATAGATGTAGTATAGTAGAAGGAGTTCAGTTGAGCAAACATTTTTTTAAATGAAATAAGTTCCGGAGAGTGCAGCGGTGGTATTTCCTTAACAACTCAGTATGGTTAGAAAAGCTCATCCTGTCATCAATAATTTGTCCTAAATATTTGAACTCATCGACTCTTTCAATAGGAAAACATTTATCGCAGCAAACTAAAGTACTACAATAGGTAGAGTATGAAAAGTTTGAAGAACAACTGCAACCGGCAAGTTTGTATCTTTGACACAAAAACGCATGAAAAAATACTTCAGGATTAAAGTAAACTTTAGATGATAAGTTAAAAAACATAATTTTTGTTTTTGAACTTATGTTCAATCTGTGTTCGGCGAACCAGGTCCTCAATAAATTCAGATACCAATTGACATCGGCTACGAGATCTAGAGCACTGTCAGAACTAGCAGTAATATTTGCTTTAAAGTTTAGTTCAAACAAGAATGAGAAACAAAATAGGTCCCAACACAGAACCCGCGGGCACTCCCAAATCAATAAAAAGAATATCGCTTCTCGTTTCTCCAATTTTAACTCTTTGAGATCTATTAGAGAGGTAGGACCTAAACAAATCAAGCATAAAGCCACGAAACCCCGCTTTTTCAATTTTTTCTCTAAAGGATTGCATGGTAAACCATATCAAAAGCTTTCGTTATATCTACAAATAGACCTGCAGTGAACTTTTTCGCATCGAGACTAGGAAAAATATGAGAGCAAAAGTTTAAAAGTGCGTCCTTAGTAGATAGACACCTGAGATTCTCAAACCATTACATAATCTTTCAATCTTCTCCTTATTCTTCCGCTCGAAGATCGAGCAAACAATAAAAAAAGGCAAAATTCGCTTCAGGCCAGTCCGTCTGATGTTCAATTGTTTGAATTTTTGAGAGACTGCGTGCACTTTCTTTCACACTGTTTCGGCAAACGCTTTGTGTCATTTCCCAACGTTGACCAACTGTCAAAATGTACTAAGAAATATATTACCGAATTTCTGTCAATTTTTTTAAGCTGTCAGATAAACCTTAAGGGGGTATTCTAGTCTAGAAATTTAAGAAATCGATTTTTTTTTTTCATATTTTCAAAGTTTAACCATTCAAGAGGATTTTTCAAAATTGAAATTATTTTCGGAGATATCGGTATTTTGATGACCCGGCATCCAAACTGGTTCGGCTGGAATTAATCGAACAAAACGCATAAGGGATTCTCCGTCTACCTGAATCTGCTGTAAAACGAGATAACGCCCAGGTTGACCGCTCAGAGATACGAGCATCCAACGCAACAAAGGAGGCAAGAACTGATCGATATCAAGAGTGAAAAGCGGAAAATAGTTTTTTTCGAAGTCGAGGAAGGTCCAATGTATGAAGCAGGAATTACAGATTCCTCATCATTTCACGACTAAGACTGCGAAAAACTTTACGCGAAACTTTAAAAGCGTTTTTTTCGAAACTGTCTTTTCCAAAACAATACTCACGATTTCTCAGGTTCTACTGGACCAATTTACATGAAATTTTTATACTCTTCTTAATAGACTCTATTACTTTTTTTTATGTTAAATTCGAAACAGTCAAAAAAGTGTTTTTTTTTTCAGGCAGTCGCCATTTTGTGAAAAAAAAAATCTTCCCAACTTTTCCGTAGTTCCAGACATTGCGACATTATTCTAGATTTATAATCTTTGATTTTTTTTTTAGTTCCGATTGCTAGGAGGGTTGAAATCGTGGGTATGGTTACGCGCCAATTTTTTGAGACCCCCACTTCATCAACTGCTAATTTTTGTCGGAAATATTAATTCGTCTCTGTTTCTGGAGCAATAAAGAATGACAATTCTAAGAGCTTGCCAATTCCCCTAGCAGGAACCGTCTTGAGTCAATAAGTATGTTTCCCGACTAAAATCCATCTTCGAATTAACGTATCTCATTTAAAAAAAAAACGTACTTTGCCCCAAAAACCAATTCCAAAGGAACTCGCTGTAAAAAAAACAATCAAAAAGAAAAACCATTCAAATAAATTGGCTTACAAAAACGGTAACCCCACTTTTTTCTTTTTTTGGATAACCTTCCATACCCCAAAATCGAAAGAAAAGTGTTTTCTTAATCCAAACAACAAATTACAACTTTACCAATTAATTTGATACCAAGAGAGGATTCCCGAAAAAAGAAAAACAAAAAGGAACTTTGGAAAACCACTTCTGAGACATTGAAACTTTGAAAAAGTTCCATTCCTTTGATACCACAGGTGAAAGTCAAGTCAACAGGCCATCTCCAATTAACGTCGCGCTGGTGATTACATTCACACACACAGGAAAACAAAACCCAAAAAGTCAATAACTTCAGGTGTTGTGTTGATTTCGAATCGAGCGAGCTCAGAATGACAAGCGACAAACATCCAAAAATGTCAAATTGACATAACGCACCCCACAGCAAGCGAGGGGACAACCAAAAACAACACCAATGACATCCACTATTAGCCGAAAATAGATGTCGCTCTGTTGGCCTCCCCTGTTGCACAGGCGGCACGTTGTAAACAAGTCACGTAGCCTCTTGCTATTCAAATTGTAAACATCAAACTTTCGGCACCTACGCTGATGGGTGGGCTCCTTTTGCACAAACTACAGTTCGGCTTCAAGTTCAACTTGTACGAGTAGATGATCCTGTTCCTGGATGGATTTGAAAATTTTACAACAAAAAATATAAACCCACGTGTGCATGAAAAAGGATTTTGTGTCGAAAAGGTGATGGCAGGAAGGTCCTCGATGGAAGGATTTACAGCGCGTGTATGGGTTAGAAAACAATGAATAGTAATCAAATCACTTAATTTCATATTCATAACATCGCATTGCATTAGCATTGGAAAATTTATGGATTCAAAGACATTTGTTGCCTGGATGCTGAATTGGGGGTGGCTGGATTGCCGATGAGCCTTCAATAGAAATTGAATTTAGGACGACCGAAGAGGGTTGCAAAAGAGATCAGAACTGGCCATATGCTGTCTGTTTTGATGTTCCTTGATTCAATACTCCTCAGGTTGTTTATATTCATCTGTCATTACTGTCGCAAATGAAAGGGGCAAATACTATTGTTTATTTCATTGCCAGTACAGTTGAGATGATTTTCTAGAGGAGAACTAATTTCAGCATTAAAACAAGCTCTACGGGTAGTTTTACTCTCTCGATCGATTGTTACTTCTGAGTGACTTGCCTGCAGTAAGAATTTCATCCATGAAGACGCTTATACTTTCACATCTTTTTGCGTAAGCTTTTGACAGGAGAGAGCTATTATTCATTTCATTCACCAAAGATTTTCGCCAAAGTTATGGAAAAATGGTTTCATAATTCCGGTACACAAAAAAGGTTGCCTATAGCTAAGCTATCTTGGCTATCATTTCCTCATTGCCAAACAGCATGGTTTTGTAAAAGTACAAATCCACTGTGGCTAACTTTATCATTACAAGAAGGGGGTCAAGTCGATTGCATTTACACCGACTTCACTCAGGCATT
The DNA here is from genome assembly GCA_963555765.1 of Orthonevra nobilis. NCBI lineage: Eukaryota > Metazoa > Arthropoda > Insecta > Diptera > Syrphidae > Orthonevra > Orthonevra nobilis. The sequence continues at coordinate 57,172,031 of OY743227.1, forward strand.
TGATAAGCTTTCCCATAAGCTAATAGCTTTTAAAATGCAAGCCCTTGGTTTTTTTGCATCCTTTGTGGAATGGTGCTCGTGACGGGCGAACCTATCAAGTCTTCTTTAGGGGATCAACTTCTAAATCAATTTACGCTACCTCAAGTGTGCCTAAGGGTTGCCACCTAGGTCCTCTGTTATTCATTATATCTGCTGGGCTTTGCAGGATGACCTTAATTCTTTAGCAAAATGGTGCTCCAACAATAGCCTATCATTTAACATCTCTAAATTTTTTAGCATGTCCTTTTCTAGAAAACTTAATCCTCTGACCTATGCGTACACCTTTAATAGTTCTATGCTGGTCAAAGATAACCTGACAAGGGATTTAGGTGTAAAATATGCTCAAAATCTTGACTTCTCAATTCATGCTGAGCAAATTGTCAAAAAAGTAACTCCGTCCTCAGATTCATAGAAGGCTGGAGTAGAGAATTTAAATGTCGATCTTCGCCTTCCACCTTGTAAGGACCGTCTTCTTCTTATCAGTCTTGGTTTTTTGCAAAAACGTTGCGAAGTCTGTGATATCGGTTTTTGCATCAGCTTATAGCCGGCTCATCAGCACTTCTTAACCTAGTAAATTTTAGAGTCAAGTCCTTTAATTCCCGAACAACTAACTTTTTTGACATTAAATACCACTAATAACATAACAATTTTAGTTCTTAAATAAATTGCACCTTTTAGAGAAATTATTACTTTATTTATACAATTATTATCACAGTAATCTACTTTTTTTTTAAGGAAAAGCTACAACAAAAAACCTTCGTAATAATAAAGAAAAAATATACTTTTGGTCTGAGAGAAGGGCGTGAAGTCAATATACACTGGAAGGCAAATGTTTATAAATAATAAATATTTAACGAAAAAATTAGTAAATAAATAATAAATAAAAATTTATAAAAACTAAAAATAATAAATGATAAAAAATAAATAATTAATAATAAATAATAAGCTATAAATACTTATTAATAAATAATGTAAAATAAATAATAATTAATAATAATTAAGAAATAATCTTTTTTCATTTAATTTTTATGTGTATTTGTGTATGGTGTTAGGCTATCACTTTATAATTATGTTTACTAACACTACGCTAAATGATGACTGTGACAAGATGGTTATTACTCTATGAGAAACACTGTCACTTAGAAAGCTTGTTTTAAAAGCAGTACTGATAGCGTTAAAAGAAACGCTACCTTGGAGCTTGGTCATAGCAACTCAATATTATCCTTCGCACGACCGTTTTTTTTTTCAAACGTATTCTTTAATTTGTTGCGTCGCTGGGAAACTCTTCAAATCGAAGATCTTCAGCACCGACAGTTAAATATGGATACAAAAAAAAAAAAAAACAAAAAAAAAACCAAAAATGGATCGTGAAAATAGGAAGTTTCTGACTGAGTGGACTGAATAATATTGTTTTACGCTGCTTGATAGGCCTCGAGCAATTCTAATATGCCTCATATGCAATAAAACTGTCAGCCATTCCACAAACATCTTCCTTCTTGGCACTGAGGCTCGTAAAGAAAAAGACCAAACATATCTAAGTTCTTATAAAAAGCACGATCCTATTAGTTCGCTCCATGAGCGAGCAAAAAAAATGCGCTGAAACCACGTTACGTTTGAGCTGGACTCTAAATAAACACCAGAAACCATTTTCGATTCTGAGATGGTACAAGAATGTATTTTGGAAGTGGCCACGGCACTTTTTGACGGGAAAAAGGATATTTTCGCTGCAATTCGAAGTATCTCAATATCGGCAAGAAGTAATACCCGACGAACCAAAATGTTGGCTGCTGATATTAAAAGCATTTTGCCTGAACTTTTGCAGAAGGCACCTTGCTACGCCCTAGCACTTGATTAATCATGTGATATTGTTGATGATGAAAAACGGACGGGGCTCCAGCGATGACAGGCAAAGAAAAAGGATTTGTAAAGAGAATCAGAGACAAAAATGCAGGTCTAATATTTTATCAGTGCATTATTCACCAGATATTTAATTGTATTTATTTATAAATTTATTCATTCATACAATTTCTTATTTAACTATTTTTATAATTATTAATTTATATAAATATTTATTTACTTGTTTTATATATTTTTTATATTTACTTATAATTATTATTATTATCATTTTTATTTTTTTTTGTACATATATGAAGATTTTTCTGTTGTCTAATTTATTCCTACTTTAACAGTTCGACATAAATAATATCTATTTGTCTCTATTCATCAGGTAGCTCTTTTTGAAAAACTAAGTGCTACACTGAAAGAAGAAATCTCGTTCCGCTCTTCAGCACCGACAGTTCAGTCAGAGTTTCTATCTGAATGTGATTTGGCATATTCTGACTTACTGCAACAAAAAACTATTAGCTGGCTAAGTTAAGTTGAAGTAATTGAACGTTTCTGCCTAATTAAAGAACAAGAACGTTTTCTATCCAATCTTAAAAACGATAAAAAGATTCTGGAAAAATTGGGACTGACGTGGCTGTAAAGTTTTTCAGTCTTTCAAAGCCCTCACTACAAATGGAAAGAAGATATTTTCCTGCAAATGTATGAAACTGCATCCATTGAAGAATTTTGGGGTAAAAGTGTTCCAGAAATGTATCCGAATTGCACAAGTCTGGCTATTAATATTGCTATGTTACCTTCGTTTCGTCCTCCGCGGATTTGATGATCAGGGTTGCCGACTGCTCAATGGAGGTAAGTCGTGGGTGTTGGTTTTATGGGCGCTACGCGATTTCCCCTTTGTCCCCAATAGCTTAACGACGTCGAATCGCGACGATGCCAGTAAAGACCAGGATAAAAACAATAGCCAAAAAAAAAAAAAAAAAATGTTAAAGACACAACGAAGCAAAAAAAAAAATACAATCCATTCAACGTTACCGCACCCCCGAAGATGCAAGAAAAGTCACCGCGTAAACCACAACCATTGGGATGATTTTTTTTTTGTTCTCTTGTTTTGATCGCATGCATTCCCTGCCGACATTGATCAACGTTCGAATTAGCTGGTTCTTGACCTAACTTTTGGGAGCTTGTACGGCTAATTTTCAAGCGAGATGGAACACTTTTACACACGAGCACTTGCCTCTTACTTTTGGCCACTTTAAATAATTTATTAACGGTCTAAGGTCTAAGGTCTGAATTGAACTTAAAATTCGGCACGTGGTATCGGGCCGACAAAGATCCTCGGTCACCCCGTTCCAATTGTCTACGCACATCTTCGACGCTCAGAATTCTTCCAAAAGTGAACAAACTTCCGTATTTTGGATTCACGAATTCGATTACTTTCCCGTCTTCTATTTTCTTTCTTTGTTAAAAAAAATCGTCTTTTCCCCGATTTCTTTCTCCAACTCGTCTGACTCGCTCTCTAGCTCTCCGTAGACTGCCCAGTCGCTAATCCCTAATGCGCCCACTAGCCCCGTTCAAGTCCATTCTGTGGTCAGTTACTCGATCACGCGATCAATGATCATCATACTTGACCCATGCTTAGCATTCCCCCTATTGCCGATGGAGCTTAGTCTATTAAACCCTTTTGGTCGCGTGTTATTTTGCGATCCGACCAAGAAATAAAAAAAAAAACGACTGAACCGGGAACCTCTCGGTTAAGAGGCAACGTCCTCCACCATCGAGCCACTCGGATGTATTGGGGCTGGAAAACAAAATTGAGGGACACCATGCAAGAAATGTGAAAACCTTTCAAATGCAATTTTCAAACCATAACAGCTACTATATTTGGCTCGACATATTTGTGCGAATCGTCTCTCTCAAAAATGAGTTTTTGAAGAACAAATATCGCTCGAGAAACTTTGAAAAGCTTTCACCTTTTTTTGTTTTCCAAAATCTAATAAATAATTGATAATTTATAACATACAACAATCTCTTGCTGCTCGAGTTTTCTTAAAAGCACCTTCTCGTCGTCGGCGGATTTTATTTCAAGTCCAAGATTGTCTTAAATTTTTCTTTAACGCGGCACCTTGTTGACATGGTTCGTTTGATATTCCTCTAGACTCTTTGTTGCCTCTCCTCTCCTCTCTCTCTTCCTCTAAATTGAGCTGCTTTCGAAAGCGGTCAGCGTGGACTTTAGTTCTTTACACTTCCACTTCACTTTTGCTTTTCGCCATTCTGTACTTTCCGAACACTCCGCAAGATTTTTTCTTTGAGCATAATAGTTCCGAAATACCGCGGGCGCTTTATAGACCCCGTCCTTAAGTTCGTAAAAAATCTTTTTCAGCTCCATCCGCACGCTCATGTGCGCTTCTGAAACGAAGATTGTGAAATCTTCCCTCGATGTAATTCGTAGCCAGTTGATGGCTTATCCTAGGACAGGTCAGGGGATCATGACAAGCTTCCGTCAGACTATAATCAGTTAGCATTTTACCCTGTTTGAGAGACAGTTCCATGTCATTGAAGGGCGTCAATTCCCCAACCCACCAAAAATACGAGTTAATTTTTGACTTACCTGATTCTTCTCAGAATATTTTCTCGAAACACACTTTGGTATACTCAAGCACTCAGTCCCAAATAAATCAGCCTCTGTTCTGTATGATAAACGAACTCCTGCATTCCTCTAAACAGCCGCCTCCAGTGTATTTTTCCACTCCGAAACACACCGAGTCTCTCAAAACCCTATTCAAACATTTCATTACCAACACAAAACGGACTAAACAAAAACTCTGAAATTGAAATATAAATCTTTCGTTGATTCCCCGATTACATCCACAAAGTCTGGCACCATGCCTGTGTCACCTGCACTTGAAATCACTTCTCTGCCGAACCGCATAGCGCCGCCCTCCCATGAGAACTTTCGGGGTAAAATCGTTTCCAAAATTAATCACCAGACTTGAAATGATATTACAAAAGTTTTATGTTATCATTCAGCGAGACACGAAGCAGCAGCAGCAGCAGCAGCGCCAACACCGTAAACAGCCTCGCAACAGGAAGTACGAAAAATAACACGCATACGCCCCAGGGGGGCTTCCACACCACCATCGCATCGCGTGGGTAAAAACACCTTGCGAAGCCATACAAACCCTTTTTTCTTTTTTTTTTAATTGTAATTTTTGTGAAACTTTAGCAGGGGGGGGGGGGAGGCGGGGGCATGCATTGTAGCAGCACGTCCTCACCTTCGAGGACCTACGGTAACTAAGTGCAACTTGAAGCATAGTTGTCGAGGAATAGTTTTTCCGCGGCTGCAATGTGAGGTAAACCCCCAAGGAACTGACATTCTTTCTGCGAGTAGCTTTTACCAGTTGACTTGGGTTCAGCACGTAAAGCAGGCGTCAAGGAAGAAGTTAAGAAGCATTTAAGGATGAAGCCTTTTTACATGGTGAATAGGAAACAATGGAGAAGTTAATTAGGGGTTGTCAGTCATCACAAAAATGTTGCAGTCTTGCGGTTTTCATTCGAAGAGCTGGAAATAGGAACTCAAAGGAACGAAATTCGTTTATGGAAAACAAATGAAAAGAAATAAAAAATTAAGGACGAAATGCGTCCCTCGTTGCCAGTGATATTGCCAGAGTGGTTAATTTGCTGGAGACAAATCTTTCAGGAAATGTGTCAGGCTTGGTTCTCGTTTGTGACAACGCCCCTGCGAGAGGAATTGTCGTAAATTTTAATTTCCCGGCCCGTTTTCGGATTGTTATTTTACGCATACGCAATCTATCCGATTGCGTAGAGAAATGTCCTTTTATTATTCCAGCCGAAGGATAGGAAATGAAAGGCCCTGCTATTAGGACACATACACACGCTGTGCGGTTGCTCCCCGAAGGGCTGTTAACCAAAAAACAAAAAAAAAGATTGTCAAAGACGGTTTTGCATTTTTCAGACTCGCAGGCCCGGTCTACTTAAAGCACAGGACGATTGAAAGAGATGAGGGAAGTTTTTACATTTTTACATTTAACTGTCTTTTTTTTTTAACCCTGTCAACTGTAGGCTATGACGCTGGAATAAAAGCTTTTTCGACCATTGTTCCTTGAGTATTCGAAGCGAATGCGTAAATAAAAGGATACGACGTGACCATACGAAGAACGATTTAAATGCTTTAGGCCACGCGTAGATACGAGTATCAATTTTCCTTTTTAATTAAAAGAAAATGTTTTTTTCGTCGGACAAAAATCACGTTCTTCGCGCTCTTCGGACACGCACTTTGAATACTTCAATTTCTAATTTGTTAAAATCGTGCACAAAAAACGAAGTGAAGGACCAAATTCGTTCAAACCGTCATGGGTTGTCTCCGTTAGCATGAATTTACAACTTGTTTTTGATCATGGAGGTAAACAAAACGAAAAGATTTTGGGTAATAATGTGTTATCGCCTTAAATCCTACGTGGTAGACATCTTTTCAAGATCCAAACACTCACTGTGCTCTGAAGGCATAACACTGACAAACTAGAAACTCTTACTACTTAATGCTGAAAAAAGTACTGCGAATTTTTAACGAATGAAAATAAGTCAATAATCAACTTTTGTGTACTTCTGTCTTTCAATTGATAGGTCCGAGGTTCGAAACCTTAAGTTTTTTACTGTCGCCATTTGCAATTGGGATCAAATTAAAGGCACTGACTGATGGGCAGCGTGGTTTGTAGTGGTTATTGTATCAGCTGCTGGAATCATTAGTTCGTATTGTCAAAAGTAGTGGTTCGTTTAGATGATGTGTCGTTGGCTAACATCTGCTGTTGAGACATAACACTGACAGCGGGTGTTAACCAGTCTTCCGAACCGTCAAAGTATCTCAAAATAATGTCGAATAGAATGCTGCGAACGAAGCGAAAGATTATAAGTCGATGTCAAATTCTCCGTCCCGTTTCGGGCTTCAGGCATGGAGCCATTGATGCCAAACAATTCTGGATTTCAGACCACTGCACAATATTTCATTCTATCCCTTATTTCTCTGCTTGCATCATAAGAGTAGTCGTAAACTCTTGAGAGCGAGCAAATTCCAATTTTTCGATTGTTTACTTCGTCCTTCTGTACTTTAAGGGTATTCATTGTCCCTTAAGAATGCAAACAATAAAAATCAAGTCTACAAGCCCAAAATTGCGCAACCTGTCTCATATCTCTCGAGCTGATGAATTCTTGGGATGGATTGAGCGAAGCCTAAAATGGAATCTGAAAAATAGCACCAGACACGCATTGAGATTTTGGGAGCCTTTTACAAGGCCAAGCAGTAAAGAGAAGATCCAAACCCACCATTTATACAAAACAAAAAACATGCACATTTCTGTATACCCTCACTCCAATAATTTGTGTAGTTACATTTAATGAAATTTTTGTGTGTATGTCACTGATCTCCTCTTTAACGGCTTGACCAATTTCTATGCAATTTTTTGTGTGCGTAAGCGGGTGCCTAGATGATTTAGATTCACTCACAAATATTTTTTCATGAATAGTTGTTTGGTAAACTTTGAACTTGGAGAAACGTATCAACATTCGAAGAGACGTTAAACTCATTTGCCTTTACCAAGATTTAATCATTTCTATCTTAGGCACTCTAGATTTTACTCTAGGAAAATGACCGCACCGTTTCTGATCTCTCCTCGTTATACCGCATTCACAAACTAGAGTCGATCATCCTCTCAAGTCTTCTTCACCATGAGTGGGCTAATATCGGTTCTAGTAAGCCCCACTTAAGACACTGTGTTGGGCTTGACATAATTAACAAGCTCTCAAGGGATTTCTCCAGAATAAGCAAAAACTGCAAAAGTTGAACAACAACAGTGGTTTGAAACTTAGATGTGTTTGGTTTCGATTTTTGCTAACAGTGCTGTGGTTAGTTTGGGAATAAGGTTGGAGAATTCGATTTGGATTTATTTTAATTCAGTTTAAATTCGCAGTATTTTATTCGCCATAAACTATTATTGAATGAGCAAGAAACCACATCCAGTCAAAGACGAATCCAGCTTCCCTCCAAATTTTGAAGAGATTAGCTTAGTAATAAAACAGCAGAAGCTCAACAAAGCCGGCGGTTCTGATTGTCTACCAGTAGGGCTTTCAAATACGGTGGGGGCTGTGTTGGCAGTTTACATACAACAAATCAAGATTGGATAAAGTCATGCCCGATGATTGCCCCATATGGCCAGATCGCATAAGGACAATCGTATATCTTCTTGGAACAACACGCTTAAAGTCGCATTCAAGCTTCCTTCCAGCTGTGCTACGTGAAGCTGTCAATCTTATGCCGGAACAAAGAGGCATTTGCTTTACAGCTTCAGGGATCTGCAAGCGACATCGACATCAACGTCGTCTCCACGAGTAACAGTCTAAAAAGCTAAAACCCTTAAAGTAATAGGGACAAAAAGCAGAAATGATATTGATCTGAAATAATTCTGTGTTTCAAGCTCTTTGTCTGATTGCTTTAACACAATTTTCTTCCATTTCTGTTCTCCATGAAAACATACGAATTTGAGGTAAAGTTATTATGCACCTTCATTTCTCATCTTCCAAACTTTTACTGGATATCACTTTTGCTTCGACAATTTCGATTTACAAAAATTAAATTTTCACATTTGATGCTTCATTTCCACAAGTAAATACAGACCTCATCCTCATCTTCAAACCAAACCTAATTCAATTCCTTTTGCAGTTGCCATTGCTGGAGCTGGCCTTTGAACGGGGGATAAAAAAAATCCATCCTGCAAGGATTATAGTTTCTCGTAAATAAAAGCCCCTTGATTATCCCTTTCATTTCATTTGCAACCCTTTGTGGGCAACGCTCCAATCAAACCATCAGTGTCAGCAAATCCTCTGCGGAATGGGATTTCCGTTCGCTTGTTCCATTTCAACAAATCCAAGGATGTCGAAGGATTTAACAAGATAAATATATTCCTATTCGACAAATCTACCATTTTACCTATGCAACGCATTTACTGTTCGCTTCCGATGTTCGTTATGAGCATTTGAGGAGGAAGGCTTCATTTTTGCTAGCAATGGCAACTGAGTGCCAGAATTGTTTTTGTGTACTCATTGGAAGGACATAGATAGGGTTAATTAATGAATGAGTTTGTGTGTTTGTGAATTTGTGGGATCAGTTTCAGGCCTGTGTCAGATTAGAAGAACATGAATGTTAATACTGCTTATTAGACTTCACTTCCGCTAGATATCTTTGTCTGTGGTTGCAGGATTAGCAAAGCATTTAGGAAAGGTTCGAGCAAATTATCCTTGCTGAATTATGCCGGATAAGATGGTCGAAACATTATGTGTGGGTAACTCCTGACAATTAAAATGAATTAAACTTCGATACAGAAATATGGTATGCTCAAAATAGAATCCACATTTATTGAAAAACAATCGTTGAACGAATATGCTGCTTCACACTTTTCTTTATGGTTCTGCCAATGCCGGAAACTTCAATGAAAATTCTCTTTTGTTATATCGCGCAAGTAGTCTGAAATCTGGTCCCTTTCAAAAACATTGTCGTATCGTTTGAGAAAAGCCCTGAGACTTAGTGGAAAATCAACTTATGTCGAACAAAATACTGCGAACTGAATGAATGCAAATAATTCGATAAAAAAAATTATATCTCTCTGTTTGGAATCTCGCATCACTCATGGAGCAATCGGGACAAAAGTTCATCTGAGTATGAAACTAATACACCTTCTTGGGTAATTTTTGCTCTATGCACAGTGAATAATAAGAGTAGTCAAAATCCCTTGAAAGCAAACAGTGGTGATGAAGATTTCAAACATTTGTTTGAATAACGTGTATGAAACGTTCATGTCGATGTGTATATGTTTAACAGAGACGCTAAGATTTGTTTCCAATGTTTTTGTAATTCCTTTTTTGCCTATCCATTAAAAAATAAACCGCCAGCGCGAGATTGACTCTCACACTAAGGGTTCCATAACATACAACAAGTTGCAATAATTCTGCATTAAATAAAGTTTTAATTCATAAATTATCTTTTGAAAAATGATTTTTTTTTCGTAACTGCACGCCGATTTCGAGATCTTACGCGTCACGCATGAAAACATTACAAATTGTCAACTGCTCCATGAATCGGGAACATTGCCTGATTTAAGGCGTTAAATTAAGTTGCGATTTTAAGAATCAATTTTTTTATATGTTGCTGCTATAGCTATACTATATAACTCGTTCTGCAAGTTCTATAATAGTTTATAAGATACAGTCCTGAGACGGACGGACAGCGGACGCCAATTTATGGGGTTCGGTTGGCACGCTTAGCGTACGGAACCCTAAATATTTTTTTTTTTTGTAAATATGGACGGAAGAGGAAAAGCGGGAAATCCTTTGACTGTTTTGTGCCCCACGAGTGATGGGACGATGATGACGGTGATAAAAAATCAATTTTTTTAATGAAAAAAATAAACTTTTTATATGTTCAAAAACTACGAAATAATACTAGAAATTTATTCAAATCTAAAATAAAGATAATTTCATAAAATTTAATATTATGTAGTTACAAAAATAAAACTTGACATGAAACAAAAATACAAATCAATTTTTAAAGCATTTCTTTAAAGTGTTTTTTTGTTCCATTACATTTGGTAAAATAATTGGGATAGCAGTATTTCAATTGTGACTTCCGGCCAGTTTCTTATAATATCCTGTATGCACAATTTTTCTAATCATCTTTTCCAGAAATTTCGCTGAGCTCGTAAGCGTTTCTTTTTTTTTTAAAATTAGCTATTTAAGGTTCCGTGCCTCAAAGGGAAAAACTGAACCATTATAGGATCGCTTTTTTGTCCGTCTGTCTGTCAGCACATTTTTCTCTGGAACCCGTAGAGGTATCAAACTGAAATTGATACCAAATACTTATGACTATGGTTCCTTACAACTGTGAATAAATCAAGCTTTTAATTCGAAGCAATCAAAAGGTATGGGATACTTCCTGTTGACCCAGAGGCATGAAATTCAGAAAAAAATAATGTCTTATAGCAAAAGTAAAGAAACTTGATTTTCGTAGTGGACAAAATATGAACATACCTACAAGTTTGTATGGAACTTTCGTTGCGTGAGTCCGACTCGTACTTGCCCGTTTTATTTTTGTATTGTTGACCCTTCGGTTAAGCCGAGCAAAGACTTTGCAATTGACTTTCAAAAATGTTCTAGCTTCATTTGTTTGTCTGAGAAAATTATTATACAAAACCCAGCTAATTAAAATTGCAATACTTTTCAAAACTTTTTCATACTTTTTCTTACAGAGCTGTAGAAAGATATCATTTGGTCAGAGAGGTCATGTCCACGTTTGACTCACTTATGGTCTTGTATTAAGGCTGGCTTTTTGAATATTTTTCTGTCGCGGTTTCTTCCCAGTTTCTTGAATACTGCTAACATTGAAATTAGTGTGATATTTGATAATTCTAATTCCAGTTGATTTTACTGCTTCTGCAATTTCGGTTTTCTTCAATTTGGCGAGCCCGTCATGATATTGCTACTGGCCGATTGGAGATCATGCCATTAAGCTAGGTACCCCACACAACTCACATTGTCGCAGCTGCAAAAACACGGGTGAGAGGGAGACCCTAACACACTTCTTTTGCGACTGTCCGACTCTTGCTAGAGCCAGACAATGGGCGCTTGGTAGACCATTCTTTAACTCAATTTATGAGATTTCTGCTAAGGAAATTAAGGAACTTATGTCCTTCTTAAAAACCACGGGCCGGATTTAGAGATATCTCAAATACACCAAAATAACTTCAAAAATAAGGTAACTGAGCTTTGGTATTAAAACGGCACATAGTGCTAATTAGGTTCTCACTGAACCACCACTTTTACCTACCTACCTAATGCAGCAATAATGGACCCAGAATGTTACTATCCAGGTGATTTTTCAAACGTGCTTTTTTCACAGTATAACGAAAAATTCCAAATATAACTAGTCATTTCACACACTTTGAAATTATGTTATAACATATTTATGGCTTTTTCCTGGATAACATTGCTTGAGCAAAAGTCTTTCTTTTGTTTGAATTTTGGATTTCAAAATACGTACAAAATTGAAATTGTATGTATGCTGTAGCTTCGGGCAGAAGTTTCACTATATGCAAAATGTTAATTTTTTAAAACCGTTGAAAAACGATACTCAATAAAAAAACTCTGATTTTTTCCAATAGTTTAAAATATTACTAAAAATCTATAAAGTTCTTCATTTCGATATTTGTGATTTTTGACCAATTTTCCATGTGAAATGGGATTCTATAAACTATTCCGCATATTTGTTTCTTTCTATCATAGTTCAAAAATTACGTCGCCAATAAAACGATTTTTTTGTCTTTCTTCATTATTCCACTGCTGCAAATCTAATACGATGTAGATGCAGTGTGTTGCAACTCTTTAAACGACTTATTTCCCAAATTAAATTCGCTATCGAATGAATCACTCAAATCTTCGTTAACGTAGTTGTCATCACTACTTGAAGAAAAGCCCTTGAACTGTCATCACTTGTATCAATTTAATTTTCAAAATATGAGTTATAGTTTTTTTTTTCTTCTCCGGCCATAAAATAATGACAGATTCATACTCGAAACTTTTAAAAAGTAAAATTATATTTTAATTAATTATTATACATTCAGTGACAGTCCAAACATTTCTTATTATTCAACTCAAAATGCATTTTTTAAAAATAGCACACTCTTTGTTTATATAAATCTTCGTTTTTTAGTGGAAAACTTTTCCTCAGTCCTGATTCAATCGATTCGAATGACGTAACCAGCGTTGCCAAAATATCATTTTAGTGCTAGGGCGTTATTTTAGTGCTTTCATTTTATTTTTAGTGCTTCATAAACTCCGTTTTTCAACGCTGAAACCTACCTTATTTGCCACATTCTAATGGCGATGTTGGAAGGATTTTTAGTCAAGTAAACCTAGTCGAAAGCAAACTTAGGAACAAAATGAGTTTGGAGATGTTAAATGCAATTTTGCAAATTCACTCTGGTTTGCAAAGAAATCAAAAATGTTGTAATAGTTACAATTTTCCTGAAAGCGTGATTTGCAAAATGGGAACCTTTAAGGGATATTCCTTTTTTGCTGTTCCTAAATACATGAATAGATTTAGCATTTGTTTTATTTTCGTGCAATCGTAGAAGTGGATTACCAATAAATGTTTTTATTGATAGTTAAAAAAATGCAACAGTTTATATATTAACAAGCACTTTTGATTTTTGAAAACTTATATGTTACCACTAAAAATACTTAAGTTATGTTAATGACCGATGAATGACGGTGCTCATATCTTAGTTCAAATTTAACATATTTTTAATTCATCTTCATACAATAGTATTAGTTAAATGTTTGTGTTAATGTTGTAAAATAATTCATAAAAAAAAGGAAAAAATTACTTGTTTTATAATTCTTAAACATTAAACTTTTAAGTAACTTCAACTAGGATAGTAACAATAATTAACATTCTACCCAATCAACCAACAGTATTTGCTGTGATTCAGCCGTTCCCAATATTTAGTGTATTTCTTTAAGGTACGCTCATATATTAATTCCAGTCAGGAGCTCTACAGGACACTTTTGTCTGTTGCTATTCTAGCAGCATGGTATACTATATAACGAGAACATTGCTCGAGTCCGACAAGCAGCCATGTGCGTCTAAATACAAAAGTGCCTGAGTGAGTTTGTAAAACGTCCCGAGTTAGGATAAAACAATCCCAACATGAGTCCGAGTCCTAGACACTCCGGAAGCATTCAATAATCTTTTGTTTTTTGCTCATGCCGAAAGTCGGAATGAGGGCTTCTGTAAATCGCGTGCAAGCTCGCAAGAACTGTTTTTCGAAAACTCTATATTATGTTCCACCATACTGGACTCGCATAGGTCAGAGTTGGAAGCAAAAAGGCTTGGTAACACTTATTTATGACAAGAACTAAATAAATGTTTTTTTTTTTTTTTTTGGGAAGCTGGAAAAATAATTTTGTTGGTGCCCAAGGCATCAAAATTAACGCTGAAAATATTAGGAACGGTGCTTTGGCTCAGAAAAAACTTGGCAACACTGGACGTTACCTACCATCATGCATTTTTAAAAGAAAACAAAAGATACGTCGCTCTTTAAAATCAAAAACAGCGATTCTTTTTAGGGTTCCTAAAGGGTCTAAAGGTTCCCTATTAATACGAGTAAACCTCCGCTGTCCGTTTGTCCGTACGTTGGTCTTAGACGTAGCTGTATCTTCTAAACTGTAATAGGGAGATACTTGCAATTTTCACAGAATATTAAAAATAATATAAAGTTAAAAATAAACAAGGGTCACCATAAAAAAAAGTGTTTCATTAAATCGCAATTCTGTTTAGCGCCTAATAGTAGACAATTAGCTTCATGGAACAACTTAACAACATTTAAAAGTATGCAATGATTTCGTCCATTATTATGGATGTCCAACATTATGTAAAAGATCGATTTCCAATAAAACAAAAAGCATTTTGCAACATGTGGAACAAATATCCAAATGTTTCCATCCAACCAAACCTAGTCTCACATTCATGTTTGCGTATTTTTCTTTGGTGGTGGCTTTTTTCTCAATGCAAAAAAAAAAACATAAAAATCCTTATAATGTCACTGCTTAAAAATAAGTTATTATAAAAAGTTTTTCATGTGATTTTGATGTGTGTTTGAGTTATGATTGTTCCAACATTTTAATAACTCACTTACGACAGAGCGTTGCAAAATGAAGAAAAATGTAAACATTGAATGAAGTTGTGTTTGTTGATTACGCATTTAAAGTACACAAAAATATTCAATGTTTAAGTAAATGTTTTTCTTATTTTTCAATGTTCAATATTAACAAGAAAATACCATACCATAGATTCACATATTTCTACAGTCTGCATCGAAAAATCTTATAATCTTGAGATTGTTTTACAACCTTCATTTGTTTAAACTTTTTAATTACCCATCTGGAAGTTCTTGTTCTTATTGAAATTACAAGCAAATCTATAATTTCTCTGGCTTAATCTTGGAAATTTTTGGGCGATGCTATGAGAAATTTAAAACCAAAGAAATATAGTGCTGCATAAAAATAAGAGGCGCGGAACCCTTCGTGTGAGTGTCAACTTTAACTTGGCTACTGTTTTTTTTATGCCGTATGATTCAGTCTGCCACCCGATATTTCCCTTCTCATCACATTTTAAAGGAACTTAAAGATTATATTTCTTTCTAAATCCTTTACACCCGATCCACTTAATAACAAGGATTTCCAATCCCCTTCCAATAAGCAATAAGTGGTCAGTTTAACAAAACAAAAAACCTCAAAAATATTTGCATAGTCCCACCCCTAGGGAGATATTTGAAGTACCTCACGGATTCAATAGGATATTATATCCTTAGCCTTCGTGTAGACAATTTTACGCGCATAATGCGAATAATAATGAGAGGCTAGCTGGACCTTTTACATAAATCATTTCGTAGGTTTACCTTCCACAGTCTATAAGTATATTTCCGATGCTCTTATCAAGTCCTCAGAATAATTATTGAGTAAGATACCATTGCGCAACGTTGCGAAATCCAACAGCACTCAAATGTTTATTTATCCTCCTTGGCCTACACACCCGGTCACAGTTTTTCTTCCTCCATTTCACAAAGTTGCGCCTTTGTTGGGATTAAAATAAATCCTGCTGAATCCGCATCTATTTATTAACAGTCCTCGGTCGCGCTCTCGGGGTGTGTGCTTAATCACGAACAAATCGCTCTTTCATTTTACGACTGCTCTAATTTTTACGGCCACAAAGTTCACACAGTGAGTCAAGGATTCTTCGTCTATCGCTTCCAATGCCCTAGAGCCTGGATGATTATAGAATTTTATGTGCATGGACCTAAGCCCTCATCTCTCGTTTTCCATTCAATTCGTGTGACAAATGAATTGATTTCTAAAAATAAATTTTCAAAGGCAACAAGTGGAGTTCTTGAGTCTCAAACAGATGGCGATACAGAAGCAGAACAAAAGAACCAAAGATTTACGCCTTTTCATCACTGCGGTTCGAGATGTTGGTTTCGTTTTATCGTTTTTTTGGATGAGTAAAGCTTTTTCTTGGCTCTCATCTTTTCAGCTTGTGTGTTGTCTTTCCATCGGAAACACTATTTTGCCGCCTTGAGAAAGAACAAAAATGTAATTTGGCCAAAGAGCTTCATCAAAGTCATTACGTTTCGTACTCGTAGATACATTCTATACATGCCTTTGTACTTTAGCAGCTGTTTCCTTCTTTCTTTCTTTTGTGAGGGAGGACAAAAGCAACTGCGGGATGCCTTTCCTTTAATCAGAATTAAATGATAAGATCCATCCAAGGAAGGTGTTTTTTGTGCTGTTCTGTCGGTTGCGGGGGAGGATTTTTATTTAGATACATTTGATGACTCTGGGAGAAGGTAGATGCTCGTATAGCTTCTGGCTCGTAAAATGTTTATTTAAATATTTGTCGGCTGCCAGGGATTAATAGATTGTGGGCTAGAAGTCACTGTTGGGGAATTTATCGACGCACGTTTACATTTACGAGGCCGAGTATACCCGTTCCATTAAATGGTGCCAGTTTATTATAATATCAAGATTCCAGCGAAAGACGCCGCTTTTATGAAGAACCGTCAAGTGTTTTTGTCGTGCCTCTATTTTTTTTTTGTTTTGTTTATTTCTTGCCTTCCGTGGTTTTGTATATTTAAAAAGATCTTTGATGGGAAGTGTAGATAGAGGCAGCTGTGCTAAGAATGCTGCCCTCCTTGGAGCTTAATGTCTTTTGTGATGTCGTTGAAGGGAAATGTGTAATCGGTGTACTAAAGTTGACTTGTACACTTACATTTGTAGGTTTTCCAAGCATCTGATGCCATTTTCGTGGCAGCATTTGCGTAACTAAAATTGTTTTTTTTTTTTTTTGTTTTTCAAGGCTGAAAGTTTAGTGTTGTACCTAATCTCTTGTCATCAATTTGAAGAGGTGAACATTGAAAAGTTTACGACTGCCGAAAGCCTTTAATGTTTGAGTTGTTGAAAATTTACAGTGTACTGAAAAATAATTGCTTCTTCATTTCAACGAAACTATTTATTTATTGTATAACCAGTGGAAAAGGCTTTCGTACGGCAGGAAGAATGTCATACACATACACATTGAGGAAAAATAGATAAAAATTCAATATTCAAAGTATTGCCCATCGCTAGCCACACATCCCATTTTTCTGGCAATTCATGGATACCCGTTCTGAAAAATTCGACCGGTTTGGCCGCAATCCACGAATCGATCCATTTTTTGACATCATCGAAATGACGGAAGTGCTGGTCAGCCAGGCCATGTTGCATCGATCGGAAGAGATAGTAATCGGATGGCGCAAGGTCTGGACTATACGGCGGGTGGGGTAGGACATCCCATTTGAGCGTTTCTGCGTAAGTTTTAACTACATTTGCAATATGTGGCCGAGCATTGTCATGTTGCAAAATAAATTTATCGTGTCTTGCGACCGTTTCCGGCCGTTTTTCCTTCAGTGCTCGGCTCAAACGCATCAATTGTCGTCGGTAGACCTCGCCTGTGATTGTTTCATTCGGTTTTAGCAGCTCATAATACACAACACCATTCTGGTCCCACCAAATGCACAGCATAACCTTCAGGCCATGAATATTCTGAACGGCCGTTGATGTTGAGCCATGTCCGGGGTATCCATACGTTGCCCTAAGTTTTGGATTATCGAAATGTACCCATTTTTCATCACCAGTGACGATTCGAGTTCTTTTTGTGGCGTCGGACGCAAAATCGGCGTTCGACGTCTCGTGGCTTTCAATTCATACGGCACCCAAAGTCCTACCTTTCGGATCATTCCCATTGCTTTCAAACGATCGGAATTGGTTTGCTGAGCGACGCCAAGTGATTTTGCAAGTTCTTCTTGCGTTTGTGACGGATCTTGATCGAGCAATGCCTCCAATTCATGGTCTTCAAATTTTCACCTATCCGGGGCGTTCTTTGTCTTCGGTGTCGAAATCACCATCTTTGAACCGCTTAAACCACCGCTGACACATTTTAACGTCTATAGTATACCCCGGGTAAGCTTCGGTAAGCAATTGATGCGCTTCGGTTGCATATTAAAACTTCCCGCAAATGTTGTTTTGATGGCACGAATGTAGACATTTTACGGCTTTACAAAAACTTGTGTGTTTTCACTAATGACCAATAACCTAGACGGAAAAAATAGAAAAAGACGAGAGAAAAAGAAGTTTCTGATGTGACAGCTGTCATGGTATAAATTCACTTCAGAGTAATAGATATGAAGAAGTCTGCAATAACGACATTTTCAACCGGTAGTCCTATTATATCATCCAAATTTTTTTGGTAAATCGTAGTTTCATATTTTGTTAATAATTGTTAATAATTGACCGTCGAATCAATTTTATCCACCTGTAGGTGCACCCCAAGGTGCTGTTGTAAGCCCCATTTTATACATCAAATACGTTTCCGATTTTCCTCAAACAAGTGCATGTAAATCCGCCAGATTATTCTCTTCGCATTAATTTTCTCCCAATATTCAAAGAAACCTTAACTATGCAATAGATACACTCTGCAATTATAATAAAAAATGGAAAATAAAGGTTATTTCGGAAAAAATACAAGCCATGTTTTTCACACCCAACAAAGGGCCTGTTACCGTCCGAATAATTAACTAAAGTTCAGCGGAACTGAACTTGGGAATTCATTTGGATAAGAAACTAACTATCAAAAACATTTCATAGAATAAAAATTGTTACTATTCATTCATGAATCGAAAGACGAAATTGTCAAATGAAAATAATATCATCATCCATAAAGTAAAATTGCAAGCTATACTTTTGTATGGTTGTCCAGTTTGGGGGAACTGTGCCAAAACGCATATCCAAAGATTGCAAGTGTCGCAAAAGAAGCTGCTTAAAATGATGCTCAATCTACCCTGGTATCACGCTATATCTGATCTTCATCAAAAAGGGAATGTTAAATTGATCTTCGAAAAAATCCTTAAGCTTAAAAATACTTTTATGATTCGCTGTGCATACGAAGATAATGTTTTTGTTAGTTTGTAAAAAAAAACAAGATTTTACGATGTTGTTGTAAATTTTTTTCTATACATATATTAATTATTAATTTATTTAATTATACTTATATTATATAATATACTTATTTGTTGGTATGCAATATTATTTATTCTTTTCCATATTAAATTATTTACTTTTTATTTATGTATTCATTTAGTTATTATAAATTTATTTATTTATGTACTAGTACATTTATTTATTAATATTGTTTTCGATCTACCATTTATCATTTATGCTTTCATTATTTATCTATATATTTATTTATTCATTTAGTTCTTATTAATTTATTTACTGTGAATTTATTTATTCAATAATTCATATAAATAAATAATATTTAAAAATATAAAATATACGATTTTGAATATTATTTTTAATTTAATATTTATTTATTTATCTAAAAGTGAAGATATTTATTTATTTATGTTCCTTCGTACTTGTACTTTTTATTTTATAACCATTTGTAATTGATTTATTTTGATTTTTTTCTTACGTCCTCTCGTAGTGGATAATCCATTGGATCTAAATTTTGGTAAACAATTATCCTTACAGTTTTTCTTTGAATTGGATTATTTGGATCAGATTGGCAGTGAACCAATAAGTCTGTCTCAAGGGGTGCTTCATCATCAGCGTTTTGTGAAAATCATCTCGAATCAGTATTTCTATCTTTTTAAATTTCCATAATGATATTCGGTGCTTCTATTCCATGCAATTGTTCATCTTCAACTTCATGCAGTATTTTAAATGCACTTGCAAAAGGACTATTGCTTAATTCTCGCATCAGTGAAGCATCGCAACAAATATTTTCATTCAAGCTCATTCTTTGGTAGGCAGCTGCAGCAGGCTCGAGAATATACAACTCTGCAAAAATTGAGGTTAAAGAGCTTCAGTTTTCAAGATGATAAATGTTTTCGTGAATTTTGAAACATAAGCAAAAGCCACTGACCAGTAATTTTTTATTAAAATTCCTTAAAACGGCTGAATATTTTTCATTAATTCTTACACCAAAAGCGACGCTCTTACTTCTCGGAGTTATACTTTGCCCCTTTGGCAACATTGTGATGAAATTTCTATCATGACAAAATAGACCACAGCTATGTTCACTATTATTTTCTTCATTGAAATTTTTAATGAACTATGTTCTGAACTGAATTGTAGTATTCCAAGTTTCCAGTACTACAGCATTTTTCGCTGAAGTAAGGACAGCTCATAGTTCTGCAACTTGTGCTTTGAGTCCTTTAAAAAGCGATTGCTTTCAGGCTCTTTTGTTTTTCAAGACCGCTTAATAAAAACACTTATTCATGTTTTTTTTTCAAAAATCGTTTCAAATATTGCACATATAAAATAATACAAATATGTTGCAAACATTCAAAAATAAATTACATAACAAACACGCGACGATTCGACTTAAAAAATATTTTGAAGGACTCTTCAATTGCGGTATCAATGTTCTAGGCGACATCAGACAGGATTTCGTCAAAGGGCTTTGACAAAGTCAATCATATCATTTTATGCTAGAAGATTGTTCGGATTTAGTGAATGAACTGTTGAGCTTAACCGATCTGGGCTTGAGTCAATGAGTCAAGGTATACCACAGGGATCTGTATTAGGGCCCATTTTGCTTCTGACAGACATCATGCAACTCTTTGTATTCCTGCCACTAAAAAATCGAGCAATCAGTTACTGGGCGTTAAAAGATGGACTATTCCCGAACCCGAAAAAATGCCATGTCATTCCCATAACCGCAACCCTTCAGTTTAATATCTTCCCTGATATATGGTT
Organism: Orthonevra nobilis; assembly: GCA_963555765.1. NCBI lineage: Eukaryota > Metazoa > Arthropoda > Insecta > Diptera > Syrphidae > Orthonevra > Orthonevra nobilis. Next base: position 57,192,827 of record OY743227.1, read on the forward strand.
ATCTGGCACTAGGATTGAATTCATCCCACCTATTTTTTGTTCACGTTGTGAGGCTTTGAAATGTCATACCATTGCATATCTAATGCTGCAAGCCGTAGAACCGCTTTGTCTTGATCTCACAATCACTCTGGCATTCTATTTTTATTTTATCCTCCCTAAAGTATTTTTCATTTCAATTTCGTGTTCTATTTTCCTTTCTTATTTAATCTTTACCCGTTGTTTTTTTTTATCTTCTCTTGGGCGATATTTTTTTTCTCTATTGACGGTCGTTGTTGCCACAAAAGTAATCTAGTGGTGCAGAAAATTCAAGGTAAGTGATTTCTCCATCCATTTCCACCCCATCCACCCATCATCATCGCACACCGCGTATATCCTTTCGTTTGGAATGAGTTTTCCAGCTCTACCCGGAATCCTCAATTCCTCGTTTTTAAATAATTTCATTCCACCTTAACTCGCCTTACTATGGCGCAGCGTATCCCCATTTCTCAGATGAAGGACTACAGATAACAATGTTAGGTTTTGGAAGGACTCAAGTAATGTGCACACAGCGCTACTCCTTCGTCCCTACCCGCGCTTGATATTTGCATCAAAAATTAAAATAAAAGTGAGAAAAGAAAGGCAGAGAATCTACTTCTGTCTATCTTCGGGGTCCGCCTTTTAAAAGGATGTTTGCCTCAGAGAGAATCCTTTCATTAATTTTTTTTTTTGCTTCTCTTTTAAGGACTCTTTATAACTTACTTTCTTAATCCAAGATAATAGTGAATGATGTGTATCCAGGTACGTTGAATTCAGTTTCGGTTCCTTTTCAGCGCAAACTTTACCTTCCTGCTTTTGAAATGTTGACCTTTCTGCCGGTGACATATTGAGTGAATGGGATTCCCACTGGGTGGTTGGTTTTGAGTGAGGATGGCTTTCGGTTATGTTGAATTGAATACACTTGAGAGTAAATAAAAGCAAAATAAGTATTTACAAATAAAAGAGGCCTTGCCCTGTGGACATGAAGGACGTTCCGAAAACAGCCCCCCTTAAGCTGTACAAATGTCCTCTGTGTCCAATGTGCGAATATTCAGGGTGGGATAGTTGCATTCATGATTTAACCTCACACGCAGGGTAAACAAAAAAACATTGATGCATGTTGTGCATTGAACGAAATGTAGAGTCCTTGATGTCCTTGTTGGCCTTCACCTTTTCCTTTAAAGTGAATTTATTGGCTTGGAACAAACTGCGGTGGAATTTTGCTATGCGCTCATGCTGTGGTGGATTCATCATGTGGTTAAAGAACTTTATCGAGTGTCATCGAGTAGCGCTATTCTGGCAATGACTTTCTTTAGAAAGTAACTGATTGTATAGGGTGGGCCACCGGTTTGTTTCGTTTTCAAAAAGGCTAAAAAAAACACTGTTCAATATTTTCCATTGTTCCTTCACAGGAAAGAGTGAATCTTTCGATTTATTATCATCTACATGAATGTTTGTCACTGAACTGCTCCTAAATGATTGGACCGATTTTTTTGCAACTCTTTGTGTGTGCTGAAGCAGGTCTCTGCATGGTTTACATACACTGACCAAAATCTTTTCATGACTAATTGATCAATGCTTTCAAATTAACAGAGTATAAAGCGGCTCAGAAATAGTGATATGTTAAATCGAAAAAACATCGAAGCATGCAAGCTAAAATTTGGACATGACAGCATGAATCGATAAGCTTGTTGTCTTTAAGTTTATATCATTGTGGATGTATCATATTTTCCCATCTTTATTCTTTTCCGTGTACAGAATTCCTTATCCAGAATCATTCTTAAGTGATTAGCACGGCTCAAGGGGGTCAAATTGGAATTACGACACTTTTCCTCGAAAAGTTAAACAGACATTATTTGTGAGCGCCTGATTCGTCTCTGTATTAGATCCGACTGTTTACACGATTATTGAACTTAGTATAAAAAAGATAAGCCAGGTGACACTCACGCGAAGGGTTCTGCGCCTGTGCAAAACTTTGTTTATTTAATTTTTGTTTCGCCATCGGTCTACTTGTTATTCCAATAAGAACTGGAAGTTCCTGATGGAAAATTAAAATGTTCAAACACACAAGGATTTAAAAAGATCCCCAATTCCCCACCCAAACGTCTGTCATATCCGTGTACGTGTTTTGCTGTCACAACTAAAGATATTGACTATAATGATATTTTCTTGAAAATAAATAAGGAAGCAACTGCATCATGTGATTCTGGAGCGTGTTAAAGTTTTAGTTGTCAGCGTGCTCAAGAAACTGCTCTAAAGAATTGAAAAATGAGAAAAAATGTATATAAACATTGAATAACCTTGCGTGCTTTAAATGCTTAATCAGCACACTCAACGTTATTTTTTCTTATTGGAAGTCGAGCTTTTACATTGTGTTGGGCGGACAAAATCATTGCATACTTTAAAACGTTGTATGTTTACTCGATGAATCTAATTGTCTACTGTTAGGCGCTGAATTGAAGTCCGATTTCGGGCGGACAACGGACGCGGAGACTTAGTTATAGGGTTCTCTTGGACCCTTTGGGAACGGAGCCCTAAATACTTGGATCTGCTTGTTGAATGTTCTGACTCTAAACAAACCGAGTGTAGTTGAACAACTGAAAGGTCATGGCTCTCAAGGATTAAAACTATATTAAGCAAAATGGTGAAAAGTTGTGTCGTCTACCATGGTGATTACTCCAAGGAGAAATATCTACGCCACCTCGAATGAGGATACGTCTACAGAGGCGGACTTGTGCAAGATGACTTAAGTTTTCGGCATGTAAATCAGTACGATTCATGTCAAATCTTTCACTTTTTACAGCCGAAACAAAAGACTATGTTGGAAAGGATTGCTGCCGCAAACCCTTTGAGGACTGAATCAATGTGAAAATCGCTGAAATTTTATAAAATCATTCCAATGCTCGACCATCTCATCGAGGTTTAGTGGTCTCCAGATAAGTTAATTGATCAATTTGCGATCAATGCAGATACACTTCAAGTCTTCGGGATATCCAGTCGACTATCAAGTGTCAGCATTTGAGTCAGGAAAAAAATCGTTAACCACCAAAGTAACTGAATTGCAGTCGCCAAAGTGTCTCCGATCGCTGATCCAAATATCCCTCAAGGATTGGTGACCAATGCCTAAACTCCCAGAGAGCAATCACAGTTGCCTCCTCAAATATTGCTACTCACGAGCTCTGCACGCAACGAGGAAAGTATGAACTTCTTGGCGAAAAGATCAAAATCGAATGCATAGAGTAGTATCATAGCAAGAAGAGAAAAGACAATACGATGTTAACAAGGTTAAAAGTCTTAAATAAAAGCTTGCAGTCATAAATGCGGAAACTGTAGGAGTTACACAGTCAATTCTGAGCGTAGAGCAAGGTCTTTTCTGCAGGCTCTTTTAAGGCTCTGCTAAACCACATTCCGCTGTCAGGCAAAATTCCAGCCACACTAAATAATAAAAGTGAAAAAAAGGTTGCAAACTGAAAATTTTTTATCCTTCGAGAGTAAAAACTTTGCGCTACAGTTTGGTTAGCTCCTCACTGGATCAATTGGCAGGTCTCAGCTTCGTATACTTGAAAAATTTTAAAGTCTTTATCTGTTTTCGCATCTAGTCCAGCCACCATTTGAGATCGCTTTGAAGTAGTCGACCAGCTATAGTCGTCAAACTAGGTGAGTGACCATGCTGTCTGATCACTGATCACGGCTTAACTTGCTGGAGCTCCAAGTTTTGTCGTAGCAATAATGGCTTGTGAAGGCATAAATCTGACAGCTAGGTGATGAAACAATCATCCGAAAACACAAAATCTTGCAGTCAATGTAAATCCAATAAAGGCAAATAAAATACTGCGAATTGAACGAATGCGAATGAGTCGATATGAAATTCTGCGTTCCTATTCGAACTACACTCATGGAGCAAATCGAATCAAATTTGAGTTCCAAAACACTACAGATTCTTCAAAATCTTATTTTTAATCAGTTTTTCGAAAATTAATTGGAAGGGATGTCATAGCCCCGACATGACACTTATCGTGCAGGTCATACTCTACAGCGCAGCAGCATGAGAGGAAAGTCCTTTGATTGACCTTTGATCCTCTTGCGTAGATGGAGTGTTGAGAGGTTATCAAAAAATTGTATTAAGAAGGATTCTCCGATTCAGGTGGCCAGAACATTTATAGACGAATTCTTCGAATCCACACCAATTAAGACCGAAGGCGACTTAATGAAAGCAACTAAAGAAAGCTGGTTAATGCTCGAGCTGAGAACTGGACTCGAGTGAGAACATACGAGTTATGCAGTCGTCCATTCGTCGACATTCGATTGATTTTCAGAAAATCCAAGAAGCTCAATTTAAATCTGCAGCACAAAAAAACAAACATTTCGAATGAGATAACATTGACGTTTATTCGAATTGCTTGGAAGCTCTTAAATTTTCAGTTTAACTATCGGACCAATCAGACTTTTCTGAATCAATGATTCCTATGGCTTTCCCTGTACGTGCCAAGAAAGTGATACTCGTCCAAAGCTTATAAATTTCTTGAGGGCAAGTTCGGGCGGGAACAAATAAAGCATTGCGCTCGTAAAACTCCAAAGTGTCAACACAACGATGGAGAACACTTTTGACCCGCAGCGTGAGTATGTGAGTTTGTATTAACACTGCAACGAAATGTCCTCAAACGGAGCGGTTCTGCCAAAGTGTACCACCTTAAGCTAGCTGGCAGTGCCTGCTTTTAATGCAACCCTCCATGTGGTAAATAAATATTCCTACCAACCCTCATACACCTTCCCACAGGAGTCCTGCTTTCACTTCTTTTTCACTGCTTCCATTCGCTTTGCGCAATTAAAGGATATCTATTATAAAGCCGGCTTATGTGCAGTCTTGTGGGGGCGCTTTAGTGGTTACGATTTTCCATTATCTCAGCCCGCTTGACGTGCATCATTTAAGGGTTTTATTCTTCTGCGGAGAGTTCTCCTCCACCTTCCCCATGCTGTCCCGTTTTTATTCTTCTGTGTAAATTGTTACTTATTGAACGGCTTATGTGTGTGTGCTCTTTCCTTTCGCATAAAACCTCAAGGGTAAAGGATATACGAGCTGTGTAGTGGGAGTAGCTGAGTGTTTTAAACTTTTACAATCCTCTTCTATGGTTTTTCGTCTGTTGAGGGGCGATGGATTTGCCTGTTTTACTGGCATGGGGACGTACTTTGTGGGTAGTTTGCTGCCAGGCATCAAGCCAATGTATCATCAAGGGATTAGGTGTTTGTATACTGTGTATTGTGTTGGAGGCCTTAGCTGGCGATTAAGTCTAATGCGATTGTTATTTAGTTATAGTTTGGTTATTTTTCGATGTACGTTTAGTTCGTCCTTGCTACATAAATCCTTGCATTGAGCATAACTCGTACTCGTAGACTGTTTAACTATTCATATAGAAAGAACAAAAGAACTTTTTCAGCCAGCTTTCGAGGACTAATGTTTATTTTATTAGCTGCTCACAGTTCAAGGACTTGCTTCTTATTCGTCGTTTCGTATGCAATTCCAAGTAAGACGAGGAAAAAAAGGAGCATACGCTTTGTGCCATTTGTTTTGCCATAAAACACAAAATACTTACTCAGAACACGTTATAAACAAACATAAAAGCGACGACTTAATCGTAAGTCCTGCCAAAGCAGCACAGTCGTTTGAGTGTGTCGCAAGGATATTATTACTCAAAAAGCCGTTTGTTGTGTAATTAAATTAAAACGTATGTTCAATTAATTGAAGACAGCAGTAAATGCGAACACATGCTTGTATATGATAATTTGGTGAACCTCGCCTTGGGAAAGGTCGACATCCTGAAGGAGAACAATAATGTTCCTGAGAGGATATTCTGCATACCTGTCGGCAGTGGAATGGCGGAAGGTATACTTAAATTTTGATGTTTCGAAAATTGGTTTTACTTAAGGAACGGGAACATTTTTGGGCCTCGTTACGATTCAAGAAGGAGCGATTTTGTTGAGTGTTTGTTTATTTTTTTTTTCAAAGGATCTTTGAAGATTTTGTTTTCTTATATTCGAGGAAGTTCAACTAAGCTGAAGGGAATAAAAGGGGATTTTATTTTTTTGGATTATTGGCTGGTGTTTCTTTCATGCTTTTGTAATTTAAATCATGTTCGGTTTTCAATTCTTAGCACGAATAAAATCCTTGTATTAAAAAATGCTTCTATGGTTAAGTAAAAACGAGAAGCCTGCCGACTATCAGCAATGTCGTTTCCAGAATTTAAATTTTCCTTGAAAAATCACTACGAGACTTGGAGGATTCAAAAAGGGTTGACAAGAAGCCTTTCTATAAACATCGAGTTACTCTTTGCGCTTGAAGTCTTTTTTTTCGAAAATTTTCGTGCTTGGATAGCGTTGTTCAAAAACGTTGTTTGAATTTGTGTCCCAAACACTTTTTGGCACTCAAGTGACAGTTGTCGGGCATTTGTTTGCCATATAGTCAAATACTTGATTTTTTTTCCAAAGATGGCTTCGTAATATAAGTGGACAAATTTGATCGTTTGCATTCACTCAATTCGCAGAATTTTATTTGCAACAATAGTAAGTGCATTTTAAAAGGTTGCATCATCACTTTGCTGTTAGTGAATTGCTGGAGCTGGTGGACATTGTTACAACTTCACGGCCAACTATCTAGAGAGTTTGCCGTTTAATTGATGAAAAATGGTGATTTTACCACAGCACGTATAAAACGACCAGAAAAGTAGTAGGACTACCGCGAAGCATGCTGCAAGTGAAGAAACATTACACAATATTAATAAATAAAAAAATAAATAAACACAAGTTGAAATAATGATTATATAAATAATATATAATCATTATTTATAAAAAAATAAATCATTAAAAAAATAAATGAATATATAAGCATATAAATCAATAAATAAATGGAATTTAAATAAATATAATAAACCTTATAAATAAATAAATAAATAAGCATTTAAATAAAGACAATTTTTATGTAAATATATAAGTTAGATATTATTTAATTTATAATAATATAATTTACTAGTAGTCAGTTAATTTTGTGAAACTTGCGGATATCACTTTGAAAATTACTAATTTATTTTCCTCACTCGACTTAGGATTGATGAATGGGTACAACGTTTCGATTGTTACATTTATTTTGCCGATAACTTCGCTTATATGTAAAGAGTAAGTAATAGTTTTGTCTACGTGTACTCCAAGGTACATAACCTTTGACCCCAATCGATTTATAGAAGATTTGTTGCTTGGCACGATACAGGCCATTGTTTTACGTGAAAAAAAAACAGCCCGAGTATTTGAAGCGTTTTTTTTATTTTCCAATTATAGAAATACGTTTAAATGGTGTTGAGAGCAGATTGCTGTTTGGTTTCAATATTGAAACCAATTGAATCTGAGGAAACGATGCAGATGTCATCGGCAAATATAGCAGATTCTCAGCTCTGACTTGAATATATTTTACAGAACAGGACTTGTTACTGCTCCTTGGGGTACATCAGCGATCGCATTGACATCGTCTGAGGGCGGGTTCTTTACAGTCAGCTTAAACGTTCTTCCACTGAGAAAGGACTGGGTAATTTTTGTCAAAAATGTTTGGAGCCCATTGTGTCAATTGGTTTTTCCACATCAAGCAGTATCACGCCAGTGCTTTTGTCTATTTCGAAATTAATTTTTATGTCTGTTGGGATATGATGAATTTGACTGGCCGGATTATGATGTGATCTGAATTCAAACTGCTCAGCCGTGAAGATGTTCGAGATGAGCCACAATTTTTTTTTTATTCAAAACATTTGCTAATATAGAGAAATATTATCTTAGGTCCCACAACATAATTTGGATGCGATGTTAAAGTAGTTTGAAAATTGAATGTTTGGCAGGATTTTGTTGTAAGTTTTTCTGGGTTCACAAAGCATGTAAAAAAATATTTTTTTTTTGTTTTGTTTCTTTTAGTTTAAAGATATTATCGAAGGATTTGTGAGAATGTCCTGATAAGGAATATCTATGTTCAAGACGTTTTGCGTGTCGCCTTCATCACTCCAGACGCGCTTTTTAAAGACGAACTATAGATAGATTCATAAGGACTTGATGCAGGCGTTAGTTCATGAGTAAAGTACAGAAAAAAATATTTTGAATTGAAGGTTACACAAGAAAGAATTCAAAAACTAGCTTTCATATTTTTTTACTGATGTCACGAAATTTTGCGAATATTTTTAATAAATTTTCAACATACATTAAAATGTATATTTGAGTTTTATGAATTTATTTCAAGGTTTTGTTTTTGTAATAAATTTAATCAAAATAATTTGAAAGTACTTGTTCAGTTGTTAGTAGTCACGATGATCCTACTTTTCTCTTTTTACCATTATTTAACTACGAAATGGAAATCATGTTATTTGAGCCTAAATCATGCCTCAACATACCATATATCATATATCTTTTTTTTTTAATTTCTTAGTGGTCGCTTTGTGTGGAATAAAGAAAAACATACCCTTCGAGTTGTCCAGAAATCAACGATATGGGAAACTTTCAAAAAATTACCCCTTAAAATATTTAGATGGACGTCCAAAGTATGAGTTCGCTGCAAAAGAAGTTCACCTCAAACCTTTGTGAGGTTTATTTAATTTTGCCCGCTTGTCCATAAATTCATAATATTGGTCTATCTTTTATTTTGAAATCAAAATATTAAAAAAAGGGCAAGGAATTTAAAATAAATGGTTTTGATAGAAACGTATGAACTTTCCCAAAGCTTAAGTACAACTTTATCTTTATTGTTATCTTTATTATAAAACTTCAGTTTAAGAAGCTCTATATACTATTTATATTTTTAAACTAATAAATTTTAATTTATTTTTAACAATTTATGTCTTTTTCTATTTTCAGGTGAGTTACTTGGCTTGCATGAAATATTATATTGGTACTGTTCTGAGTAAGTTCAAAACGTTCATTTAACTTTCAACTTAACAGATTTTAAGGCTGCAGTAGGCCATAACTTGAAAGGAGTTGGCAAAAGATCGGTGAAGTAATCACACCTATGTTATACATATTAAGTTTCAAAAGAGGAGCACGAAGTCACATTTTCTGTTTTTCAAAATAAATGTTAGTATAAGTAAATTGAAAAATAGCCTTTGCAACCACACGATTTCAAACATACTTAATTCTTACTTAACCGGATTACCCACCGTGAATTGAATCTTGTTTCTGGATAATTTGTTATTCGGGATAAACGTTTTGCCCTCAGCAATTTAAGTCCAGGCTCTATTGATCTTACTTACTTTCATGTTGCTATAGTCGAGGACTCGACCGGGCTTCATCCAACAAGCCTCTCTAACCAGCTCAATTCGAATCTAGTTGTCGCCAATCGCCTGTACAATATTGGTAAAGGTCCCGAGGGTAAGCTCTTTCAGTGCGTTTTTTTTTGTTGAAGGAATGATTTTCTGTTCCAAAACAGAGCCTAGGGGTACCCGAACATTACAAACAAAAAAAAAAATTACTTGATTTCGCTCCTTATCTCGTCTTTCTTCACTCTTTGCGATCTTTTTCAAATATGAGCTACACCAATCTAGAATTGTAAGATTACGTGGTTTACCATATCAAAGGAATTGGAAATATCGATAAAAAAAAATTGGTTTGGGTGCGAGTAGGCCTGCCCATACCATCAACTTCCCATCTCCCAATCAAGATAAGAAAACATTAGTCACTATTTTATTTGCCGCCACTAACAAATGTAATTTTTGTGTTTTGAAAACAAATGCATTTCAAAAAAAAAAAAAAAGATACAAAATTTTTCAAGCTAGGGATATACTATATTTGTTTGTTTGCATTTTTGAATCATTTCGAAAAAGATTTGAGAATTCAACATTAAAAGTTCACGCTTTTCTTGGCAAGAGCTTACTCTGTTTATAGGGAATCATATTTTATAGGTTCGAAAACTAGTTGCATGGCGACACAAATTAAATTATATTATTTTATAGGTTCGAAAACTAGTTGCATGGCGACACAAATTAAATTACGAGCACGATCAAATGCTCGTTCGCCAATTATAACTGGAACTGTATTGTATTTGAAATAAAACTATGTCTGATTGGGTTGAACTCTGCAATTTCTTTGCAAACTCTCCTTTCTTCAGAAAACTTTTCATTCAAATTTATGCCGAACTATCACTGAAACATCACCAACAAATAATTTTTATTATAAGTGCTATTCTAGTAAAGTTTTGAGATGAGCAAAAGGCTTGCTTTTTTTTGCAGAATTTAAAAAAGCTTTTTCGACATGTAAATTGTGAAAGACCGTTTATCCCTTTTTCGAAATTATTTCCATATTTATTTCATCTAATTTGTTAGATGGCTTTTTTTTGAAAGATATTTACCATTACTTGGAATATTAAATTTGGATTATGTTTATGTCCTTTTAGAAAGGGTTCAAAATTACATAGTTTCAGTCGAGAGATTTCCACCACGTCCTCCTTCCGAGCTTGGAACTGCTCAGCATAGGATCTTTTTTATCTTTTCTATATGGTTTTAAGATGATCACATTCAGTCCAGTTTTCTTTGGAGATTTTGATAAATGTTTCCAGGCCGATTTCGAGAGATTTTCTTGATAAACTTTGGTTCATGATAAGAAACCAAAATAGTGGTAAACAAACTAATTCTTTGGATGTCATGATCTTCCTTGCAATGCTCTTTAATCTATCGAGTAACGTTATCAATTGCTTCATGAAAATTGCACCATGAGTAAAAAGCCTCAAGCTACAGCAGAGCAGTTTTTGAACAGAAGAACAATGGCTCTATAATTTTCCTCAGATGTTTTCTTGTGTCAGTGTTGTTTGCGTCATTTTGAATCATGAAAAACTAAAAAAAAAAATACAGGATTCACATTTCTGAAACAATTTTCCAAACACTGCGGTTGAAATGTGGACCAAGAAATCAAAAAAATTAAAACGCCTCAAATAATACTTTTTAAGTATTTGTCTTAGTCTTTATAGTTCAAAACTAGCTCAATAATAAATAAACATAATTTTGATGAAACTTTTGGAATTAAAATTGAACAAAAAAATATATTATATGAATTTGTCCGGAAACTTATGAACGGTAGTGTATATTTTTATTAATATTTTTTTATCTGATAAGGTAATTGAAAACTATAAATTTAATTATTTAATTGATTTTGAACTTATTTTATTGGAAAACTAAATTGATTTTTATTGAAGAATTTAAATTGTCCCTTTTTTTGACAGATTTTGCATCATAAAATTTAAACCAAGTTTCGAATGAAACCATTTTGAATTCGATAGCTTGATTTGTACTCGAGGTATACTGTGCGAAAGAATCAGCACAAACAGACATCTTTCTAAAAACAATGGAATTCGACTACTGGGACCTCGAAACGTGTAGACATGTAAATATTTCTGATTCCGAAAATCAGACCAATTACAAGCACTTTCTGATGGGAAGTTAATAATCCAGCCGTATACTTTTACACGTCAATGTTTGACATTTTTTGAGTTCAAAGCTGAAATGATCCATCCTCAGTCGATTTCCCTTTCTGCAAATCGAATTGATTTGAGTAAAAAATAAACTCATTCATAATTTATAAACTCACCCTCAAAAAAATTTTGAAAAATTTTGCTGAAAACCCCATTGAAGTTATCTTCTTAAACAATGATACAACATCTGAACATTTCAAATCTCCAAAAAAGATTCCGCAAACTTTGTATTTAAAAACCAGATTTTGAAAAACCACCAGCTCCACACGACTAAGAGTTCCTTAAGGCATTCACTTTATTCCAAAATTGCATTCGAAACTTTCGAAAACGATATAAAATGAAAATAGCAGTAATTTGTTTCACTGCCACTCCAAGTAACTTAACAAAAAGGTCCCAAAAGATATCCCTAGACTAGAAAATGATAATAAACTCTCCTTTCGGAATAGAGTACTAATGCCTTTCCCTTCTAATTTGAAGACCATCTAAAGCGCTTCATTATTGTCTACAGTTTGAAGGATAAAACTAACTTTAAGTGGTTAGTTTCCAAATAAGCACTCGAGTAGCGAAACTTTATTCTTCCCTTCACATAAGCTTCGAAACTTCAATTCTCGTACACCACCTGCTTTCGATGGAGGTGCACTAACTTTGACTCCTCTCCCATTGAATTTCATATTTTAATCTCATTTACACTAGTTAAGATGCTTTCTGCCTGCCTCCAAGGAGCATAATCCCATTTAACCCTCAACAATCTCTCGAACTCATTTTCCTACCTACCATGACAATGTTTGGGCTTCTGTCGCCGCCCAAGTGTATAACTACATCAGAGCTACTTGAATGTTTAAGTTTTGTAGGAGCAACAGAAGCATCAGATAAAAGATACAAGATCCAAGTACTGCCATCGACTTGTTTGTTCCTATCAAACACTAAATGAACCTAATGAGATTGTGTTTGGAAATTAATATCAAAAGCCGATACACACGCACACAAACACAATCGATTTTATTCTGCTGACGGCTGTATGCGTGCCTTTATTCATTTTGCTTTTTTTTTTATTTAGTCCTTGACAAGATTGACACGATAGGAGACGGCATAGGCAACAGCTGCACACATTTAATCATCGACTTGGTTCCAGATTCTTATCTCCTTAAAAAAAATCCTCAAGTTCGAATACAGGAAGTTCCCGTAAGGATGTCGAGGAGTAGAATATCTTGGTGCTTCATCTGTCTTCTTGGGCTGCTGCAAAGCTATCTTGAACGATGAGGTGAGCATCACATTCAAACTCGGAGCATAACTATTGATCGAGGAATTTTCAATTAAAATTCATAGCTGCTAAGCATGTGGGTGGTGCCCCGTTCATTCATATGGCACCCAATACAATCGAAAGACAAACTGGAAATGAATCTAAGGCAAAAGGACCTGTCTGTATCTGGGCGGGATGAGACTTAGAGATTGTTTGCATTTGGCAAAGTACTGCTTTTTGCTCCTCTTCATTGGCATTCTCTTTCCTGGCACATGGTAACGTTTATCTTCAAGTCCTTAGGTTTATTTATTACTTCATTGGTGTGGCATGGTGAATGCGGGGGATGATGTGTACGTAAACGCATTTGGTGAGGTTTTATGAATGTTTGCATTAAGGGGGCCTTGCCTGTTGTTGTTGGGTTAAGAAGTTTACGATTTCGGTTTTGTTTGTTCCTGTTACAAAGTGGCAGTGTACTTAAGGAAAAGTTAGTCGAATGTGAGTACATAAACTGATAGCTAGCGACATCTTTATCGTGCAGTGGCAAGTAAATATTGGAAATATCATAATCTGAAGGGGCTCTTCAAAAGATTCATTGCAATCAAGAATGTTCGGATCGGATTGGGTTCGGAAGGGTGATTCAATCCAACTCTTCTCGAGGGAGCAGATGCGTTTCTCTCTCAATATGCTTACAGCGACTACTTACCCTTGAGATGCTCCTTAAGCCGGGGGATGAGATAGAAGTGGCTAAGGGCCAGATCTGGACGTAAGGGTGGGTGACCGACTCAATCGAAGCTGCAACTTGGTGTAGCAGGTGTGAAGTCGCGGTTTTGCTGAAGCAATATTCTAGTCCGAAGTTTCTTGCAATCTTCGGATATATTGGCTCTCTTTTAAAGGTTTTTTTTTTCAAAAATGTTATAAAAATTTTGTAATTAGTTAAAACAAAAATTTCGAGCTGAAAGGTGTTAAGTTTGAGTTTGCAATTCGACTTCGTCCAATTTTCCACCATTCTGCCGAAACGTTGGCACTTTCGCGTTCGATAGTGATCCTTAGCTCCTCTAACTTTTGGCTTGGTGGCATTAATCATAGTTAGCTTAAAAACCATTGGGAAGTATGGGCAAAGGTGCCCCATCATTTTTGTTTCATTTGTGGAAAGTATATGTTTGAAAAATACCGATTGTGACTACGTTCGTAAATGAGGCTTAAAAAAATTACTTTGGCCACCCGCTGGAAATGAAAAACAAGCCTTGGATTCCGCAAAAGGTATGCAAAACGTGTGTTGAGTTTCTACAATTGTGGCCCAATTAAATAAATGCATAGATTATGGTACGAAAAGGCTATGATCTAGAAAGAACCCGTGAACCACCACGATGACTGTTATTTTTGTTTGGTGAACATAACTGGTATTAACCGAAAAAAATCGAGCCAAATGGGAATATCCTTCCACTACGGTCGACAAACAGACGTGTTTTGAGCCCTAAAATATCACCTGAACCTCAAGCCGGTCCTTCTCAAGAAAAAGCTATGCATTTTGAGTCGAAAATTGACAATAGTGGTAGTGACTTTGAATGTGACTTGAATGCGCCAAAACTATTCAACCAAGATGATTTAAACGACCTTATCAGAGATCTGGGACTGTCAAAGTCTGCTTCTGAACTGTTGGCTTCTAGGCTTTTGCTGAAGAAGATGACTTCGTATTTTGTAAAGATGTATTTTGTTTAATGGCCGTAATGGGTTCGTTGCTTATTGCACATTCCACAAGAGTAAAAGACGAATATTCAACTATTGCATTGGTTTTGGACAAAATTAAATATGTGGAACACAACTGGCTTATGTGTGTTGATTTAAAAATGGTAAACTTTCTTTTATGGCAACAAGGTGGTTATACAGAGTATCCCTGTTTTCTTTGCTTGTGAGATAGCAGAGCAAAAAATCAACATTGGATTAAAAAAGGTTGGCCTCTTCGGGAAGCGCTGGTTTGAGGAGAACAAAACCTGATAAACCCACCTTTAGTATCAAGGCATCGTATAATTTTGCCTCAGTTACATACAAAAGTATGCCTTATAAAACAATTTGTAAAAGGTCTTGACAAAAATGGAAATTGTTTCCTTTTCCTACGAAAAAAAGTTCCCAAAACTGAGTGCAGAAAAGATAAAAGCGGGAATTTTTGACGGGCCACAAATAGGGTCATCAATAAAGGACTCAAATTTTATGAAAACTATGATAAATATTGACAAAAAGGCATGGAATGAGTTTGTTTGGCTGGTACAAAATTTTTTGGGAATTAAGAAACATTCGGAATTTTCTCAACACGTGAAAGTACTAATGAGTCACTTTCAAAAGCTCGGATGTAACATGAGCATTAACTTACACTTTCTTCACAACCACTTAGACTATTTGTCCGCCAATCTTGGGGATCTTAGTGAAGAACAGGGCGAGCGATTCCACCAGGACCTTCTCACATGATGGCTGATTATTGTTGGAGCATTCAGAATAGCTCTCTGCCTTCAGCTTCAGCAAGAAAATCGAATAAAAGTACGTTTTTTTCCACTTAAAATTAAATAGAGTGAAATCATCTCCAAATATTAAATAACATGTGTCATATTTTTTTAACTAGAGCTGATACAGAAATTCCAACACAGATTTCAAATCGTCATTGAAAATTGGACTTATATCATATAACATAACCCAATCATCTGAAATACTGTGTTAATTTTAATATTAACTGACAAAATCAAATATATGATTTTAAATGGCTCACCAAGTCAGTCCCCATTAATAATAATTAATAATAATGGTTGATAACAAACAAATTGAAGAAGTGTCGGAAATATAATATCTCAGGGTTTTTCTTGACAATAAACTTTCATATAAATGCCCTATTGACCTTATTTGAAGGTAGGTACGTACCTAGGTAAATAAGTGTGATTGTCACAGCTGAAACAGTTGTGACCCACTAAGATCATGTTTTGGATCCATTGTGTTATCACTAACCGGTGATTGACTGATTCCTCATTGGCCAGGGGGACAAACTGATACCTTATATAGTAAATGCCTGTTGGTATCCAATTGCTCTCTGAAGACATTGTCGACTTAACTACCGGTTATAACCAGTTTGTTTTCTTGACGAATTTCGCTTTGTCCTTAAGGAGGTATTCTAGTCTAGAGGCATGAATTTCATGTAATTTTTGAAGTGTCATAAAAAATTTCTATTATTAGTTATTTAATAACAAGAATACAGAAAAAAATCAAAAAATAAAAAATGTTGAAAATTTCAAAAATTAGCAGTTGATGAAGTGGGGATCTCAAAAATTTGGCGAGTAACCATACGTAGTATGTACCGATTCCTTATCCTTTACAAATATCCAACATAGTGCAGAAGATATTTATTCCTTCCCTGCCAACTCCCAAAAACCGCTTATCAAATATAATTCTTCGGTTTAGTTCACATAATTTTCGACGATTTTTTTTACAATTTAATCTTTATTGCTCAGATATATTTATGATGTACAATTTTTCAATAAATTTTGACTTATAACTAGTTTTAATACATTTCTGCGAGCGCACAGGGCTCTGTGTTTATTTAACGCCGACGGTCTATGATGATGATGATGATGATGTTGGAGCCGTGCCGGTTTCTGGATTTCAGTGCAGACCTGTGCAGTAACGAAGTGCTTTTCGCTCGAAGATTTGAATTTTCTTCATTGGGCTTGGACTTATCGTGAACCATATTGGGAAACAATATGTCACGATGGTACGGATTAGTTGCTTGTATAGCAAGAGTTTAGTTCTTGTATCCAAACCGTTCCTTATTCTCATCAGTGGGAGGATTAGGGATAGCGCATGGTTGGCCTTTTTTAGAGTGGCTGTCGCATGGGAATTGAACCTGAATCTTTCTTCGAAGTGAATTCCAAGGTAGTTGACTGTTTGTTTTGGTCGAATGATCGAGATATCCGGCATCCATTGTATGAGGCATTCCTGAAGCAGATTAGTTCGGTTTTGGTCGTATTTATTTTTATTCCCCATTTTCGGTAGTAGTCCCAGAGTTTAAGGATTTGTTCCTCAACATTGCAGAGAGCTACAGAGGGTATTCTGGAAGAAGAATACGTGACTGAGTCATCCGCGTATAGCAGTGTTGTTGTTTTCTCACAATTTCGTGGTTGGTCATGGGTATGGAAATTGTATAGGGGCGGACCAAGCTTTGTACCTTGCGCTACTCCTGCATGAGTGTCAAAGACCGTTGAAGTAGATGTTCTTACACGAACGTAGAATCTACGAGCCGTAAGGAAACTTTGTATGATTTAGTATGTAGTATGGGGAAAATTCAGTCTCATTAGTTTGTATACCAAACCATTGATCCACACTTAATCGAACGCATGTTCTATATCAAGAAGGCAGGCAACTGTGATCTTCATTTTGTTAAGGCCTTTCGTTGTGTCTGTATGAAGTTTCAACAACGGGTGAAATAATTTTCGACGAATGGACATGATGGTATATATTGTTCACTATCGCAACCGAATTGTAATGCAATTTTAAAACCTAGTCCGCGTTTTTTGTTTTGTGCATGTAGTGCACAAATCTAAAGAAGAAATCGCTGAAAAAACCGTGAAAAACTTCAAAACACAGTAGCCGTAATTATTTTCAATGATCACCTCTTCATTATTTGATTTTCTCAATTTTGCTGCTGATGCACTCGTAAAACTCGTGTCTGCCTCTGCCTTGGGTTCTTGTATTACAATATATACAAAGGACTAAAGGTTTTACTGAGAAATATGGATTCAGGTAGACGCGGGAATCCCCGATGTCTTCTGTTCGATTAGTTCCGGCCGAACCAGTTTGGATGCCGGGTCAGCAAAATACCGATATCTCCGAAAATAATTTGAATTTTGAAAAATCCTCTTGTAGATATATTCTTGAATAGTTAAACTTTGAAAATATTAAAAAAAAGTTTTTCTTTATTCTGACATATATTTTATGTTGCCGAACGAGTGACTTCTTCCTCATCCCTGCAGATCCCTGCAAAAGTCGTTGTATGGGGCTCCCATTCTTCTTGCGTGTGAGCCTGTACCTACGACCTTACTAATTATATTCCTGTTAAGGGTAAGGAGTGTAGTTGTCTTTTTTGGCCTAGAAGGGGTCTTCCGATTTATTGGCAGTGGCAAGCTCATCCCTATTCTAGCTAGCTCGTCGGCTCTTTCCTTGCCTGGAAAACCACTATGACAAGGGACCCAGCATAGGTTACATCTGACAGCATTGAAAAATTTGGCAATCTTAGAGCCTTGATGGCCGCCTGGCTGTCTATTGGATTTATTGACAGTAAGCGGGCAGCCTTTTGGAAAGCTTTAACTTCTGCCTTTAATTCACTGCAGTGGTTGGGAGTTCGAAGGGACAGACAGAAGGAGATCTACGGCGTGATCGCGGATACTTCGAGTCCGGTGCCCTCGTTCGTTTTGGAACCGTTCGTGTAAACTTCCAGATATATCTATATCTGTGTCTTGTGTCCAGTCATCCCTATCTGGGATCAGTATTTTGTTTCCGGATTCGAAGTCTAAGATTGTTGCAGTATAGTTTGTATGTTTCGGAATTCTCACATCTTTGATTCTATTGAACTTTTCTATGACAGTTCCGTATAAATTTGGCACTTAAAACACCGATCAATTTTCTTTATCAAGGCGTTTTTGGTGTGGTCTTGTTTGCCTGCTTGCCTAGACCATAGACTTCAAAAAACCCTCAAAGAAAATATCCAATGGCGTAAAATCGCAAAATCTGGATGGCCAATTCTGATCGCAAAAACGGTCGATTACACGATTGGGGAATGATTTTTGAAGCAATTGAATTGTTTCTCTGGCTTTGTTGCATGGTGCACCGTCGTTTTGAAACCACATTTTGGTCACATACATATCTTGCAATATAGGCACTAAAGACTAAGATGCCATGATGACCAAAGATATTTCAATATTTTTTCAACAATATGCTCGTGGGTTTTCTGAACCCCAAATGCGACAATTTTTGACAATAAACGAAGCAATCACTGAAGATGATTATTTTTGAAAAATCAGTATTCACTTGTTCCAAAATCCATTCAAACAACTCACTTCACGCTGCATGGTGAAGTCAATTGAACTTTGTTACCATGAAGTTTCAAGTCTTTCGTGCTGTCTGGGTAATAATTCCAAACGTTTCTTGGACCAACTGCTTTGTTCATCGACAAGTTCTGACCTTCTGAATCAAATGATGTGATCAGAGTTGTGAATTCGATTTAAGGCAATGCCTTGCAAAGTCGGTTTGTAAGGATCATATGCGATGAAATGGGCTCGCTCCATGGGAATCTCCTCCACACAAAGAAGTTAAAGAGGCTTTATAAATAAATAAATATAAATAATCATATCTCTCTGGTCTTTTTAACCACTTAAACATCATGAATAAGAGCCTTCAATGGAGAGAAGTAAGCATTATAAAAATCAGAGGATTCCCCGCAAAACTTCATTTATATTTTCCCTGCGTTCAAAAGATTCTCGAAAAAATTTCATCAGAAAGCAACTATAAACTTACTTTCCAAAACTGGATTCAGAAAGTGGAAATTCACAGTCGAACTCGTCGACCTACCATCGGAAAAGATGAAATAAAATTTGTTTATATAGCTGTTGAAAATTGAATTCAATTTAAAAACTATTGACAATTTCTGGATAAAAAGAATAGGAGAGTATCTTGAGTTAGCAAGCGAGGATTTGAGGTTGTTACTGCCATTCGTCATTTCATACCTGTCTGAAGTCACATTCTCTGCCATTTATTGCATTAAAACTAGGAAGAGAAACAGTCTTAATTTGGAAAATGATATAATCGTAAAAGTGTCAAAGATTAATCCAAGATTTCAACGTTTATCAAAAAATAAACAGACACACTAAAAATTTTCGTTTTTTTTTCAGCACAGAACATTTGTTTGTGAATCTTACCAACGAGCTTTTAGCGACCTCTTAAAGAGTAGCGACCCGCAAAGTGTTCGGACACTGAGTTCTCCAATAAAACTACATGTTTTTTACACGAATTGTTCCTCATTTGGATGGAGTACCTCAGGGTTCACTTTTATCATCTATTCTTTTAGTTTTTCATTGAATGCTTCGTTTGAACTTAACGCTAATGAAACATCAATTTAGTTGCCAAAACGTTTCTTCCGAATCTCTGGTTCCAGTTTATGGATTCAATTACAAAATTGCAGACTAATTCAAGTCAGTTTGGCCCCAAAAGTCATAGAGCGACAAATCCGTCCGGACAGAATCCTTTTCTTTATTGTTGTTTGTTAAGATTCTTTGAGATACTGTTTCTTCCCTCTTGAAGGACGATGCTTTTTAAATACCAATCAAGTCAATTGGAAAACTTTAGCAGGTCTGTTTGCTTGGTTTCCATTTTCTTCCCTCAGACACAAAAGCTGAAACTATAAGATCCATTTCCATCAAATCGTGCCATTTCAATGAACTCGATTCGAGATTAACTTATCGCATCGCATTCAAAAACTAGAAAGCGAACCGAATCGGATATACCCTTTATGGAGGGATGCAACAACACAAAACTGAATCGAATTCGTCTCGCAATAGTGTGTTTAAACGTCAATTCTGAAGGTATTCTCTTATTCACCGTGTCCTTGCATCTTCGATTCCAACTTCCGAGCATTTGATTGTTCTCGATGTCGCCATCGATTTATCCAATTGAACTCGAAATGTTTTCCACATTACCAATCACCAAGCAGCGAGACAAAAGCCCAGGAAAGTATTTTGAGAAAATCTCAAGAAAACTCGAATAGAATCCATCACTCGACTAAGGAGTAAAGGACGAGAAATCATTGAAATCCAAGCAGCTAGGAATTTCTCGCTGGCATTGAGTCAATGGAAACACAAGCACAAATGGCTTATGGGATGAGCGTGTCTCGGTTATCCTCCACGCCGAACAACTTTCGCAATTCCAAAGCAATTCTGTTTATAGAATTGCCAAGGACCTCGGATTCCCCTTGTGCTCATATCTCTGTGTGAAGATGTTAATTTTCTTGAATCTTCTCACCGGAGACGCTCATTGTCTTCTTCAATAAAAGAGCACAATGGGATCATTTTGAGTAGAACAAAAAAAAAGCTGAAAAAAAGCAATTATACTTGTTCGTCTTTTTTTTACTTTTTCAATTTCATAAAAAATTCACGCACCGATGGCGAACAGGAATCAAGAATTAAATATTGAATTTTAGCCCGCAGCAGTTAAATACAAGTTGACTCTATTCCATCCTATCCAAACTCAGTTTGGCCAATAAGGAGCAGTCAACTGAACAAAGACCATCGGCTAAGGCTAAGGGGGTCGCCCATTGAACTGGAAAGGATCAGAAGGCAATTTCAACGCTGGCAAATTAAAAAGGACTTTCAATCAATTTTTTTTTTCTCTTTTCTTTATTGTTGACAATAAAGAATCGGAAATTCTGTGAGGATTCCGAAGCGGACTGAAGCGTAAGAGGAAATCCTTCGCTGTTTTGTTTTTTGTGTATTCTTTTGTGCAAAAATTTTTAAAATAAGCTGGCTTTACAGAAAGAAAATTTTCAGTTAACTTGTCGCAAATTTGAGTTAGTTAAAGTTTAAATATTTATACGGGTATAAAAATAATTATTGCATTTTCGCAATTCGCGCTTTAAATGCGTGCGAAGGTGTAGTTTTGTTGGTTGACGATGATTTTTACGCTAAAGGACTGTGGGGTCTAACTTTTGTGGAGAGAAACTTTAAAAGGATGAACCTTTTTTTTCTTTGTTAAGCTTTTGAAATTAAGTCTTTAATTGTTTAAAAAAAATTGCATGAAACTTCGGCTGAAGTCTGAATTTTGTATAAACTTATTAGATAAAAGAACTAACGTTCCTCTAGATGAATTAAATTTCATAATTTTAGTATAAATAAAAGTGTTAGTTCATAATTATTAGAGATAGCAATGACTAGCGACATCGTTCCCAAATTGTCCAAAGGAACCCTAATACTTAGCTTCCACTGTCTGTCCGTCCGTCCGTATTTCTGTCACACAGCTGTATCTCCTAAACCGTTGTAAGGTGAACTACTATTGCCGCTGCCACAACAAATAATAAAAATGAAATCAAGTTAAAAATGAAAGGGGGTTCACCATACAAAGAAATTGTTTCATGAAATCGCAATTTAACTTAACGCCCAACAGTAGGCAATAAAAGTCATGGAGCAATTTAACAACCTTTTAAAGTATGCAATTATTTCGTTCATCTAACACAATCTAAAATCATCTGTGGAACAAATGTCAAAATGTTTTTAACCAACCAAACCTAGTGTCACATCTATCGGGTTTTTCAATAAGAGTGGTACAAACGTTTTTTTTAAATAAAACAAAAACGTTTTTGGATATCACTGAAATTCTTTATTCCTGTGAAAGTACGTTCGATGCCATTATGTATGGAACTCGACTTCTTTTGCATGGCCACCCCGGGCACGCTTGCAGAAGTCCAGACGCTGAACCCAATTCTCGACGGTTTTCGAGCATAAATCGGCCGATACTGCTGCAATTTCACGTTCGATATTCGTACGAAGTTCATTAATCGTCGCTGGTTTGTTGGCATAGACTTGACGTAGCCCCACAGGAAATAGTCTAACGGCGTCAAATCGCACGACCGAGGCGGCCAAGCGTCTGGACCATTTCGTGAGATAACACGTTTTCCAAACTTGGTTTCCAATTAATTGATTGTGACATTCGCTGTGTGGCTTTTGGCGTCGTCCTGTCCACATGTCCTCCAAGTCCATATCATCCAATTGGGGCCAAAAATATTCGGTTATCATTGAACGGTAGCGATCCCCATTCACAGTAACGTGCAGGTCTTGATCATCACGGAAGAAGTACGGCCCAATGACGCCGCCGGTCCATAAACCACACCAAACCGTAGTTTTTTCGGGATGCAATGATGACTCATGGAGTACGTGTGGATTGCTGCCTGACCAATACCGCATATTTTGTTTATTGACGGAGCCATTCAGCCAGAAATGAGCCTCATCGCTGAAGATGATTTTTCGGTGAAAATCCGAATCATTTTCAAGTTGTTGCTCAGCCCATTTCACGAACATACGACGCTTCTGGTAGTCAATCGGCTTCAGTTCTTGCGGCAATGTAATCTTGTTAGGATGTAGGCCAAGATCTTTCCGCAAAATTCGCCACAGAGAGGTCACAGAGATGCCCAACGCTTGAGAACGACTTGTGAGAGACACATTTGGGCTTTCTGCAACTGAAGCCTCAGCGGCAGCAATATTCTCGACACTACGGGCACTTCTTTGTCTCACTGGCACGGGAACATTTCGTACTGTGCCTGTGGATTCAAATTTTTCCACTAGACGCTCAATTGTTGATCTGCTAGGACGATTATGACGACCATAAATTGGACGTAGCGCTCTTAACGTTGAGGCCACTGACTCCGAATTTCGGTAGTAAATTTTAATAATTTCGACTCGTTGTTGGCTCGTATATCTTTCCATCACAAAATGGCAAAACTGACTAAAGAGAAATGTCAAAAGAGCGGCAAGAAATATGGCGTCGTTTGCTGTCCCTGTCGCTCTACTTTTGTAGCGTCTCTGGTGAAAAACCCATTATGTAAACGCGTTTTGCTGATGTGGCGACATTTTTTTCAATCCGAAAAAAAAAATACTTACCATGTCATTGTTTAAAGCAAATTATTAAAAAAAGTGTTTCATGTGACTTTGAAGTGTGTTTGAGTTATGATTGTTCCAGCATTTCAATAAACCGATTGAAATAGAGGGTCGGAAAGCGTAGAAAATGTTAAACATTTAATGGCGTTGTGTGTGTTGATTACGCATTTAAAGTACACAAAATATTTAATGTTTAGGTAAATGTTTTTCTTATATTTCAATATTGTAATAGCAAATAAGCACACGTTCAATTATAGATTCCCACATTTCTACAATAAGTCTGCATCTTTAAATTTTGTAACCGTGTTAAATCCTTTTTGTTTAAACTTCCCATCTGGAAGCTCGTTCTTCATTTCAATTACAAGTGAACCGATGTCGAGCTTTAACTTTGTCTCGTTTACTCTAACATATTTATGGATGGTACTGTAAGAAATTTGAAAATAAAGGTATGTTTATAACTTTGCTTGCTTTTAGGAAGCGCGGAACCCTTCGTGTGAGAGTCAACTCTCACTTGCCAACGTTTCTTACGCATACTTTGATGCAAACTCATTGTTGTAAAGTTGATTTAATTTTTAAAATCATCAAGCGATTTGTCAACACAACAAACAAAAAAAATCAAATCCGACGTCTGAAAGTGCCACACGAAGGCTAGTTTGGTTTTTGATAGCTTCGCCTTCAGAGTACGCTCCGAATCCCTTTGTCTAAGGTTTAAATGGATAGAGCTTTCATAAGTCAATCATCAACAAATTCAACATTAAATTTTTGTATTACTGCTTGCTTAACAATCTTATTCAAAAGACTCCGCACGTGTGTATGTCACTTAACTCCTCAGAAATGGATAGACCGATTGTGGTGCAATTTTTTGTGTGTTTTAAGGCGGGTCTCTGGATTGTTTACACTCACTCGCCAATCTTTTTTCATAAATACTTGATCGATAAACCTTCGATAAAGTCAAAAATCTAAAAAAAAAAATCTTCGCTATCGACAGTAAAAAGAAAGACTCAATGTCAAATGTCACTTAGTATAGAAAATTCGAACATCGAAAAAAACGCTGGCAAAAAAACACGCTAGTATTCCATAAAATTAAACATGTTTGTTCCTCCTTTTAATAAGCATCATCGCACCGTGACTTTCACATCTCATCCAACAAGTCACTTTTTGGCCGCACAGTCCCGTCGTACTTGACACAGTGGCATCTTGGCGGCCAAACGGTGTGTTGCCTGTTCATTGTGTCAAGTGCATTGCGCCGGCAACTGATACGTAGTGACGCGGCGGCGAAAGGTAACAGCAGGCAACTACCCTTTATGTACACCTCTGTCTTCCAGAGTCAATCCGCAATTACATTAACACGTCGTCCTTTGAATGCATAGAGTGCAACGCGCCCACCCCCACCCACACACACCCAGCCAAAGTGTGGTCCTTAAACAAACCTAAGTGCATTTTGCAATTTCTCACCGTGCTACTCACAATTGCTGCTCAGTTGACATGGAATTTCATGGAGAATCTTCCAGTTGCAATCTCGACTCACATGCATCCTCCACCACGGGGGGTTGCACGACATTTCTCGTATCATATTCATACTCATGCACTCATATATTGACTGAAGCAAGGGGCGAGTGTGAAATCCAATTTCAATGGATACACGACTTTGTTGGTCCTTTGTGAACCTCACTTGTCTTTTTTTTCCTCCACACTACAGAGTAAACTTTTTCTTGTTCAAAGATATAAAAGGATATACGCAAGGACTACCTCAAACGAGCAGAACACATGACGAAGCTACTTGGAGTCAGTTGTACGAGTTTGTAGCGTCTGCTACAATTGAGCTGCTCTCGATATGCGGGAGGGGGGGGTAACGGCATGAAAAAGATGTTTCAGATTCTCAGGTACAGAAATCCTTTAGTCGGTGTCCTTACACGACTTGCGTGTGTATGTGCAATTGCAGTAAATGCCATTCAGTAACTGGGGGCTGGTAGTGAAGAATTAGCGTCTTGCATGAGTGTCTGTGCATGTACCTCTATACATTTGTGAATAATTTTTACTGCACCGACGGACGGGGGGCAAGGGTGTGTGAGGACACAATCGGCAGGACAAATGATTGCCTGTGAAGAAGTGAATTGGTCAAACTTATGCTTTGAAGTGCTGCGCAATTATGTGCATAAAATATTTTGTTTGGCTTGAAGTACTGAGTACGGTGCGGTTGCTTTTGTATTTAAAGGACCCTCATGAAATATTAAAGGATTCCTGGGAAACCACTAGGAATAATATGTTGACCCCGGTGACTCTTTGGTTTGGTTTGTTATGTTTCTGATGTTTTTGATGGACTCAGGGGGCGCTTCTGCGAATTTTAGGAATCCCCCTTTTTTTTATTGTATTGTCCTTTTTGACGCACAGCTTGAGTGATTGTGTGGATTTTAAATAAGCAATGATGAATTAAAGTGGTTTGTTGTTGAATGGGAACCTACATATTTGGATGGATATGTTGGAATTCGTATCATGTGGCTCACTTTGAAACGGGTCCATTGAATCAAACAAATTATGGTAACATGATTTTCCAACTAAACTTAATCCGATCAGGATTTAAGAGCGAATCTTCAAAATGTTCCATTATAAGTTGCTGGAAGACAGCAGATGGGCCTGATACTTTTGGACTTCCATCCAATTAAAAGCCTTTTTCGATCAATGGCTGACCACAGCTCCCTAAATTGATCAATTGATTTCTTTATGGAAAATGAGTTCCCTACGAAAGGCAAGTGCTCGAAGATGCTCACCCCGATCCCTGCTAGCTAAGTCCATCAGTGACCTGGTTTCCGGATAAACATGTTACTTTGGGCACTTCTTTGAATTCTGTCACACGTCAATGGTTATGCATCTTTCACTTTGTTCGGTCATTATTCAAAAATTTATGTATTTTTCTACATAACCTCGAAATAGGTTCATACATTTAGTCTTTCTCTTTCCGGATGTACTAATTCCTAGTGTCAAAAAGTGTTCCCACACCGGGCATCGCCTCATTTGTGTGTATCCTTACTTAGAAGCGGCTCCTTAAACCAGGGAAAGAGATAGAAAGTGACTGTCGGTCAGGTCTAAAGAACAGGGTGGGTGCTCGAGCTATTCAGGATCAGCTTCTCGAATAGCTTCTGTTTTGAGTTCTGGGTCATTGTCTTAGTAAAACAGCACTCCAGCTTGAGTGCTTTTCCATGATAACTTTCAGTAATCTTCTTATTCGATCTGCTTATTAAGAGCCTATCAAAGAAGCACCAATTTTTTGGTATTCGACCACTACAGGTCCTCTTTACGCCGAAAGGGCTCCTCCAAGTCAAAGACAGCTGCTTCGTCGCGGGATGAAAAAAAAAATAGGATGGTACCAGGTCACGTCCATGGTTATAAATTGCCTCAAAATTCTTTCCGTGTCAGTTTGGCAGTTCGATCAATATTTGTTCTTTTGTTTGTATTCCTGTGAGGAACGCTATAAAGAGTTCTCTGATTTCTGTCATCTGAGATCCTTGTAACATCAACTTAAATTCTGAAAGTCACTTTTTTCTCAGCCAACACGTTTCTCCGCTATGCTCGTGTCCTGTGTATGATCTACCCTGCATGCATTTGTAGAATATTGAGGAGCAAATTCTTCAAAGTTTCTACCAAGATGGTTTGTCTGGCCTTTGTAGACGTTATCTTGAGAAGAGTTAACTTGATGGTGGTTCTAACCTCGATTTTCTCCATTTTTTGAGTAATCGCCCTGACTTTTCGTGTTCATATATTTGTTTATATATGATTAAGTGGGGCTATAGGCAGGATGTCGTATTTTTTGAAAGGCTTAAGGACCTCTAGATATATCCGACTGTAATTTCTTTTGAATCACACCCCCTTACATCAAAATCCATTAAACTTTTTCATAATATGCTCCAGAATCGAGCCTCAAACCATACAAATCTGCAATTCTAGAAAAAACGTATTTTCGCTGAAATCCAAAAATAATTCTGGAGAGAACTCTTTCAAATAAGCGGAGTGGAGAAAATAGTTACACAATTTAAGGCAAAAGAAATTAACTCTCTTTTTTGATCCAGACTTAAAGGCAGCATTCGACTCTAAAGTCATAAGGTTGAACTGCCTCAATTCGAATCAGATTAACCGAGATAAGGCCGACAAACGCATTAGAAAAAATGCAAAATACATTTCTTATACTTGTGTCCGACTTGAAATGTTGGGGTTTGAACATAAACGCTGATAAATGCAGACTTACTTGTTTCAGGAACGCTTTTCAAGATAAAACGATTCAACTTTAAACTGAAACAAACTTTCTTAGTGTTCTGTTTCAAAATAAGCTTAAGTTTCAAAAAAGCTTCTGCTACTCTTAAAAATTACTTTCATCAAAACGATAACAACCGATGGGTCAGAGCTCGAACGGAAAGTGGAAGTTTATCTTTTTGAGTAATCTTAGTCTAGAACGAAAATCGCTGTTGTATGGTAACATTTCTGGAAATATTCACTTCGACCGACATCCAAGCTGTCATAAAATCTACATCTAAGCTTGTCAAGGAACACCGCGTATCCCTTAAGGAGGTGGCGGACTTTTTTAACATTCACCTTTACGGGGTTCCAGGCCATAGGGAAATCCACGAAAACTGCAAAGCAGATGAGCATGTCTGTGAAGGTACAATGCACCTCACAATATATTGACATTCCATTAGCTAAATACATCAACCATCTTGCAACATCACCAGACAAACATGGAACCTCCTCAACTAACAGAGAAACAGAAAGCCCATTTCTTCACAGCTTTGCCCCAACTTGCTAAAGCAAACCCAAAAGACCTCACTCAGTTCATTTGAAAAGCAAACTAGTTCTCTCCACCTTCTCTTTCTTCACCGTCCTGGAGGAAAACCTCTCAATACTCACTTACTCCCCAATATAGGGTTCCAAATTACTGTGTGCCTTGTGGAAGACTGAGTTTCGGCAGATTTTTTCGCCGAATCTGGCCGAAACCGAAACTGAAACCGAATGTTCGGTCGGTCATTACAAGAGTTTGTATAGATCTTAGTTGTCTTGTTCCAATATATTCAATTATAGCTTGAATGAAACCTTTCTTTTAAATCTAAATATTGAAATATAATATTATTCTTGGGCTTTAAAGAGCCACTGAGTGTGCTAACATGTCCCGGAAGCAAGCATAATCATAATAATATAATATAGAGAAAAATTGTTCTTTCTTAACCAAATTTAAAATTGTTTTCAACCAGACATACGTCCATCAATGTAAAGATCCAACCCATTGGAGATAGCAGATGGAGTCATCGTCATGATCATAAAGAACTTGTCAGACCAGGAGCAATCACATAATCAGTATAGATATACCGATCGGGACATACCCAAAGCCGTACCGGATAAATTCACGGACGTCACCTGATTAGTTCTCTTTCGAAATCATTTTTTTAGAAACCCTCAACAAGTCCTAATTTAAAATAAAAAAAATAATTAACTAAAATTTTGAAAGTGTAAAAAATATAAAAAATGAAAAAGCTTGAGACACTGATAATGTTGTTTAGTAAACCTGTGTAACGAAAAGCTTTTAAATTTATACAAAATTTAACATTTAGAAAAGATCTTTACAGTACGCGTTTTACACGTTACACATTTGATTTAAAATATGATTGTTTTGTTTTTGAATTTATATTTATTTGTGAAAAAAGTTTGCCCATAATAATGTTTTGAGAAACAAACGCAATATCATTTAAGCGTGCCGAAAAAAATGCACTGTGGCTTCTCCTTAAAATTGATCTCTTTTGCCAAAGAGAGATTTATTATAAAAACCTATAAACCAGGACAAATTAAATTAAAACAACTAAATTTATGAAAACAGTTTAATTTGCTTTTATTATTATTATTGTTATTTAGTAGCTCACTCTTTAGCTGCAATGACTGCGGAAAACCTCCTTGGTATTTACTTTACCAGATTTTTTATTTTGTGCTTCGAAATTTCTTCATACCAAATTTTTTCTAACTGCATTTATTGCTGTTTAATAGAGGAAAGTTTGTGTTTTTATCTTTTAACGCCCATCGAATCCCACAGGTTTTCGATGGAGTTAAAATCCGGCCTATTGCCGGGCCAGCTTTAAGTGTTTATCTCAGCGTTTTCCAAAAAAAAACTTTACGTGCAATTTAAATATAGAATTCGAAATATAGACTCGGTGGCAAGGAGCGGAATTGTCTTGAAAAATTACGGTGTCAGCGTGATCGACATGGTTTTCTAACGATGGTACCATATTTCGCTATATTTTTTTGCGTTTACAGTTCCACTGGTTATATCCAAATGTCCAACGCCATAATAAGAGGAGCATCCCCAAACAATTTTTCCAGCAACGCTCTCCATATTTTCGTCGAACTCAAATCATACCATCAGAACCGTGAAGGTTGAATTTATTTCGTCTGAAAAGATGACATTTTTCCAGTCCTCCACAGCCCAACTTCGGTGATATTTGTGCACTTTTTAACCGAGCAGTCTTCATCTTTTTTGCTGGTTTCTTAGCCAATGGTCCTCAACCTCTTAAGCGTCTACGGACAGTTTCAACACTGATTCGTAAATTCACGCTTTCCTCGAGTTGCTGTTTTAAAATGGTCACGCAGACTCATTCTTATAACATCTTCTTTATAACGTCTTCTTTTTAAAACCGAAACCTTTCTTCCCCTCATATTCTCCAGGATTTTCGAAATTTCTTTTTTAAAACACTGCCCACCGTCGTGTTATGGCGTCCTATTCTCCTGGATATTTCGCTGGCAGATAATCCACCGAACAACCCATGATATGCAACTTTTTTTCTGACGTCAAGCGTTAAAGAGCTGCCTCGTGCGAAGATGAATCTTGCCAGACCACCAGAATTTCTCTACCAAATTTTTGTTTAGTCACCGGACTTTCTGTAGTATCGCTTCCTTCAATCAAAGCCCTTTAATTTGATATCCATATTGACAGAGGTGAAAAAAAAAGAAAATTTAATCCGCCATCTTGGAGCGGCGGCCATATTGAAATAATTTCTATTTGGAGTGATTATTCCAGCCCAAACGGATATCAACCAGTGGTCGAAAATGGTTTGCAAATTCTGAAGCGGACAACTTTTGTATGAAAAGCGCAGGTTGAACAAAACCTTGTAAAGGAAGACACTCCACCTGGTGATTGACCCAAACGTGATACAAAAACGGGTGCCGTCTGGTCTAGGCAAACCTGAATACTGTTTCTTGTGTCTCTGAGACCTTATATATTATTGCCAGTTCTGATATAACAAGGCATGATCACTTCTCAAATATCGCTAAAACAGCGTCCAGGAATCAGAGCAATAGCTTCTTCTTTTATGTAAAGACGACCCGCAGTTTGCTATTCAATTTCGAAACACGTATTGCAAGCTGGTCTAGTGTAACACGTTCACCTTTGTTTAGAGCTAACTTGCATATGTACTTACCTCTTAGAATATCTGAGCCTGAGATTCAGCTGCTTCCAATCCTCCTTCACTTCCATTTGCTGAGAGCAGTCAAGTAACATTTAAGAAAGATTGTTCGAAACAAAAGTACAAACCTTGCGAAACACTTCAGAGGCAATATCTTTTTTGAATAATGCTTTTCATATTTTTCCCTAAAAAAAAAAATCAGGTTTTTGAAAAACGTTTTCGAAAGATTTTTCAAAGAATGTTTTTGAAACTTTGTGTTTTTTTTTCTACGAAAGGTCAACATGAAAAATATAAAGTTTCAAGCCACCATAAATTAGCCTAAGACCCCAACAATTTTTTTGCATTATTTGTACATTCTCTGCCTAACAAAATTTTCGAAAACAAGCGGTCACAACCTTTTCTAAATAAGCAGAGATCCATTAATAAAACTCAAACCCTTTAAAATTCACACATTTATTATCAGCACCTTACACACGACTTTTAATCTCATCGATCATCTTGAAGAGTTTCACAAACTTCTTATCCACCGTTTCGACAAATGCCTTGATGTCGTTACGAATTATGGCCAACTCGAGGACTGACTCGCCACCTTCGGAGCACTTCTTTGATGTCTTGTTGTTCTCGTACCAACACGCCACTCCATTCACGTAGTCATCAACCAAATCTGGCTCCAAGTTGTCCTCCTCGAATGCAATGTCCTTGCGCTTTACAAACGAGCTCATCAACAGCTGCAGGAAGTCACAGTTCCAGTTGTTACGATTGAAGTAGAAATACTGCAACGCCTTGAGACTCTCAAACACGCTCACCTTCAAATTGTACAGCGAATTGTTTGAAATGTCCAGTAGCTTCAGTTTTGTTTGCTTCTTGAACACACCCTCGGGGAAGTCATGGATATTCGTGCGACTGAAATTAAGTTTCGTCAGACCGGTGAACCGTCGCAGTGACTGCGCCTCGAGGGCGGCAACTGGGTTGAGTGACATATCCAGTTCGGTGATGTTAGCTGCGTGCGGAAAGTTGGGAATTTCCTGCAGCGAATTATTTTTCAATTGCACCTCTGTCACATAACCAAAGACCGTCAGCTTACGCAAGTCACAGTTGTTTGCAACCAAAGTGCTTAGGCTGTCAAAATTGATGGTGGCGTCCATCAGGGGATTACCCGATATGTCAAGCAGCGTCAGCTTCGGATGAGTTTTGAAATATTCCGATTCGAATTTTATGAATTTATTGTAGCCTAGGTTGATTTTGGTCAAATTGAGATTCTTATCAAAAATTCCCTCTGGCAGAAGTGTCAAATGATTGTTTGACAGATTGAGTTCCATGAGTTTCCGCATGGGGTTGAATACCGCACTCGGCAGCCCGTCCAGTTTATTGCCCGACAGATCGAGTGAATTCAGCTCTTTGAGGGCGTTGAAGCTCTGATTGTGCAGTTGTCGAAGTTGATTACCCGCCAGTGACAAGGTGTTTAAATTGTCAGCGCCGAGAAAGATATTTTTTGGAATGTCACGAATCAAATTGTTGGCCAGAAATAATCCCATCAGATTGCTTGCTCCCTCGAACTGGGGCTTCTCAAACGTCTCCACGGAGCAGTTATCCATGCGCAGGATCTGGAGGTCCGGGAATGTGTCAAACATCAAATGTGGAATTTTGGCAATTGTCGAATTGACAAATGTCAAAATGATCTGCTTCGTTATGGGTGTATTGGAGAGAATCACATAGTCACTGCGTGATATTTTGACTCCCTGGCAAAGACCATTGGTACAGTGATCCTGCATCCAAACGCGTTTCAATTGTCCCGAGTGCGCCGACGACAAACCGGATACGGTGAGAACCAGTATCAGAACGAGACCGAAATCTGTTGGCTTCATCGTGCCAACCGAATGCCATTGAAAATAAAATTCGACTGAGTTGTGTGCTCTGGGCCGTCGACGAAGATTCACTTTTGATTTGTTTATTTACGGACAGGGGGAAATTAACGATTAAATTGCAGGGGACCATCGGACGCCCTCAACGATGATGGTGAGCTCGATGGTGAGCCACCCCTGTACGCATTCTTGCGTTGTCGTCGGGCTTGATTGAAATTAATTTCGTTTGGCATTCCAATTTCGACTCAAATATTCAGCGTAATTCGCAGGCATATCCGTAG
The DNA here is from genome assembly GCA_963555765.1 of Orthonevra nobilis. Lineage (NCBI taxonomy): Eukaryota > Metazoa > Arthropoda > Insecta > Diptera > Syrphidae > Orthonevra > Orthonevra nobilis. Next base: position 57,225,810 of record OY743227.1, read on the forward strand.
ACGAAGCTTATCCCCAATTCAACCAGTTGCACGCACGCTTGTTGGATACACATCTCGGGCTGTAAGTGATTTATTAGTTTCCATTACGATCGAGCTTGATTCGTCGCCGAATCAATTGTTTTTCGCAATTAACAGGCGTCCAGTGTCTGCCAAGTAGAAACGAATAGTTGACGCATATTGCGTTACGATTGATGTCATCTAGAGTGGCGCCGCCGCCACTGCCGGCCGGCGTCTGAAGGATGAGCGATGCGAGTGATGGTTGCCATAGTGTTTGATATAAACGCAGACGTTGTCATTGCGTGTCTATTGTCAATTAACAATCGTCATTTGCAACGTTAATTCTTATTTTGAACTTCCGATGGGATTAAGAAAAAGTTAAGTTGAGCAAGGACGCATCACGCATGCTAGAAGGTTAAATAGGGGGTCAAAAAGACTGGATGAATATGTATGTATTCGCACAGCTTAATTGATTGTCCCGTGACCTGTCATGTCCTCAGTTTAATCTAGTACAGTAGTTGGAAAAAGTTCTCGGACATGTTGTATCTCAACCTGACAATGATGAACATTTAACCAGTATCGCTTGGGTAAAAGGACTTGTGCTCCGCCTTGTTAGTTCCGAATGGTAGGTCATCTCTTGGTTTCTTTTATTGCGTTTTTGAAAAGAGTACATCTCTGGATTGTTTGCATAGCTCCGATTTTAAATGGGATTTCAAAAAAAGGGACGGCGTCCGTGGGGAGCAAGCAACAGCAACTAAAACGACTGATTGATTTCAATGATCATCTCCCTCGAATCATAGCTCACCAAATCCATAATTTTTTCCTCGATTGTACTCGTTTACTCCGTGGATGTCATGGAAGAAAATAAATGGACCAATAAATCCGACAATCCAAAAACCACGCCAAACTGTCACGAGTTTATTACGCACACTTTTCCGAACCCCAAACAGGGCAATTCATGGTTTGTTTTTGAAGAGAACAGCGACAGCTTCAAATGTTTTTTTTGCTTTTATTACATTTCTTCTCTTTAATTCGAACCATGGACCATCAGGTTTCTTAACATACACCATGTTTAATTCATAGCTTCATTATTGCCGTGGACGAGATCAGTGAGTTGTAGTTCGAATTGCTTCCCAACACACCGTATTCCACAGACTTAGCTTCCTCGGAAGAGAAGAGAAAAGCCTCCGAAAAGCCGAAGAGACAGATTATTGTCCAGTTACGATGACAGGAAAAATTCATAAAGATTGATGAGCGATGTGCGCTTCAATTAATCACTTATCAACTCGGATATTACACAACTCAGTCCATAGCTTTCTTGGACTCTGCAGTCAATACTCATCCTAGTTTCTATCAGAACAGCTTTCTTCGATTTTTAATTTCCCAAAAAACGACTGCAGTAAACTAGTGCTCCATAATACAGCTGGGTAGTGTAAGTTGTCAATGATTTCTAGGTTCGAATCTCTCAGTAAGCCTGGAACTTAATTCAGTTTTCTAGTCCATTTGCCGTTGGAATGATATACTCGGCACCACCAGTTTAGTTGGCAATCACCGATTGCAGGCTGAGTAACCTGTGCCGTACTAATTTGCCTATGTCTTGTCATGTTGGAGAAATAAGTTTGGCAACAGAGCGATGACAAAATCTTCCAAAAACAAAAAAATAAATCTGCATTTTAGCGAATAAAATACTGCGAATTGAACGATTGCAAATTAGTCGATGTCAAAACCTCTCGACTCCATTCAGCCACCGAAACGAAAATAGATCTTAGTTTCAAACCATTACACAATCTTTAAATCATTCTCTGCTCGCTCTGTGCAAAATGCATTGCAAGGGTAGTCAGAACCCCACGAGTGCGACTTCAAAGTAAAAAAAATACTGCTAGAACGAAGGTTATTGATGACCCTTCCCATTTAAAATGTCCAGTGCTACTTCCAGGGTCCAAACCCGGCCCGACTATTCTAAACACTCAAGCCATTTCGCTCATTCTTTCTTTAAGACTTCAACTTTTATCGGAAGCGCAATAAGTTCAAAGAAATCAGCATAATTTTAAGACGTGCCTAAACCCCACGTTCTCTCGTATCTCAAAGTCGTAAAAATATTTGTTCAAAAAAAAGATCGAAATTGAAAAACTGCACTTTGATGCGCTCTGTGCATACCAATGCGCTACGCGTTGCTATCTGTTTGAATATTTCAGGCGATCCCAACCACCGATGCTGCCTTCCGGGCACAATATTGACACGTGCATCGGGAACAAAAAGTTGGAACGCAAAAATAGTTCTGCAAATTGTAAGTCACCTTCAACAGGTAATAAAATTCCAATATTCTCGGCAATCCTCTTGGTCTTCCATCGAAATGAATGTTTATCCTTGAGCTTTCCACACACAGCAGCAGCGTTGGTTCTTGTTAGAAGGTCGGTTGCCCCCGGATATCAACATCTCCTCGGTGCGAGGCGAGGCGACTTCACGCTGATTCTCGTATCTCGTAAAACCAATAAAAAACTTTCATTGCTGCTGCAACTTAACCGTGAGCGGGAGTGCGAAAAGCCACACACTTACAACACATCATTGTGTGCCGGGGTATCCTCGCAAGGATACACCAAAAGCAGGTGTTTATTTGCCAGAAGCTGCGATATATTAAATTCTGTAAAAAAAAAAGGATAAAACTTTTTATTCCAAAGGAAAATTCCATTTCGTAATATTTCAAAAGGAGACAGCGACAGAGATTACTGTGTTTGTGCTGATGCGGAGAAAAGAAAAAAATAAACGTAAGAACTATTGTTGAAGTCCTTCCAGATATGCAAATGCAATAAGGAAAGAATAAATCCCTCTTCCTTGCGTGCCGATGGCAGAGAGAGGACGTGAACTAGAAAAGTGCGATGTTCTGTTGACAGTAATATGATAAAATGTCAGTGATGAAAATAAAGCAAATATCGGAGTGGATTGGGGGAGGCTAAAGACTGTTAGTGCTTGATTTAGGGAGCAACTTAAGACCAAGTTGATAGTTTCAGATTTGAGAGTTAAACGGCATCAAAGTTTAGTTTTCTTGCAGGCAATTAGACGCTTGGGAACCTGTGAGACATACGATATCGTAGTGAAGGATGGTTGCCGCAAGGTCCGAACCTGATCCGTAGTTGTCTTTGAGAGTATGTATGGATTTTTAATCGGATACTTTTTTGCTGAGTATCAAATCGCCAAAAAAAGACCGTGAAAAACCAGAAGGACACCGAACCATTGTGCTTTGGTGTATGAAAGAGCAAAGTATTTCACTTGGCCAAAGCCGGCAACTAATTGGAAGATAAACGAGTCACCAGGAGCGCTGGCCATATTGAGACTACTTGTCTTGTAAGACTCCAGCACAAGTGTACTCCGAATGTTCATAGTATGCATCAACTGTACTCGGTGAGCTCTTAATCGTTGTCAAGATACGTCTGCAAAATGTCCATAAATACGATCTGCGGCTTCATCACGCCACCGTCATGGTGAACCTTTTGTCCACTGTATCATCCTCGTTTTTCTTGAAACCACCTAGATTTCTTGGAAACTTGCGGAGTTCCCATTGAAAGCTTGCCACGTCGGGTGATGAGAAATATAAGATCGTATTGTCACCATATACTGACTGATTGTTGGAACCGAGCAACATCAGAATTTGGCTAACATATTTCAAAAGTTTGTCCAAATGTATAAGCCTTTCGCAAGACGATATAGATTTTGCAAATGGCGGAAACTGTCAGTTTTGAAAGCAGTGGAACGCTTCTAATCGAATAAATCATCGGATTCAAGCATCAGTGAACTCCAGAAACTTACAAAGAGTATCCTTTGTTTTTCTGAAGGTACACGTTGCATGTGATTTTGGTGCCCTGCCCCTAGAAGAGACTAAAACAATTACTGACACAAGAGGCGCCGGAGAGTCTCGTGGGAATATCGCTTCTGTGACGGTCGATATTGCCGTAGACGTAGCACGCAATTAGCATGTCAATTTACTCGTCCCAGCGTAAAACCTCGGGTTGAAATCCACGAAGTAACATCCGGCTTTATTAGGCAGCCCCACTGTTCATATTTATCGGCATTCCTCCGGGAGTATATCTGCCCAAAGGCAACTTGTAAGTCCGTTTGAAATCAGGAATAAACTGTAACCAATGTTTAAACTTTGCGTGCCCGTAGCTCAGTGGTAAGTGCGTCTCCTGCTGAGCGTGAGGGCTCAGGTTTAAATCCGGGTAAGCATTTTTCATCCGCCATTTTTCCGTGGTCCCAACTCTCGCGTGGCTGATTAGAAAAAAATATCGAGAAAAACCTTCTGAGGTCGTTCAAAGTCGGTAACAAAAACTGAAGATCCAACCCTACGCCATATTCGAAATGTTAGATTTAAAAAGGTCCAAGATATCAGAACCTTATATTTTTAGGGTTCCGCACACAAAATGTGTCAACGGAACCCTAATACTAAGCCTCCGATATCCGTTCGTCTGTCACAGTGCATTATCTTGTGAACAGTATCAAGGAAGACACTTGCAATTTTCACAGAATGTGTACCACCATAACAACAAATACTCGATACAAATAACCTTTTTTTTAGAATCGCAACTCAATTAACTACTACTATGAAATGTGGTACAGGACCTTTTGTGCGCCGAATCACAATTGGCCAGTTTTTCTTACCGTCATCGTTGATAAAACATCACGGATATGGAAATATGATATTCTGAATGTACTGATGGCTCTTAGACTTTCTATGCGATATATTCCACGAACTAAGACTCAAGAGTCTGCATAAGACATGCTCGCAGGTAAAGGTTCCAGCTGCACAATTAGCTGTAGAATTATGACTCCGAAAAAGTTGAACTTTGAATCTAGAAAAAAGAAAGTAAAGTGAATAAAATCCTTTAAGGCAATTCTCTAGTTTCCTGTTCTACGGTTGAGTTTTCAAAATCCAACAAATCAATTTTTAAATAACCCCTCGTTCCATTCCCTTCATGACATCCGTCAGTTCAAATCCTCTTTATGATTCGGCTCACCACTTAAGTCGAAAATATTAATATACTCGTATCTTTTGTTGTCCTTGACGACGACCCCTTTCAAATTCAATTCATTAAAAAAAAAAAATCCTCGCTATTCCTTTCCCTTGAGTCTGTCAAATCAAATCAGTTCAACTTCTTTCTTATTAAGCTTTTACCCTCATAAGCTTGATCCTACCCTTGAGGTGGATGTGACATCTTCTTTCTTTCCGGCTGACGATAATCCACCGAAATATTAAAAAAGAAATAACATTCTCGAACTTCCTTTTTTTTTCGTCAAAGATTATTGGCATTGGATGCTTACGCGTCAAAGGGATTTGATCCTTAAACACGTGTTCTATCCAATAGGACTGAACCGTAAATAAATGAATTTTATTTTTCTTTTTGCAAATCCGTTTTCGCATTAAATGAAAACTGAAAATAATTGAACCGTCCGTCACCCTTTTAACATTTAACGACCCCACTGTGCGCTGCAACAAAACAATCCCCTGCCGCGTTCAGCGTGCCAGAATTTAATTCACAGCGACAGGACGAGTTTTCCCTTTATCCGGTGTTTTGAAATTGTTCCTGTTGTTGTTGCCATTCCTGAAACAGAGGAAAAGCCAAGTGAGTGTTAGATGAACAGCGGCGGCAAAAGGATGATGATAAATCGGGGTAATATTGAAAAATTCATCTTTTCAGCCACCCCCTATAGTAGTAGGTTATTTGCGTTAGGGTTGATGCGCCGTGCCACAGCCTAGGTTAAGGATGTTCTCGCTGTAGTCCCCTCGCCTCCTTTGGATTGAATGTGGGCGTGTTGTGGCGAACATCTGTGATGTATTCTTTTTTCGAAATTGCATGGGTTTGTTTGTCGTCCTGGGACTGACACGACCGACAATCACATCATGGGACATGACAAACGAAAAATGTTATCAAGCCAAATGTGAGGGTGGCATTAAAATTGAGAAATGTATCGCGGGCATGTTTCTATTTGGAAAACATCAAAAATGGCAGCTGAACGTTTTTAAAACGATGCCAATGAGAGGTGATGATGATGAGTGTCATTACAGGTGACACTGGGGAACGTGTAACGCGGACGATAGCACGCAGAATGCCGCTTACAAATGCAAATTAAACTTTCGCAAGGGGGTGGGCACTGTAAAGTGTCTTTCAACGAGTTGAATTTTTTTTTTGTAACGTTTCGCTTAAGGTTGATGAATAAATTTAAGGACGAGATAGAGAGAGAGAGAAACTCAGGGTGGATGGCCCTTGAGGGCCTAAAACATTGCTTTTGGAATTTAATTCAATTTTGAGGACGAAAGACGATTTCAGTTATGAGTGCCTTAAGAGCTTTCGTATTAATGTTGCCCAAGGCCGAGATTTCTGATTCATCTAAAGGTAGAGATCCTTCATCGGAGTGCCCGTGATTTACCGTCGAGTTGTGGGCTTGATAGTTTATAATTCACTTTAAAATGTAAATTATGCCACAAGGTTGGCATTCACGAAACGTTGGCTAAGGACACTCTAGTAATTTGTGGTTGAATGAGAAAAGCAGTTTGACATTTTGAAGTCTTTAATTTTGAGAATATTTTATTAATTTTGTCTCGGACTATTTGGAACCTTTGTAGGATGTTTAGGGACAGAAAATGGCGAAATGTCGCATAGAATGAAGGATGATCAATTAAACAACAACAATATTGACTTCAAAATCGTGGGACGTGGGAAAATTGTATTTGAAAAAAAAAAAATGGAACATCTTCGAAAACCTTGACCGAGATTGTGAGCTCGTTTTACCACATATGAATCGCTATCACTTATCTTCAGACATATCCTTTGAGAGCTTCGAGAGTCTGCTTGCTTATTGGAAACGTTACCACATCGCGCGATCTTTCCGTTCAGTGCAAATTGTCCAAACGAGACATGAGGCGTCTCAGAAACGCATCCTTCAAAATCCTTTATCGCTCCGTCCAGTTGAAAATCCATGCCCACCAGTCCCATTCCCCCCATTCATCAATTACCCCGTTTATATGACCGGATCGAGTGATAGAATTCAAATTGGATTAGGATTCAATCTAAGTATATGCAGATTACAATTGAAAGACCGAAAGAGGATTCAATTTGACAATACTTGTTTCTCGAAGAGCTGCAAAAATTTCGTTCGTCTTTCAATCCGCATTTATATGCAAAAACTTAAACCCAGACAAAATTTTTTATCGGATCGAGTTGCTTGAAAAAATCAGGTCCTTAACGACGCACCTTGCACGATACTTCTGCCCTATAGAAATCTTAACTCTCTCTACCTCGGTCATGTTGAAATTTGGTCGAAGATCCTCCACTGCGTTGTTAGGCTTCGAAGAGCTTGATCGAAGTGACAGCTTCAACTCTTACTCAAATGGTCTGGTCAATGTTAACGGTTCAGCCACAGCGGCGATATTCTTGTCGGTACAAGCTCTACGAGGCCGTCCGGCACCTCTTTTGTCATGTATTGTTCCAGTCTCTTGGAGTCAAGGCCCTGTCAAATAATTCCGTAAAAAGATTGTGACGATTAACTTGCGTTCTTGTCTGCAATATTTGCCCCTGAATTTCTCTCCGAACAGAAGATATGTTAAAAATGAAAAAAAACTGATACTAGTACAGACCCCTGTGGCAAACCAACGTTGATGTGCGATTTTTATTCTTTCCCTAGTTCGTAGGGTTCGCAGTTGTACCAACATCTTCATTCGCCTTGCTCTCAGACAACACCATAAATTTGACGCCGAATGTTTGTTTCGAAGGTCATACTGACAGAGAGAGAGAGAGAGAGAACTGACAAAATAAGTGTTTTGAGTCGAGTTGCTTGAAGATATACTGAAGTAGCACCGGATCTCGACAAAATTGCCTTTTTGTATTTGAAATTTGTCCCGAGATAAACGTAGCACTCGATTGTGATGTTGTTTCCAGTACAGTCTTCGACAGATCGCCTAAACTGTTGAAGACTTATGTTGGAGAAATCATATGATCATTGTAAATTATATGAATCCGCAGCTTAGCTCTTTCTTTATTCACGACCACAGTGGACCATTGGATTTAACTGCTGCAGGTTCCTCGTGGATCGGTGGCAACATTTTGATTCAAAATAACTGAGAGAGTCTAAGTGCTTGATTAGCTGGCTGCAGTTAGGCTTTTGGCTCCTTTTTTGTATAAATCAAGTTCTATTTTTCTTATCCTAGACTCTTCGATATTATTGAGTTGCGAGGCCACGTAGGTTCCTTTCTAATTAAGCAGTAAAATATTAACTTCTCCAAATCTAGCTCTGTACTCTTTTCTTTCCGGCGTCTTCTTTTCTAGTCTTCTTCACCTGAAGGTACTTGTCACCATGCAACGCGTTTCATATCGAGAATAGTTAGGACCCTGAAGTGATCTATAAATACAGTCGAAATATCTTCAGAGACACCTTCAACAGTTCGTATAATGGTTTGCTCTACAGTATTGATATATTTGTACAAGCTTGATTTGCAGCGAGTCAGTTCTGGCCATTTTTTAAACATTCTAAAGTCTTCCTCTAGGGTATTCTGTAGCATGAACTTTGGACTTAATTTTGAGAATTCCGACCTGTTAAGTATTGGTGAAGTCAAGTGCTGCAAAAAATAAGCATTGCCCAATTAGCTTGCATCTTTATTGCTCAAACAAGTAAGTTAGAATGAAAGTCGAAGATCACTATTTTCAGTCGCAAATGACTTGAACTTGCTGCCCTCAACTAGCTTTTTTTCAATTGAAGTCCTGGCATAAATTTTCCTTTTTAACACAATTACTCTAGAAGGGTTCGCTGATCTGATATCGCCGCTGCTATTCCCATAGGAAAAGTGTTCAAGTGTCTGTCGATCAGTTACGATCATCATCACAGAAAGCTAAACCGTCAAGCTTAACCATCTTGGAGGAGTGTAACCTCAAAAAGGGTTCCTACACATATACGAATCGTCTGATCGAACCGCTTGACAATCTTTACAGATAATGCTCAGCATCCTCTTGTATTTGCCACCAGCCCTTATCAATTAACATATGACGGCTGACTGAAGTCCCATGTCCTTAAAACTTTGAATATAGGCATGAGTAATATACATGCTGTAGCGATTACTGTATCGGCTTGTTGCAAAAACGTGTTATCAAATTTGTGAACATGACCTCATTGGCCCTGCTGTGAAAACCTTACATTAGTAACACAGTGCTGGCTATTATAAATAATTTCTTTAAGGGGCCATTACCTAGCTTAAATTTTTATGTGTGCGTGTTGCATTTTTCACACAAATGGCGGGGTTTGGACCTACAGTTTATTTCCGAGCCCGAACGGCCCAAGAAGTTTTTTTGAAGACAGATATACTCATCAGAGGAATTTCAGTCGCTCGCGAAATGTGGGACTTTGGAGAAATGTCAAATGTTCCAAGCCGCATTAGAGCTCGGGACCTCACTTTAAGCGTCCGAGGCACGGGCGCCCACAACAGACAATATTATTATTATTATAATTATTATTATTATGTTTAAAATTATTATTATTATTATTATTATTATTATCTGAATTTGTGTTTTCATTCTCAGCTCATACGCTGGAAAAGCACCTATCCTAGGAATAAACATCCAAAGGATTAGGCTCCGTTGGGCCGTAGTCCAAGTTCTACAGCCTTTGGTGTCCTGTTTTTTGTTTTTTTTTATTGTTGGAGGAATTTTCTCACAGTGTTGCAGGTGTCAAGCAAAACAGCTCTTTGAATTTGTGGGAAAAATCTTTCCAAGCTGTGTTTTTCCAAGTTTTTTGTGAGGTTCTTGTGCACTAAACCCATGGCTGAGATTACTAATGGTTTTATTTCAACTTTTTCTGCCCCATGCAGTGCCCTGAGTTCTAATGCCAGTGCGGAGTACTTGGATACCTTTGTTGCAAATGTTGCTTGCACATTTCGGTTTAATGTGACTGCTACATCAAAGATCTCCACTTTTTTGTTGTTTGTTGCCCGGGGGTACACCGGGACTTCTCTATTGGGCTTAGTACAAGCTATCACTTAAAACTAAGACACAACTCTTAAAAACTAACAAAACTTAGAAACTAACTTAAATCTATGGGGGCTAGTCAGAAGGAAGGGGAGTATTTCTTGGGGTTAAATCGGTAGAGAGAAGGTAGAGGCGGGTGGGCTAGTCAGAGAGGAGGGAGGTACTATTATCAGACAATAGTAAATTTTTCAGGGATGATTTGGGGAGGTGGAAGTCAAGATAATTATTCGCAGTGCGAAGCATTCTGGATATTGGCTCGAAGAAACCGTAGTTTGTACGATGATTTGGGAGACGAAAAAGAAGCACTGATCTGAGATTGCGGGGATTAGTGTTAAGGTGGATCAATTGAAGGAGAGACGAGGAATCAATAGCACCGGAGAGAAGTTGATGAACAAATAAAGCATCGGCAGCATCCCGACGTGATTTAAGGGTTTGAAGGTTGATCAGTTTAACCCGGTTCACGTACGGTGGCAAGTTGTGATTTTCATTCCACTGAAGACCGCGGAGGGCAAAACGTATAAACCTTCGTTGGACAGCTTCAATTCTGAGTGAATTGGTATCGTAAAACGGAGACCAAACTTGACTAGCATATTCAAGAATCGGTCTTACATACGTAATATAAAGAGACTTAGTGACATAAGGGTTTGAGAATTCTTTCGCCCAACGTTTAATAAAGCCAAGGGAAGAGTTGACTTTACGTATTATGGAATCAATGTGGGAACGGAAATTTAGTTCTCTGTCACATAGGACTCCAAGGTCAAACACAAAATCAACTGAAGGAATAAGTTCGCCGGAGAAAAAGTATGACCGTGGGGGTGGAGGAAGACGTTTACGCGAGTAAGTGATGGTTTTACATTTGGCAACATTAAGCTCTAAGTGGTTTTTGGTACACCAAATGTAAAAACTATTTAGATGGAAAGATCGGAGTGATTGAAAATGCGTTCAACATCATTAATCGTTAATATGAAGATGATTGGACCTAAGTGACTGCCTTGTGGGACACCAGAGGTAGCAGTAAACGGGTCGTATAGAGAAGAACGAAAGAGGACCCTGTATTGTCGAGAAGTAAGATATGACATTATCCATTCAATGAAGGAGGGGGGAAAGCCGAGGGATTTGAATTTAAGGCAGATGATTCGGTGAGAGATTTTATCGAATGCTTTACTGAAGTCGGTGGTAATAGCGTCAACTTCTTTGCCATCTTGCATAGCTTGCAATGCTTTAGATGTAAATTCGATTAGGTTTGTGGTTGTGGATCTCCCTTTTATAAATCCATGTTGCTTGGCGGAAAATATGGATTTACAATGAAAGTATACTGAGTCGTAGACAATACTTTCAAAAAGCTTAGGAATGGAAGAGAGCTTAGCAATGGGACGATAATTAGAGATATCATCTTTTCGTCCCTTTTTGTGGACGGGTATAATATACGCGTCTTTCCATACTTTCGGAAAGACCGATTGTGCGAGAGAAATTTGAAAGAGGGTAGTAAGGGGCTGAGATATTGCGTTAACGCATTGTTTCAGTACAATTGGAGGTATTCCGTCTGGTCCAGGGGAGAAGTCATCCTTCATTCCATTGATTTTCTCAATGACGTCATTAATTGAAATATGAATGGACGTGAAAGATGTTTGCGAACATTTATTAAGATAGGAGAAATAATTCATGTCGGGATGCTGCACGTGGTCGGTAAACGATTGGCTGAAGAAGTTTGCGAAGAGGTTTGCAATTATTTGTGGGTCTGAGGAAGATGCATCAGACAATTTGAGAGTTGAGGGAAAGCCATCAGATTTTCTTTTAGTATTGATGAATTTGTAGAAGCGTTTGGGATCAGAAAATAAGCTGGTCTCCATTCTCGAGATATAATTGCGGTACTGCGACTCGCATAGTTCGGTAAAGCTGAAGGTAGTTGTTATAATCTATTATGGACTGAGTACGCAGGAAAATGAGCCATAATTTGTTTCTACGATTGCGGAGTGAACGAAGCTCTCTGTTGTACCATGGTGGCGACGACAAACAGTTTTTAATAGGTTCGTAAGGGACCGAGAGGGTTAGACATTTAAAGAGTTCGGTGTAAAAGAATTCGGTAGCATTTTCAACTGTTGCATATGGATTATGTTTTAAGAAAGCGTTAATATCTAATTTCATTAAGAGGTTCCTCTTTGCCTTGTCGAACAGAACGATGTCTGGTCTGTTTGCTGGGATATGCTGGTCTGTGGTTATTGAGCTATCCCAATAAAGCTTGAAGTTGTTATTTTCTAGCACTGGAAGGGGTTGGTATTTATAATATGGCGTATGCTGATGAATGAGCCCACTACTGAGCGCCAGTTGTTGGTGTATCAATCGAGCGACGCTATTGTGTCTATTGGTGTAATCATGGGAAGCAAGTGCCCTATCTCCTAGTATCTCCACATCGTCTGCACTTGTCCTCTACTCTTTCCTTGAGCACAATCTTTCGATAATTTTTAGTGGCTATGACTTTGTCTTGTATAGCGATGACAAATGCCTCGGTTTCAGAGAACAGTTTTCATTCAATAAGCCATAGGTTTGAAGCTCGTTGATTCATGTATTGCTTATGAAGCTCATGAGGATGACCCCCATGCATAGGTTTCGATTTCCAGGAGGCGATAAGCTCACTATTTGTTTCTACATTAGTGGGACAAGGAAAGTCTTGTGTGGAGAGTTGCAGTGGTGAGTATTCATTGTCACTTAATGCGATTGCTTTCAATAGGTTTGATGGTGCGTTTTGAAAATAGGATCGCAGATTTATTTGCTGTTGATTATGCAATTGACCAATGTTTTTATACCTCTGCCTCCTAATTCGCGTGGAAGCATGACTCTTTCAACTGCACTTTGTGGGTGGTGACTCATGAATTTTATTAGAGATGTACGTACTAAAAATTGAAGATTCGAGATATCTGTGGGTGTCCATTTAATGATTCCGAAAGAGTATGTCAGCAGTGGGATTGCCCAAGTATTTATGGCCTTGCACTTGTTACCACTATTCAGCTTGGACTTTAAAATGTTATGCAATCGACCTCTAAACTCTAGGGTAAGGCTCTTTTTTATGGTGGTGTGGTTGATTCCCTTGAGTTGTAAGAAACCCAAGTATTTATATGCCTCTCCTTGCTGCATGTCCTCGATGACCTTGTTTTCATCAATTGGGCATCCTTCTTCTCTGACTTCAACCTGACCTCTGACTAGGTGGATCATCTTGCACTTGTCCAGTCCGAATTCCATCTTGATGTCATCACTAAAACTTTTAACAACTTCAAGCATTCTGTTGAGCTTTTCCCTTTTATTTGTGTATTATTTTAAATCATCCACATATAAAAGATGGTTTACTGAGTGGTCAAAAGTTTCGGTCTTTATAGGAAATCCGGATTTCATTCTGGCCAGGAGCCTGCTTCAGGGGTTGAGTCCTAAGCAAAACCATAAGGGGCTTAAGGCATCACCTTGAAACATATTATTATTATTATTATTATTATAATTTTATTTTTATTATAAACATTATTATGATTATTTAACTTAATAATGACCAACAAAATACTGCGAATTAAGAGAATGCAAATAAATAAATTGACCGTGATCAAAACGAGAATATATCTAAGTTTCGAACCACTACACAATAGTTGCCATAATGTTTCAGTTCAATCGATGCTAAATGCATTATAAGGGTAATCATAACCCCTTGAAAGCGAGCTTATTATTAAAAAGAAGCTAAAGGATGTTAAATGGCTTTTTTGAAGCATTTAAAACATTTTTAATACGAAAACAAGTTAAACAAAAGAATAGTGTTCTAACCTCTTCGTGGGGAATTAGTTAGTCCATGTAGATCTCTCCAGTCTATTTCTCTTTGCGATTAAGCAATCCAGCCTCGAAAGACTATCGCTAATTGAAATAAAAATGGTAGTCATAAATGGAATGTGACCTTTGGGCAACTCTCAACCCTCGGCACCATCAATATTCGCCTCCAGAATTTTCAATTAATCCGTTGGCCCTGACACTTGCACTTAAGAACACGTAATTGCACCGGTCTGATATATTTTTCTTTCAGTACCATCTTGTAATTGCACCCTCGATGACAATTATTACGAAAAGGAAAAATTATTTATTACACCCATGTTAGGCGATTAAAAGTCGCTCTCCTTTCCTCCATTGAAAAAAAAAAAGGAATCCTTGCAACAAAATCTTGAAGATATTTAACGCAAAAAAGGGTCGGTCGTAACCGTACACTACGCGCTACTACCCGTTCAGTAAATTCCTCTGCACATTACAGCAGAGCGTAGAGAGCGTACGTGTAAGTGCAATTTATTACTCCGACACGAATTTGATATCCTTGTACAGCAGAGAGGATCCAGGAACCCATCGTTGTTAACAAGCGCCACACACAACACAGTTCGCGGTAGTCCTGTGTGTACTTCGATAAATACCAAGCGACAGGAGCAGTGCATCCAATCCTAAATGTGTGCATATACATATGTATATTCAAATGGTCCAGACCAGTACAATAGAAGGAGCCAAAGGAACGATGTAAGCATAAATCAGAACCCGGCATTAAAGGTGTGGCGCCCACTGGTGGTGGTGGTGGACGATGATGCTGAAAAATCCTTTCTCGCATTTCGATGCACCGACTCGTACCTGCAACAAATTTACGGCTTGGACGGTCGTACATAATTGCACCTTTCAATTTAGGGCCAAGCAAGATGGATAAAGGTATATCGTAGGTTTGCTTATGTCCTCACCAGCATCCTTGTTCGAATTAACGATGGAATACATTTTTGCATTTGGCCTGGCTATGAATATGTACAATCGGCACTTTGAGGTGCGTTGTCTTTGATGTGCTGGCAGATTGGATGCCGTAGGGGGCTGTCGTTTTCATCAAGCCTGGTCGGATTGTAAGTTTTTCAGCTGTAATGGGAACGGATGAGTCCTTTAAATTGTAATTGAGTTGAATTACTGAATTAATGAGCAGAAAAGAGTGATTGATGGTTCGGATGAGGTGATGAGTCAATTGAGAAAAGGATTTAACCAAATGAGGAATGCGAACTGGTGAAAATCGATGCAGAGGATTCTTTATGAGTCAAGCAGTTTGCGATGAACCTTTAGACTGCAGTTTTCTTTAGAATTCATTTACTAGATGATTTAACTTGCAGATTAAGCTTGCTTATTCACCAAAATTCAAAACCGGGGAATCAAAAAATCGTCTGCCAGAAACGCGGTTTTAAAGCTGCAGCTGGAGACCTACACCTCCATCTGTTGTGTGCCTCCGAAAGTAAATTTAAAATACACACATTTATGATTAAGATTTCGAACTAAGTTTCATTTCATCATGTTGCTTGGATCTTGCCATTATCAGTGGAATACAAACCCATTGAAATGCCGTCCACGGAAGTTATTGCAGGAGCTGATTCTGATAATGTAATTTTCGATGACTTTTCGACACATATCGGACAATAACTCGGCCATTGCGTTTTTATTGCAACAAACCAAACCGGGTCGTGGTTGGTTAGATGTGGCACCATCTTTTTGAAACCACATCTTTTTCATATCCTTATCTTGGATTTCAAGCCAAAAACATTGGTTTATAGTTGGCTTTCTCGAAAACAACTGGCGGTTTTATTGTTCGCGTAGACGTTAGCTCTGCTGTGAATATATAACGAATAAAATACTGCGAATTGTGTGAATGCAAATAAGTTGATATATCATTTTTCATTTCTTTTCGGACTCCGCTAATGGAGCAATGTGAGTTTCGAATTACTACTCAGTTTTTCAATCGTTCTCCTTATCTTTCCGCTCGCCCAATAAGGGCCATCCAAATCTTTTGGGTACCAGCAAATTATAAAAATAAAATGGAATATGAGTTTCATTCATTTTTGAGATTCAAGCACCAAATTGTCGTATGTTCAACGCATCCGCATTCTTGCCTGAACTTAACTTGCTGAACTAAAGGTTGCTTTTAAAAGAATTCTGATGGGTGAATTCTTACGAGTAGTTTGCTTAGAAGGACAATCTCATTGTTACAAATTTCATAAAAAAAAAAGAAATAACTATTCCAAAATTCCCTTAGAAGTGTTATATTTCAAAAAATATATAATGCAATTTGTTTTTAGAAATTTATTTATATTTTCATATTATTACGCAAACTACTAACTAATTGTGCCCTCGTCAAATCTATAAAAGTGTCAGTATTGAATTTCCATCTCCCATCTGTCTTTCCCACTCTTTTAAAACCCGTTCCAATGCTGTCTCGTTGGAAAGTCCTTAACGAAATCCTGAACATTTAAATTATTTTTATTATATTTTTGGATTATTTGTTTCATTTCAATATTAAATATTATTTGCCTTTATTATTATTATATTATCATTAAATTGCAAATTTGAAATGTGTATCTTCTTATTTATTTTGATATCATTTACTTTGATTTCATATAATTTATTTTTTATTTCGGACAACATAAGCTTTTTAATGAGTTTCCAAATGGCTTTTTATTCAATTTCATTTCATTGGATCGATATCTGTTTTCCACGCACTTTTTTTTGTATTTGTTTCGTACATTTCTATATTTTTCCCAGCTTTGAGGTTATCGAACAGTATTAATTTTGTTCCTTTTTAGATTTTTTATCTGTCCAATTGGCTAAAAGATCCCTCCTTTTGGTAAGAATAAAAGTATGTGCTTCCATAAATACTGTCATATGAACGCAGTCTCATCTGGCTAGCGAAAAATTGCTTCCTTCCTTCGCGAATTCCAAACGAAGTCACTGGATTTTTGGGTTTTTTTTGTGAGGGTTTTTTCTGCACGACATAAGCCTTTAATTCCTGTTCTTGCAATCTTTTTCGAACTGTTTTTGCACTTGTTTCAAAAGAGCAGTCTCTATTTAATATGACTACTGCACTTCTCATCCAATGAGGAGGGTTACTCTTAAAATATCATGCAATTTTGCTTTATTTCTTTTCAAATGTCACCTTTCACTTTTTACTGCTATCCTTCCTCTGCAAGGTTTTTGAATGCACAATTGGAAAAATATTTTTATTCTGTTAAAAATAAAAATAAAACCCTAGAAGCTCCCATAAAAATAACTTTAAATCACCCAAAGTGGCAAAAAGGGGCAGTTGAGTCTTTCAAATATTGTTTAACACATATTTCGGATTAGTATTCATTTCAAGACCACGATTTAAAATACTTATTTTTTTTTAATAGACTCATAATTCAAAAAAGGGGCTAAAAAAAATTTTAAAGAAAATATGAAATTCTGTTTTTTTGTTTTTGGAAAAGTAAGAATATTTAAAAATAACAATTAACTAAGTGGGCTTAACAAATATTCGAATGCACTGCAAAAAAAATATGCTGAAAATTTAAATCATCAAACTTTTACTGGCTCTGAAATCTTTACGATCGAATCATCGAATCAAAAAAAAAATTCAACTATTTTTCTAATTTGGGACTTCGAAAAATGAAAAAAAAAAATTAAGGCCAACTATGAACACGATTTTGAATTATTTTTAGAAGGTCGGTAATACATTATGTATATAAATTAAAAATTAAATATATAAATGTTGAATTCTCCAACATTATTTAAATATTTATAAATTGCAATATAAATTTTCGCGCTTACAGCTAAATGTATTATAATTATTCAGCCTGTATTCAATATTATTATTATTATAAATTTATAAACAAGTAAGTAAATTACAAGTTAAATAACTAAAGTCTAGCGCTAGCTGCCAGGGCTTTCGGCTAGTATGAAAATAGAAAGGAGGTTAAATATTATTAGATACAATTTACAAATTTGAGCTTCATAAAAAGAGTGTAAACAAGATTTATGTTTGTTTATTTATTTATGATTGATGTTGATTACGGTCAGTAGGTGTGTGAGATCGTGGTTGGAGATGTTCTTGCAGGTAGAGTTAACTTTTTCACAGTTGAGGAGGTGGGGCACAGTAAGATTTTCCACAAGATCGCAAAGGTGAAAAAGTGGTGGAGCTTCCTTCTTTAATAGATGTTGGTGTGCTAAGCTTTTATGGCCCAACCGCAATCTTATATATGCTCTCAACTTTTTAATGGAAAAATCATTTGGGTACAGCGATTTGTTGGCATTCGCATTGAATTTTTTGTACAAGTGATTGTAGTTTGCCCAAGTGTTTTTTCGTTTTTGTTTCAAATTCTCATGGAATAGGTTTTTTATGTCCTTACAATTGTATACGTGAAATAAGTGTAAAGGTTCGCGTATAGCAGATTTTGCTGCTTCATTTCCTTCAATTCCAATGTGGCCAGGGATCCAGACAATTTTGAGACGTTTGTTGTTTGCTGCTAATACGTTGCGTATCGTTTCAATAATACACGTTGTGTTGGAAACGTTTTGTATCGCTGTCAGGGTTGATAGACTATCGGTGCAGATTATAGTTTTTCTGTTTCTGGAGAGGCTTATGGCTTTATATAACGCAAAAGCTTCTGCAGTGAAGATGGAGGTGAATGGCAGCAACAGACCCTTGGAAAGGATTGAATTTCGATCATCGACGACTGCAAAAGATGTCCCATTTTCTGTTTTCGAAGCATCAGTGAATAAGACTTTCCACCCCATTGACTTATGCTTAATAACGATTTCAATGAACAGAGCCTTGCAGATACCGTTTCTTGTAGACGCTTTTGGAAAGGATCCCAGATTTGTGTTGGCATCGACATATTTACGATTCCAGTAGGGTTGCATGTCTGTTCTGTTATTTTTGATCAAATTAAGAATCTCTAAGTCTGTATTCAAATTCATTAAAACGTTAAACAAATAACCCAGAGGACCAGTTAAGTAGACAATCTATGCCAACCATCAAGGGGTGGTTTCCGTAGCCAGGTATGTTGCACAAAAATTGATTTTGAAAATGGTTCCAGGAATACATGCATTTAAAATAGAATTGTTTTTAATTTTTCGTGAAATCATGCCGTGTATCCGACAGAAGGATTTCGATTAATTTTCTCCCGCGGGCAATATTTAAAAAAAATCCCGACTAAGGTGACAATAGTTTTTTTTTTTCATTTATTTCTTCGAAATAATAATAATAATATATTATGATTAATATTTTTCAAAAAACATCATTGCCCTTTCTAAAGAACAGTCAGTGGAAAACTAACCAATTTTTTGCTATTTCATTTCGGAAATGAAAAACGAGGCGTTTATGATGAACAATTAAGCATTATCGTGACGATTTCATCATCCGTAAACAGTTTAGACTGATGACACCATTTAAATGTCTTTAAGATCGGTTATCTTAATTGCAGGCTATAATCACTCAATTAGGAAGAAGTTCATGCATGTTATTGGGTACGTTGATGGGTCAGCATGATTGGCCAAGAGCGCTGACCCATTTGATGCCTTCGATAAGATCTGTTTGATGACCAAATTGAAACATTTCGAATACAAATTTTAACTGACAACTTGAGACATTGGACAAAGTAAAAGTTAAGATGTTATCTTCGCTTGGATTCAGCTTCAAATTTGTACATGTGGTTTGCAGGTGAATTGAAGAAATGTTTTTTTAGATAATATTTTGTCCTCGCAGTTTCGAAAAAACTCTATTTTTTATTTTGTAAAAAAAGAAGTTTTCAACTAGTCAATCATAAAAATTCTTCAATCTTATTGGTTGGGAAACAAGATTAAGTTAATTTTACTCAATTGAAATTAAGTTAGAAAACATGTGACATATTTTCAATAAAAATTGTGCTGTGAGTTACATTGCTCAAGTTCTTGCATAAGATCAGTGATCGAGACATTTCGATTATCACCTATGTCTCTTGACATTTTTGAAAATTTAACAAAAGAAACGAAAGGACACTTTATGGTCTTCAATGAAGGCGAAAATAATGCATAGCGTTTTGACGAAAATAGCATAATAATACCATAGTCTAGATGCATAAGTCAGAAATTTCATATCAATTTTGAAACTACAAAAAAAAATTAAAATGTTCATTATGGTCTTTACGTAGTGTCTTGAAATTCCAGTTACCTAAACAGCTTCTTAAGGCGTCGAACAAGCACACAGGCGCCGCTGCCAAAGAAGTGGTGAACTGAGGCTTCCGGATCGAAGTAGTTCTTGAATTAATTCCACAACTTCCAGAGCATCTAGATTTCTTAGAGACGCTTGGATTCAAGAAGTCAGAAGAAAATAAGAATAAAGCCTAAAAAATCCTTCTTAAAAATGTGTTTTTTTTTCCAAACAGTATGTGAAGCTGCTGAATATAAGAAGAATACGTTTTTCAAATCAGTCAATGCAGTCGGATCAAAGAAAGAAAATAAGAAGTTAACAAGAAAATTTAATACGAATCGATTCAGTTGATTTCAACACCAATCAATTTTTTTTTCAAATGATAACTTTCAAAATGTCAGCCAAATCCGTTTACAAGTTTTTATTGGCAACTTTTGTGAACAACTCGATTTTTGAAAGATTCGAGGGGTTCGTCGGGTCCGATGAGAACGGTCCGGAACGTCCGAACACGGAATCCCTGCAAAGCTGATAAACCTGGGAATTTTTTTTAGACTTCCACAGCAAAAGCAGCAAAAGCAAAACATCTCAATCGACAGCAGTAACAATGAATTAAAAGAGGTTTTCGTTTACCTCCCGAAAAAATATCATTTCCACCAATGCCAACTTGGTGGAGATCCGAGGACTAAACTGTGTTTGCCCTAAACACTTGGATTAAAACTTCTTACACGCAGGACAACAATCAAGTACTACAAATCCCTTATCTTACTTGTTAGCACGTAGTCGTTATTGGAGAACTTAAGACAGCACAGTAGATTTAAGTTAATATTTGAAAAAAAAAATCCTTCTTCGGATATACGGTCCTGCAATGGAGAAGGACGACTGGAGTAAAAGGTGCAACTGCTCTACTAGCTGTCCAATGATGTAGATCTACTCCAGAAGACCTTCTCATTTTCAAATTTAAGGATTATATAACTTAAACTAAAAATTTGTTCAGCTTTTTATTAATATCTAAGTTAATAAAAGTCCGGTGTCGTCACCTTACGTGCTTCCTTTTTTTGCGGCTTGTGCATATGATTTTGTGTTAAAAATCGATGTCCTTTTAGTGATTTGTTTTTCGAGTTTGAGTTTTACTTTATTTCATAAAGTTGGTTATAAATCTGCTTTTCAACTCCAGCCACGAATCCTAGACTAAGACTTGAATTTAAATATACTTTTTGAATCTAGTACTATTTGAATTATTCAAATTATTATATGTTATTATATATTCAGACATCTTTGTTTTAAAGTTATCACTGTATAACTAAAACATCACACTGCTTTTCTAAGTGCAGCCAGGTGGTCGGATAAGACCGCTTTGGTCTCGCGAAGTGGGTACGTAAAATTTTCCATTTTCGTTTATAAAAACGGTGAGACATTTTTTTTTTATAAAGTGTCTATTTGAATCTAAATGTTCTCGTTCACAAAATACTGTAGTTAAAATATGGTTTACGGCACTGACCTCCGTGACGCTAGTGTGAGTGATCATGATAAGAAACTTTAAAGAAAAATGGCTCACAAAATTTTTGATAAGATTGTCGAAGAATACAATTTGCAAAGTTTACCTTCAGATGATGCCAAAGATTGCAGCTCTAAGCCAAAAGAAGACAAACCTTTGCGCAGGTGTTTGCTACATTTGGTTTTAGGTGATGATCTGGGTAATTTGCGAGAACTCTCTCACAAACATTTCCTTGTGGGTCGGTTGATTCAAATCGAAAATTATTGCCGAAATTAAAAGCTGATTATGACTTAAAAGAAGGACAATCACACAAACGTAAGCATTATAAAATGGAGGGATAACAGGTCGGCTTTCATTCTGTCAAACTACAAAAATCCGAAAAATATTGGAAGTGTTACTCGCCGGGACCGCACTGGAGAATCAATTGAGCTTGCTTGTCCTGAGCCTATGAAAGATTACGGTACTTTTATGAATTTGATGGACAAATTTTGATCAGATGAAACTTTCTCGACTTCTCTTGTCAATCAATTTTTTACTTATATTCAAAATCATAATAAATCCGACTTGAAAAATGTGGGAATTTCAACGAAGAATTTACCAAGGCCTGTTTGATCCTGCACTATAATATTAACGCGGTCCAACATGCAGCATGTCTTCAGCCTTGTCTACAAAGCCAATATATATAAAACGGTAAAGCCAACATTCTCCAAAGAAGTTAGCTTGGAAAGCAGTTGCAGTTGCAAATAAAGCACAAAAAATCAGCCAATAAGCTTTATATAGGAATGCAGTATTCGCTAAATTCCTCTTTGTTTGTGAAAAGGAAAAAAAAAACTGCTTTCAGGATCTCCATCAAAAATAATATTTAAACCGGCTTAAGTTTTCAATTAAATCTAAATTTTAGTCAGGTCTTCATTTTTTTCGAGAGCTTAATTACAAATATTGTTCTTGACGTTTTATTTTTAGACCCAAATAAATAACAATTAATGATTTGTTCCGCAAATTTCCTTCACATTTGAGAGCCTGCCTGAAAGAGTTTACGATTCTATCACTAATGTGGTCGTCGACCAGTGACTGAAGTATGGCTCTATTGGGTTCTTCCAAGAATGTGTTGTCAATAGCTTGGGAAGATAATGCCGCTTTCTCTACACGAAAGAGTGATTTAGCTGCATTAATTCCAAGCACAAGAACCGGGAATAAAATACTGCGAATTAAACGAATGAAAAAGAAATAAAAACGAACGGAGAACTCTAAACCAAACCACATCTGACTGAAATTCAATTCTTCTTCCCGTCATTTAGCTCGCTCACGAAAAAATCATTATACGGGTAATCATAATCCCTTATAAACGAGCAAATTATATAAAAAAAAACGTTTGAGCTTCGTTCCATGCGCGTCTTTCCTTCATTATTACGTTTACCACGTCAAGCATTTCAAACCCTTACAGTGTTCGAAGACCGTTTTTACTTTTGTGCACGAGGGTGGAAGTCCTCTTGCGATAACACGGGGCGGTTAAAATTTTTCACCGTACCTTATCGCCATTGAGCTCCTTTGATTCAGACGTTGGGATTGAATTTTTTTTTTATAAAATCAAAATTGTTGCTTTTAAAGCTGATTAAGTGCGGGCTTAACATGGACTTTTTCCATGGTTCTGTATCCACTCAAAGGGAAAACGATTAAATTTGTTTCCCCGTGTCAACAGAGGAAAACCCCAAGTCCACTGACGCCACCAAAAATACATAAACGCACATCCTGCTATACAAAATGTTCACATGTCAACTGCAGAGAGATTCACAAAAAAAAGTAAAAAAGGTAAAAATCAAAAATGTTTTGACCATCGTTTGTTGGGTTTGCACGATTTATAGAACAAAAAAAGGACGAACAAAAAAAATTTTAAAACAAAAGAGTTTACCACAATTTTTGATGCTACCTCCCCACATAGGTGCACATACGCTCAGGCACAGTGTATTTTCGTGTGAGTCTTTTTTTGAAAGTGTAAAATGGCAGCAGATGTCACATATCATATAAGCTGGTTCGATATGCAAAAAGGAATTTTTATTTATTTTAAGACAGAACCCGAAACAATGATAAAATTCAATTTGTTTTCAGACAGGATGGCAAATGTGTATCCTTTTTCTCTTCACTATTTTTCTTTTTTTTTGTAATAAATTAAACAAATAGTTTATTTGCAGTTGGAATGATTTTTTCTTGTGTGAAGCAAAAGTCCAGCAGCAGCAGCAAACAGCGTGTGACCATTGAAAAATGGAACTCTCCAAAGTGAAATATTGACGATGGACTTGAGCTATGGAATGAGCTTTGGAAAAATAAATGGACCACGATGAAGAGAACCTGATGAAATATGAATAAAGTTATTTAAATTGCTTTTGTATATCATTAACATTGAAACAAAAAAAAAAAAAAAAAAAAAACAATCCCAGAGAAATAAAATTTAAGGGCAATTATCACGACAGTGTCCTGTATGCGATATTGTAGGATATTGAAACCCAACGAATGGATGGGTATTCAAAGGAATTAAAAGCTTCTTAACTGATTTGCATATCATATGTATGAATTGAATAGTCTTACCATAATCTGGAAAATGATTTCAATCATTGGCGAAAATTTATGTGTAATTCATGTCAATGTGAAATTGGCAAGCGATTAAAATAAGGCTTAAACATGTTTTACCGACCGTAATAAATAATCCCCTAATCTGTTGGAAGTTTTCAAACCTAAATGAATTGTGGAATAAAGTTTAACTCATTTATTTTCAATCTGTTCAATCATACACGCACATGAAGGGTTCCGTACCATCATCGTACAATGATAATTATTTTTTTGTTTTTAAATAATATTTCTCGTAGTCTACTTCTTGCGGTAAAATTGTGCTGTTATTTTTTAAAACATATTTTCTGTGCGAAAAGCATTTCTTTTAATTGTTATAGTACTCCCTCGCACTGTGACAGACGGACGAGCGGACAGTGGAGCCATGGTATTAGGTTTCCGTTGGTACCCTTTGAGTAGGGAACCCTAAAAATAGTGTTCAGTATTCTTCAACGAATTTGTTTTATTGAAAAAGAGAAAACTTTCATATTAAATATGGACTTATATTTCATTCAAATAACTACCTTGTGTGCTGGTAGGCGATATTTCAAGGTCTCCGCCGTATTTCGAGAATTCTTAATCGTCTCTGAATTGTTCGCATGGCATTGATTTTTAAAGGGCAACGGCTTCAAATCGAAGCACCTTGGTGGTCAAAAAACGTCACCAAAACGAAGATCGTTGAACGTCTTGGTGTTGCGAGTAATCCTTTTTCTAGTCCGTAAAAAATCCGTTTGCACTTTGGTAGCTCTTTGAATGTACTGACACATTTTCTCTTAATGTCAAATTGGAAGGTCAATTGGCTAATAATATCGTCACTTTAAGAACTACAGAACGGACTCTCTTCTCCACACGTAGTCTTGATTTTCTGGATTTCCGAACCCAAAATGTGGCGATTTTGTTTCTTCACATAGCCCCCAAAATGGGCATTCATTTCATTTTGAAATATGACATTTTTTGACTAAATATTTCCTCGATTTCCAGCTGTTCTTAAGCCAAAAAGGAGAATTAACTGAGAATTTTGTACTAAATCCTTTTCAGGCTTATGCCACTGATATTTAGTTGCAGAGATCTTTGGCGTGTTGACTCCATTGGTGTGTTTGTAAAATGTTTGCAACGCCTCCAATCGGCAAACCAGACCAACGACCTTTTTTCAAAAATCGCTTTGGTACTTATGTTCTACCGAAATTTGTTTTTAAAATCGGACTTTTGTAGTAGTAGTAGCTTATTGTTGTAGAAAGAAACTCCAATTTGATTAGTAGGGAATACCTGAGGTACGACTGCAATGTCTGCAAGCACCTCCTTTCTCTAAACGTGAACTGTCAAGAATAATTTTGACTCGAAAATAGAACGTGTTTCCATTCCATTCAATGTTCTAAACGACAAAAACTCTGGCGGAATTGATTCGAAGTTTCATCTGCACATGCTTCAGTACAGGAATATTTTTTAACTTTCAACGCTTCATGATATCATTTTTAAGGTTCCGTATTTCGAAAGGTAAAAAGAACCCTTATATGATCACTTCGTTGTCCGTCTGTCTGTCTATCACGTCTGTTTTTCTCAAGAATCAAGTTGAAATTAATATCAAATACTAAAGACTCTAGTTCCTTAGAACTGTAAATCAAGCCTCTCAATCAACGTAGTCAAAAGATATGACTGTTTTTGCCGCTTATTTCGATATTCGCTTGCGTATCTTAATTGACATTAAATCATGAAATGTGGCAAGAAGCAATGTCTCATGGCACTAGTGAAGAGAAAAATCCGAAAATCGTGAACTCGAACTTGCATCACAAATTGGCTTTTGTAAATCGGTTTAAACCTTCATACTTACAAGTACGGAGCCTTCGTTGCGCGAGTCCGACTCGCACTTGGCAGGTGTTTTTATGATTTTTTATGATCGCTTTGCTGGCTGAAAACCCGCGTTTTGAAAATTGAGTCACGGATTAGGTACAGTTGAAGGCAAGCCGGGCGATTTTTAGCTCAGGCAGCCTCAAATCCTTGAAAGCATCAATATTTTTCTTTTACTGTCGCTGTCAATGTGTTTGCAGAACCTTAAACACTTTTTAAAATAAAATTAAAATTTTAAAATCTTTGTTTGGCTTTCCCTTCCTTTAGGTCTTAAAAATTATGCCATTTTTTAAGAAATAACGCACCTACTCACTGGTATACATCGTTACAGTCGGCCGCAAACATTATGGTCTTATCCTGTTGAATCGTAGTGTCAATTGATTCATAAAAAGTTGTGCTTGAAAACATTAATTTATGTATTTTTATGCTAACGAATAACTATACCTCTGAATTTTTGTCTGATCAAAAAATTGATATTGATTTAAAGTAAATCGGGGCCTAGTACAGACCCCTTTGCCACACCTTAGTATTAGTGTCAATTTAACGTTACTTTGTCGATTTCCGGTTATAAACCCTATTTTATTTGCATATAATTTAAACTATTTAAGAATAAATATTGATTAAAAAATTCTCTTTTTCTTTGCAGGTAAGGGAATCATTTCGACGAACTACAACTCGGAGAGCTGAGCATTATTTGGTGATCATTAAACAATATCACTGTATTTTTATTATTATCATAGATGATATAACATTTACTGCCATACACTAAAATGTCGTCCTGTTTTTTGTTGTTTTTGTTTCTAAAGTATTTAACTTGAACAGCTGAAGACCTGCACAAAAATGCTTAAACTTGTCAATTTAACGAAGCTCATAACTAACTTAATAACTGGAGCTATAACATTGTATTTATGGTACACCTTTCGACGTAAACTTTTTATTGAAACCAATGATTTTAAAATTCCCAGCATTCCGCCCTGCTAGTGGAATATCACTTGCTAAGGCTGCAGTTTACTTCAGCTTGCAGCTCTCACTTCAACAGCCCATACTTTGTCGAGGAATGTCGACAATGTGTAGTAGAGGCCCTTTTTAATCGTTCAGTCAATTTGCCCTTTAAAAAGTGCAGGTTCATTTGTTTTTTTTATGGATGTCAAAATACCTCTCAACAAAAGGACGAGAGGCTTTATAGACTGAAATCTTTAGCCGTATTTTCCCTATGCTTCAAAATCTTCCTCAGTGTAAGCCTAGCTTACTTCATAGCTTTCTAAAGTATTATTGACAGGATTCTAACCGGGCCCTGGGACTTGTAAGAGTCACTTAAGTTCTGCACTGCTTTCAGCCTTTGTTGCCGAAACATCTAGGACCACAAATCGCCTTCGAGGTTAGTTTCGACCATCATAGAGGGAACGGGTTTTTGAATCTTTTTTCACAATCCACGACCTATGAGTCTCCTTAGATTACCGGAGTTCTAGTAGTACTTAAGGCTGCAACAGTACTAGATAGGGCAATGAAAATAGAGGACCAAAGATGGTTACACCGAAGTAAAAAAAAAACAGGATATCAAAAGGCTTGAATTCGTTCACAAAAAGACAAGTGAGATTTGTAAGCTAAGTGAGATACAGCTGAGGATAGCGGTGGGCTTACTGTCTGAGCAATGCCTTTCAGGGAAATATGCAAGCAGGCTGGGTTCTTGAGTGCCCAAGAAGATATTTTTCATATATTATGCTAATGGCGGGGTAGAGCCAGACGCCGTAAAAAACCTAAGGCAGGCACCTAAGACAAGCACAATACCGGGCCAAGGACACATCCTTGTGGAACTTCGGTGGCAATACTTTTATTCGGGAGGTAATCATTTCCGTTTATAACAAGGAAGAGTCGTACGATACTTTAAGCCTTAACACCATACTTTGTCAGAGGCTTAAAGACAAGGAAGGCACTTCATATTTTTTGTCTTGAAATACTTCTTTGATTTCGTTGGTTTGACCAGATCTATTATCGTTTGAATATATTTTGGGCTTTAAAACATTATCCCTTCGGCGTTTTCCCACTGGCGTGGAACGTGTTGCAATCTTATAGTGGGAATTTTACTACAGACTGTTTGCTTAACTCTTTTTTCATTGCTTCTCCGGCTTTAAAATAAATGGTATTTAGGGAAAATTACGGAAAATAACAGTCGCTACGACTGGAGTGATTGATAGATCGTCTGTTTTTGGGAACCAAGACGAAGTAGTGAATGTTTTAAATTTTGAGGAAGTGCTCAGGCTGCTGCTCCACATTAGGAATCGCGATGGGCTCATTGTGGGGCCTACTGTCTTTTCATAACCCAGCTTAACATAACCTTAGCTAATATGTCCCAGTCCTTCTGAGATGTTTTTGGTCTTATCGACCTTCCATCAACTTTTTTCGAGGATCCACACGTAGTTCAGATATAAAATTTCTTAACTCACCCTAACTTTTGACCTTCTTCCACGTTTTTCTTAGAATTTTTGCAATACTTGTGAAAAAATGGATGAAACAAAACTTTCTTTCTAAAATTTCTTTATTATCCTTTCTAATTTCCGCTGACGACTGATATCCTGCCAATTTTATTTGTTTTGTTGCGGATCTTTTCCTGCGGCCTTCTCGGTTTCCAGGTACCGGCCTTAGGGCTCTTTGATCCCTGCTCAGCATCCGGACCACGACGAGATGAAAAATCTACAGGGGTAGCTTAGCTCGGACACGACGACACATCTTCCCAAGTCATCTGCACGGATCAAAGCGTGGAAGCAACCCCTAATCACTCAATTTTCTTCGACATTATAATGATCCATGAAAGTTCCTTTTCCTATAAACGACTTATTGCATACCACCATCAGATCCTTCCAGAAATGTCCTTGGGCAAAATAAAAGAAACCCAAAAACATGTCGAACTTCTCTCTCATTAAAGTCCTTACGACAACGATTCACGAAATTGATTGCGATTTGTTAACATTTTTTTCTTAGTATTTACTGTAAGCGTGTACAAATATCCTTCTCCTTTGGACAAATGCATGAGGAAAACAAAAATAAAGGGAATGAATAAATGAATAAAGGCCGCCGCCCACAAAAAAACACCCAACAAGAACATCGACCACGAAAGACTTAGACTACTCAAAGTCACTCTAACGTTATCCCTTAACTGAGGGATGTAAAAGATGTAGCATTGTCATGCCTACGTGACTTTCTTGCACCATCAAGGATTTTACTTGAATTATTTTCCGCTATTCTGTGTCCTTTAGGTGGTTTCTGCTGTGTGCCTTCGCTTTAATCGAAGCTTCGTTCCCCCAACCAAAAACGTGCGTTTCCTTATCCTTCGAGAAACAAAACACAAAAAAAAAAACAGAAAAGTATGGAAAAATTCCTGTTATCCTTGTTTTCCAGTTTGGTCCTTTAATTTTGAAAACATTGCAAATTGAATAAAAATATAATATAAAAGTCCAAAGAATTCCGAAAAAGGATATCCATCATAGAAACCCGAGAAAAAAAAATGTTTGTCTCTCTCCTTTTTTTTTTGCAATCATACTCGTAACCCTGCGTTGCTAGATATTTTTTATGTGCGGATTCGCGTATATCCTGCTTCGAATTCGAATCCTTCTTTCTGAAAGGAGCTAAAAATATATGTACAGATATATTTTTTCCTTTCTTAGATTTCTATAACAACTTGACACAGCAATGTCATATTGAAGGATGTAAAATGAAGGAATAATATAAAATTCTAGTTAATCGCAAGGACTTTCGCAGGAAGAAAGCGAAAGAAAATCTTAAGGAATTGCTTGTGACAGCACAACAGATAAAGGGGGTGCTGCCGATATGAGTTAAAAGAAAGAACAAAAAAGAGCACGTGTATACTACGTTCAGCTTTTCCGTTTTTATAACGAAATTGAGAAAAGGATAACGTCAAGGAAGTTTTTTTCTTATTTAATATCTTGACGGTTGCCCGTAAGCTAGGTTTATGATTTAGCCAAGGAGTGGACTGACTTACCAGACAATGTGTACTTATGGAAGGCTGCAACTTGGATTTTAAATTGGGAAACATTTTCCGAAGGAGTATGAAGATAGAAAAAACAGCATTATCCTCTGGTGCGGTTCAATGATTTTAATGTTAAAGACATCGAATTAGACTGTTCTTTTTGTTGGAAAATTTAAACAGCTGATAATTGGGGATTCAATAGACCCAAACCATCATGAAGCTTGTAGTTTTGATGTTCCCTGAAAGGCAATTAGCCATCAATTCGAGGAAGACCTTTCAAGAATTTGAAATTTCATTTTGATCTTTGAAGAAATTGAAAATTTGGTGGATTCTCAGAAAAGCTAAAAGTTCAATGGTAAAAGGTAGCTTAGGTGATTCCTCCTTCCAACTGGAATTGTGTGTAATTTGTCTGCTAAGAAGAGTCTTAGATTAGGTAATGTAAGAGCTGAATCAGTTGTTACCCACTTAGATCATGTTTGGATCCATTGTGGAATCACTTAACCGGTGATCGATTCCTCATGAGCCAGCGAAACCAAAGACACCGAAGAAATACCTGTTGGTATACAAGTGGTCTCTTCAGAGATTGTCCACTTTATAACCAGTTTGTTTTCTTGATGAATTTTGCTATGTTCCGAATCTTTGATGTTTAAATGTGTAGTTCCTTAGCTTAATTTTCTTTGTTTTGCAAGAGGTGGACAGGTGCCGAGGTAGTGAAGTGTCGTTTCTTCTTCTTCC
This sequence comes from Orthonevra nobilis, assembly GCA_963555765.1. NCBI lineage: Eukaryota > Metazoa > Arthropoda > Insecta > Diptera > Syrphidae > Orthonevra > Orthonevra nobilis. Next base: position 57,256,445 of record OY743227.1, read on the forward strand.
TCATCCCTACAGCTCTTGCAGAATTCACGGACATGATAGCACCAACTGAGTCAGTCCTCGCCTCATTTTTATCAAGATGGGTTGTTTGATGTGAAGGTCTTTTCAGTTTAGGATACAGAAGAGTTACTTCGCCTTTTCATCCGTCAATGATTGATGTGGTCATCACGTTGCTCATAAACTCCAGATATCTGACCTCTTCACACTCGGGATGAATAGGCCGGGGTGAATAAGTTTCAGTCTTGTTTTGCACTGATTTCCCTCTCAAACATCCAATCATAAGTCATGTGCTAGGCGAAGGACATATTCATCCGCACTTATGATAGCTCCATGCTCTGTAAGGAATTACTAATAGACCGCAAGTTAAGATCCATAAAATGATGTCACTTTTAATCAACTGGCGCGAAAAGCTTCTAAATAAAAACTGGAATATCAGCGCTTTATATAAGTCGGGATATACTCTGCTCATGATGCTTACAATCTCTTTGGTAGTCTTTTTTTAAAAAGCTATTTTCGCAGAACAACAAATGAATTTCAACATTTTTAATTTTTCTGCATTTCTATCTGTCTAAATATTTTCTTTAATTCAAATCGAGGGGTTATAATACCCTTGAAGATACTGTAAGAATGAAGGAGGAGCAAGATACAGAACGTCGCTGGCGAACTTGTTCAGGTTGTAAAAAGTTTGCTGAGTGCCAAAAAAGGTACGCCTTATTTTTGACTGCACGTTTATAACCGAGCTAAAGGGAAAATTGATGAACTCTCCTGGTGAGCCCAGTCCTATGGTGAAAATTTGATTTGAAATTGACTAGTTCACTCAAGTGCGGTCTTCGAAGAAAGTTTAAACAGAAAGAGGGAGCCAGGCGACGTTCCGCCGGTTTTAAAGTGAGTCGAGTCAATTTCTTAATATTCTTACTATTCTTACACTTAATATATTCGGCCTTGAACCCTTTCGAGCAGAAGCAGCCATCTCCGATCTTAAGGAACCATTGAACAAACTTTCATAGAAGACACAAGTTCCTTCCTCCAGGCTATCAAGTATCCGTCATTGTTGAAGGCCAGTTCTTAATTGGATTAGAGAGAATCTTCATCCCACTTTTTTTCTGCCAAGATTTCTGGTTTGTAGTCTTTCTCTGCGCCGTCTTTTTCCCTTCCTTGTAACGGTAGAAATCAATTGGTATGAAATTCGGCGTCAATCTCAGCGCCAAAAGTTTGTGCCAACCTCATTGATCTGGAAGAAGATCTGCTATTTTAAGTTATGAGCTAGACAACGTTGTATTCCATCTAATCACGAAGAGAACCAGAGGTCTAGGGCAAATGAAAACGCTTACGCAAAGGCTTTGCCAGCGAGAAAGAACAACTCTTGACCATTACTAACCATCTTGAATGTGAATCATGAATATTTGACAAGCGGAGGTGGAAGCAAAGCCTTATGAGCAATTATCAAGCCAGCAGTTAAAATAATCGCGAACAGATTTTCTTTGTCCAAGAAATCGAAGACTAAAAGTCCTTGTAAACGAGAGTCGGGATAGGAAATTGATTCATCAACTCTGGGGTGATTTAATGAATTTAGGAACGATTGTTAGTGTAAAGTGTTGGCAGAATGCCTGTTTGGAGTCCCTTTGGGGTCATTTAAAAGTTTATAATGGAAAGCAGTTCTTAAGATACCCCGGAAGATCCAGGCTTGACAAAATCAGAATCTGCACTCGGCCGAAGCTCATCAAGCTACGAATTTTGCGTAGTCAATTTACTCTAACGAGTGAAAAGTATACACTCCGAAAAGGCTCTATGAGCCGTTCCTAAAAAACCTACATCAAAAGCACATCAAGCAACGCGATCAAGCTTACCGCCGATGGAAGCGCTTTCGTTTAACCAAACTCCACAAAATTTTCAAGCAATTAAGGAGTCGTGTTGTATGTAATATAACAGAAGCAAAAACCCTAAGAGCTTAGATGGCCAAAAACTGTAGGGTAACATGCGTGTTTATGGGATAGGCAAACAAAACCTAAGCTGCCCAAATAACATCGATCGCAATGAACTAAACCGCAAATTCTAATCGCTTCCACATTCTATCATTAGCTGAAATCGAAAAAGGTGACCCCGTTGTCCCAATACACTCATTATTTTTCTTTAAAAGCACAAATAAAGTGGAAAGTTTTTTGTCGGTAAAATCAAATGCTGTAGGTTCTTTCTATAATTGGCAGAGCGGGTGGAAGAATTAGGAGAAGAATGAAAGATTGAGTAGTGGTTTGAGGAACTCAGATGGATTTGCTTTCAACTCACTTCCGTGGGTGGAGGCTTTCAGCTTTCACCTCATTCGAAGGATTTAATTCGATTTTAGATTGAAATTTTGTAAGATTTAGCTAAATACCCTGCTGTCAGTGTTACGCCTTCACAGCAGAGCCATGTACACAAACCACTATTTTGACAACACAAACTATGCACTTAGCCGATACAACAACCACTACAATAACGCCACCCATGAGTCAGACTACTATCGCTGGTCGACCAGTCCAGGGATAGTGACATTAACTTTATCCCAATGGCAAATGGTAACTGGACCAGGTTCGAAAAACTAGACCACTACTCTAGGAATCGAACCTGGGACCTATAAATTGAAAGGCAGGCGCTCAACTTCGCCACCCAGCTGTTATAACATGGTATCTATTACTTCAATTGAGGGGCGCTTCTGATTTATTGCCACTGCGGAGCCTACCGCGTCGAGTCTTTTATTGCCTGGAATTGATAATGTGTCCTCAGTCTACACATATAACGATAGATAACATGTCTATCGGATTCATTGACAGTAAGCGGACAGCCTCCTGGATAGCTTTCCTGCTTCCTGCTTGGAATGCACTGTAGTGTTTAGACAGTCGAAGGGACAGAGAGAAGAAAATCTAGGATGAGATCGTGGATACTCCAGTGTCCAGTGCCTTGTCCGTCTCGGAACCATCCGTGTAAACTTCCAGATCGGCAGATTTTCTGACTATATCCTTTGCCCAGTCCTCCCCATCTGGGATCATTATTTTGTACCCAGATTCGATGTCTATAAAGGGTGCTTTTTAATGAGAATTATCGTTTTCTTGATAATTTCCATCTGACCTGGGCTCCAGCAGGTACACTATATCAACTCGATCGCCGCTGTCAGCTTCCCGTAAATGTCCATGGGAAGCAGCTGTAGCATTGTTACCATTTCGGCTGAAGGTGTGGAACGACGTTTTTGTAATGAATCAAGGCCGATAAATATTTAGAAGACGGTCCTTATAAGGTGGAAGACGAAGAGGATCAGTCCATGATAAATGCCGAAGTGCGAAACGAACAAATTTGCGTTGAACAGTCTCGATACGGTCAATTTGTCTTAAGTAATACGGTGACCACACATTGGATGCATACTCAAGCTGTGGCCTTACGAATGTAGCGTACAGGGTACTCGTAATTAATGGACAGCGTTTGATGAAGCCATGAAGGGTGTTGCTTTTGTTGACTATTTGCTCAATATGAATTGAGAAGTCAAGATTTGGAACGAATTGTACACCTACAATCTCGAAAGAACATGCTAAAACATTTAGATATGTTTAATGATAAACAATTATTGAAGCACTATTTTACAAAAGAATTAAGGTCGTCCTGTAAAGCGCTGCAGTCGGAAAGATTGTGGATACACTTAAATATTTTTATATCGTTGGCATAAATTAGAACATTTGAGTTCTTGAGCACACTGACAACATCGTTAATGGCTAGAATGAATAAAAGAGGACCAAGGTGGCTACCTTGAGGCACACCTGAGGTAGAGTTCATTGTTTTAGAGGTCGATCCCCTAAACAAAACTTGATCCGTTCTCCCGTCAAGATACGAGCACCAAGGGATTTCATTTTAAAAGTAATTAGCTTATGGGAAAGCTTATCAAAGGCCTTACTGCAATCAGTGTAATGCAGTCGACTTGATTTCCTACTTCTAGGGTTTTATTTGTAAATGAAGTAAACTTTAACAAATTTGTTACTGTGGATTTGTTTTTAACAAAGCCATGCTGTTTATCTGCTAGGAAAGGTTTACAACTAAAATAAACGCTGTCGAAAATGATAGCCTCAAAAAGTTTCGGCAAGCAACATAGCTTAGCTATGGGTCTGTAATTAGTAACATCTCCCCGGAAGCCCTTTTTGTGCACCGGGACTATGAAACCATTTTTCCAAAATTTTGGAAAAACTTTTTGGTTAATAGAGGCTTGAAATAAAAAAGCCAAAGGAGCTGCAAGAGAGCTACAGCATTGCTTAAAGATTATTGGAGGTATCCCATCAGGTCCGCAGGTGGTGTCCGTTCCAAGGCGAGCAAGATGGTATTCCACGTCACTAGGAGTTATTGATAGTTGACCCATTGAACTAGGGCAAAAGGTCTCTAAGTGAGCGAATTCTTTTGGGTCGGGTATAAAATTATCAGAATCATAGGCGGAACTGAAAAAAGAGGAAAAGAAATTACATATATCATCTGGTTTTTTACTTGAGTTATTTAAGTATGAAAGAGTGGAAGGATAACCATCAGATTTTCTCTTGCAGTTGATAAATTTTCAAAACAATTTTTGGTCGTTTAGAAGAGATAATCGCATTCTTTCAATATAGTTGTCATAAAGACGACTTGAAAGTTATTGAAATTCCATATGAATGGAAAAGTAGCGATCATGGTCTTTAGAATTATTACTTGAAAGGTACTTTTTCCATGCCTTATTCCGTCTATTTCCGTCTAGATCTTTGTGTTCCCCGTCATTTTCAAGCCCATTGTCAAAAGATAAAATGATTTGAAGAGGAGGATGATATGTATCAATTTTTGTCAAAGGCAGGGTACTGCGTTCGACAATGCAGTTACTTGCATTAGTGAAAAAGACAAGGTCAAGTAATCTATCCATGCAGTTTTTTAAACAGCTCATTTGCTGTAATCCACACGAGATTAGAGAGTAAGGAAAAATTGACGAATGACGAGATACACTACCAGCTGTAACATAAAAAAGTTCGTCGTCAGGAGGTTTCCATTTTAAATGAGGTAAGTTAAAATCACCTAATAATAAAATTTCGTCAAGAGGATCGCAATTATCAGATACATAATTGATAGCAGCTGAGACTCATTCATAAACATTGCTAGAGCTTGTGGGTGGAACATAGACATTAATAAGAAAAAGCATTTTAGATTTGAGTTTAATTTAAACACATATTACATCCAAGCTTTCAACAAAAGGAATCGGAAAGATAGAGCTTTCCAGAATATTTCGAATCCCAATGATAACACCACCCCCGACAGGGTCAGCAATGTTTGAAGATCTATCTTTTCGATGTACTTCAAACTCCGATGAAAATAGTTCATTATTTAAAAAACTTTGATTGAGCCACGTTTCAGTTAATGCGATGACGTCATGATATTAAAGAGACATTACATTTTGATATTAAAGGGATAAACGCTCTAGTTTTTTGAAAGCTTATTGGAAGGGGTGATTATCTTTCCCGCTTTAGGAACAAATTCGCGGATTGTAGCATCAGCAGGCCAGATCTCATTATTAATCATTTTTGGGAATATGTTTCCTTCAGATGTGAGTTTGAATGAAGCAAATTTGTTAATTTTTTGACATCTTACAGAGGCCACGTCAACACAATAATTTTTAAGATTCCCAATGACATCTTCACAAGTTGGATTAGGAAGAAGACCGGAGACAAATGCTTCTTTTAATTTTGGTAATGCAAATAATCCACATTTTTTTGGCGGAATTACACTCGCAGTAAGTTCGGTACAGCTTAGTTCCGCTGCTGGAATAGATAAGCTCGTTATAGTATGCAAACTTTTATCGGGATTGGATGAACGGGGTAAACATTGGTCCGAAGATTTGTTTTTCTGAGGGCGTCTCTTGGAACCGGGGTTGAATCTTCCTTGATTCTTAATGCTTGCAAGCATACAAGGATACCGTATGTCATGATTGGTCTCGCGACTGCTTTATTCTCGTTTTCATTTCCCATTTGGATCCAACGACCCTCTTGTCTTAAATAACTAACGCCGCCTTCCTAATATGGCTTTGAATGTTTAGTTTCCAAAGGACCTATCGCGGTAATAATTGATGCAATGTCACCCATTTCATTCTAGAACGCAGAGCGTACCGCATTTGGCCCGACTGTTTTTCGTTTTCATCAGAGAAGTTGCTGATAGAAAGCATCAAAATCAAAGTCCTTTGCAATTCTGTCCTCATCTATAGAAAATGGTAAAAAGGAGTTAGCTTTGACTATCCTTTTAAACGTCAGTGATCTATTGTTCAAGTTGTATTGTCATTGCTCATCATAAGCCTGGTTCATCTCAAAGTATTATTCCCACCAACTCCTCCTTACTCCATACATGTAGTATGGGATCATGCAACTTTTTGTAAGTATTCGCTGTGCTCCCGCGTGGTGTACGCCTTTCTTCCCCTCGAAAGTAGGCATTCTAAATCCTTAACCACCCAACATCATCCAAGCGAATTGAAATGTGTGCGCACAGCACATACTGTAGCTCTTTTAGGATCCTACAATTTGTTTTAATCATTTCAAAGTAAATTATTCCGAAAAGCATTTTAAGGTTTTAGAGAACATTAAGCTCATCTCAAGTCCTGTCGTGGCAATTAGACTACAAACTCGTTTATAAAACTCAACTCCATTGTCCTTGTGTCCTTGAGTATATATCAATTAACCCCGTTCCCCGTACCCAAATCGTTTCACTTTACAACCCAACGGCACACATGTAGCAAAAGAGGCTCCTCCATGGCACCCCAACCGTGATTCACATTCATTTTAATAAGCAAAGTCTTCCAATTTCTACCACGCTGCGTGTGCGTTCAACTAATGCTTTCCCCGAATACTTTGCCAAAGAATCATCCATCCGGAGCGGCATATCCTTCTCCCGCTGAGACGATTTAAATTTTATTTTTTCCCAAAAAAAATAAATAGAAATGGCGTCGGGCGTCGACAGTCTTGTGGAATGTGGGGTTGCTTGGGGTTGTAAAAGAAAAAAAAACTCATATATGCTCGCAATCAAAAGCAAATAAATGGAACGTGTGCCAGGAAACTTAAGTGAAACGTTTCATTAATATTTTCTCGTATTTATTTGGATTCCTTCGTCCTTTTTTTCTGGGGTTGTTTGTTTCCAACACAAGGACAATGAAATTAAATCTCCCTTTCGCGTAGTGTCATACATTTACGTGTGGGGTAAGGACAACAATAAGTTTTCCCTGCTCTTGTCCCTTATTTGAATTTTTTTGGGCCGAAAACATTCAACTGATGCGGAAGATAATTAAGACATCATCCGCAGGGTGGCACACATCTCGTAGTTCCATCAATATTTTTCTTTTACGTTTTTCGAACCTTTTGCGGCTTGTGAGAAATGAGATGAGGACTGTTATCCTGTTCAGAGGGATAAGCATTTTCTCAATTTATATGGTGAGCGTTTAACCCTCGTCGGACTGTCGCTACCCTTGGCCGTATAATACACTCTCGGTGCCATTAACAATATTATGGTTCCGCCCAGAGGACCAATAAATTTTGCACTTCTTTAATAATGCAGAGGACACCCCATGTGCTGTGTGCCGTGTGCCTTGTGCAACGTGTGTTTCGAAGGGTTCCTTTGTTTACCTTCACTTTAACGGCAAAGGTTGTACATGCTTTTTGAATATCCTTGGAGTAAGCCATGAAACAGGGGGTGGCACATTGTAATTCGTGGTAATAATGCGCGCTACGAAAAGCACTAAGGACCGAAGAGTCACAGGGATGAACATACAAAAGAGTATAGTGGTGCTGCAGAAAAAAAATTGAAGGACACGTTGCCTTGCAAAAGTAACCATGGCGTCTCTTGCTAAGGCCAACAGTACAGGATTCTATTCACATTAAATTTCAAATAATACACCTAACGACAGTGTTCTAGGATTCTATTTCTTTTAAGTATCTTGCCAATAACAGAAGCAGAAGATATTGAATTACATTTCGAAATCGAGGGAAAGCAGAAGGTCGTGGTGGAGTCAATTAAACTTAATGGGATGCTAAAGTAATTGGTCGCCGTCAAGTAGTGTCCTTGTACGAAATTATGAGCTCACATAAAAACGTTTTGCGAGCACAAGTTTAAGTTGAAGAGGTCTGACTTTCGGTCCGGTTTTCGAAGCATTTTATTTCGCAAAATGTGAGCCGTTGCTTCGTCGTTTTGGAAACAAATGTCCTCATCAAGTCGCTTCGAAAAATGTTCCTCCAGCACTGTCAATGGGACCGAGTTTTGTTAAACAAAAGAAAAAACAGGGACCAACAAACTTTGTCGAGGGAATTGCACATCACACTCTGACTTGAGGGGTTGGTGTCCACCCTGTAGCAAAGGTTCTGTTTCTTGACGTACCACTTAAGTGGACACAAAATTCATGACCGGAAAACGAACCAATTTCGTCATTTCGAACGTTTTAAAAAAGCGCCTCACGTGTGTTTCTCCGAGAATTGGAGTCGTGTTCAACGAGTTCCTGAACAATTAACAACTTGTGCCTTTGAAATTCATTAACTATCGAGTCCTCGCAAAACGCCTTGGCAATTGCAAGATGGAAGCTCTCACAGTATTAAGGTTCTCAAGTGATCTGATGGGCCGAGAGACTCCAATTCTTCGTCTTCACGTAGTCGTGGAACCTTGTACTTTCCTCTATGGTTGGTATGGATTTCATTTGACTCACTTAGACTGCGTCCATTGTGCCCATACAAAGATTGGTTATAGACGAGGTCTGTGAAAGATGGTTCTCGGGTTTTCATGCCATGAGTGACAACTCCTTCCCGTGGAGAAACTTCCGAGTTGCATGCAGTCCTAGTCCTCACAAGCCCTGGCGTGGCTGCAGAAGAACGCTTAGGTTCTCACATTGTTGAAGGCTCCTTCTATGTCTAAAAAGACGACTTAATTGAATTCCCCGATATTGATCGTTTTTTTTCGACCGTGCTGAATGTTTTTTGCAAAGTAGTACATTCTGTGACTTGGACTAAGTCGCAATCTCCCTGATACGTGGAACTGTCAAGCATTCCAAGTTATTCAGTATAAATTATGTCAGGCTTATAGGTCTGTTATCAACAAAGAAATAAGGGAGGAGGCTTTGGGTATAAAGAGGACAGAAAATTCGGTCCCCCAATTAATAAGGAATTCAAAAACCGATCAGATTTTGACTCGTATGCATGTGCTGGAGAAATGTAAGAAGAAATTCGGGGACGGCTGTTTATATAGTCTGTCAAGGCTCTTGAACAATTCAAGTTTAGAAAGGACCATAAACCTACCTGTATTCCCTTATGGATGGGAAACTTTCATGCTGGGTGGCTGGGTTACCATTTGCCATGACTCTTTCACTGGATTTGTCGACCAGCGATAGTAGTCTGACTCATGGGTGGCGTTATTGTAGTGGTTGTTGTATCGGCTTAGTTCCTAGTTCGTGTTTTCAAAATAGTGGTTTCTGTAGATGGCTCTGCTGTGAGGGCATTACACTGACAGCTGGGTGTTTAGCTAAATCTTCCAAACTTTCAAACCACATTTATCAAACTAATATCGAATAAAATCCTGCGAATTAGGCGAAAGCTAATAGGTCAATATAAAAAAAAATCCTCCGTCCCGTTTCGGGCTCAACCAGGGAAGTGAGTTGAAACCAAATAAAGGAGTTTCTCAAACCACTACATTATCTTTCATTCTTCTCCTTATTCGACCGTTTGTGGTGAAGGGCGTCTCCGGAATCGCCCCGTTTGTGGTGAAGGGCGATTCCGGAGACGCCACAATGACGAACTTTATGCGATCTATCTCGAAGCTGATACAATGACAAATATTAAACTCAGAAGTCCCCCAAGGACAGGATACTTAACTCGCACGAGTGAAGAGGAACCGGCTCCGGTTCCGTACCCAAATGGTCCGAAAAGAACCATTTTACTAAGCCTATACTGCCCGTCTGTTCATCCGTCTGTACGTTCGTCCGTCACAAAGCTGTGTCTCCCAAACCGTTGTAGGGAGACGCTTGCAATTTTCACAGAAATTGAACTGCTATTGGGGGTCACCAAACAAAGAAAGTGCTTCATGAAAAAACAAAACAACTTAGCGCCTAACAGTAGACAATGAGTTTCATGGAGCAGCTTTAGAACTTTTTGAAGTATGCAATCATTTCGTCCTTCTAACACAAGAATTGTAATAAGAAAAAAAAAATTTTCAACATGCGGAACGAATCTTAAATGTAGTGGTGTTAGTGCGAATTTATTGTTGTTTTGTTTTCTACCCAACCGAACGAAGTGTCGCCTCCATGTGTACGTGTTTTACTTTCGTGGCGGCAATTATCGCAGACTGAAAAAATTAATAACAGTGTCATTTTTTAAAAAAAACTAAATAATTAAAAATGAATTTCACGTGGTTTTGATGTGTGTTTGAGTTGAGTCACAGCATATAAATTAATCATTAGAAGCGGAGGGTTGAAAAATAATGAAAAAAAATAAACATTGAATGACTTTATTTGTGTTGATTACGCATTTAAGGCACACAAGGAAATTCAATGTTTACATTTCTTTTAATTTTTCAATATTTTTTAATCCGCTCTAGAATTGAAGGATATTCTTGTCTTTAATTACTATTAATATTATTATTATTTAATTATTTATTTTCAAGAAAACACCATCCTTATCAATATCCTTAGTTGCGATAGCCAAGCACGTACATTATTGTGTCACGCGTTATGGTGGGAAATTCGATTTCGCACTATCGTCACTACAATTTGACGTTCATCAAAGAGCTCCCAACGAAATTTGAAATGAATTTCTTGCATGAATTTGACAAAAATAAATGTCAAAATCAAAGATTCACGCATATCTACAGCCAGTCTGCATCAAATAATCTTTTAATCTTATGATCGTTTTAAATCTTTATTTGTTTAAACATTTTTATTTCCCGTCTGTATGGTCTTATTCTTGTTGGAATCACAAGTAAACCGATATCGAGCTTTTTCCTTGTCTGGCTCAATGCTATGAGAAATCTAAAGTTAAATAAATAAAGTGATGCATAATTTAAGGAGGCGCGGAACCCTTCATGTGACAGTCAACTCGAAACAAATTGGCTTCTGTTTTTAAATAAGTCATTGAAAAAACTTTCGTTCAACGTACATAAGTGTCAATTTCAACACTTCCTACGATATTTCCGACAAATATTTTGTTAAATAAATTCCAACTAGTATAAATTGGTTCATAAGCGTGTTGAAGCATAAAGTTATTTCCAACAAGGAGTTACCCTACAACTAAGAGTATCTTGCGATTGAGCCAATACAGAGCAATTTTGATTAAAAAGGTATTTGCAAAAAATTAAAAGCAGGGAACCTAAATGTCTCTCTTGCGGGACTCCAGAAGTACATAAGAAACAATGACATTCATTTCAAGATTGCTGAGTGAAGAGCAGCACTTGATTTCCTTTCCTTAATGGTCTTTGAATATTTCCGGATGATCTTCACAGGGTTGAAAATAGTGTCCACCTTTGAGAGACACACTATGAGAGTTCCTTCTAGTAGCTGGGGGATCAATAACGTTTTGATTGTTAACCAGATTTGAGTTTATTTCTTTAAAGTTTCAGGCCATCGATCCTTCTTTAAGTTCGTTAAACCAAACTTCCTGATTTCCGCGATTGCTTGACACTTTTACCGGCAGTCTTCCTAAATTTTCCGAGCTTAACACACTCGTAGACACACTTAGCTAGAAAATTGTTCACCGAGTCGCCCAACTGGCAGACAGAAAGTTTTACTTTGGAAGTTTCTTTAATTCTCTGCAGAACTTGCACGATGAGTACTTTGTAGAGCAGGCTTTTTTTATCCTTCGAGTTAAGGTCTTTGACTTAAGTTGTTTGGACAAATATTAACATCGAAAAGTTTACTATTCGTAGCTTCATTTTATTACTCAAAATATGTCGTCATTTAAATACTGTCCGAAAACTAAAAGACACCAGTGTACATACATGAACATGAACGTATCTATGGCAAGCTCCTTGTGGCTTCCTTGAGTCCACCTTCTCATGTTCATACTGCAATAGAACTTCTCTCCCACTTTCGACACATTCCGAAAGGAGCAATAAATTTATCAGCATTCGTTACTGTTATCCGTTTTGAAGTCATAGGAGTTAAATTTAATTAGTGACAAATAAATTCTGAGCAACTGCAGAAAGGACCTCTCCTCATCGATAGAGGAATGCTATAAATTTGCTCCACTGTGCTCATAATTAATTTATAGTCAATCTCTAAGGATGTTCCGCTTGGTCGGGTGTCCTATTGAAGTAACCAAGACTAAGTGTCCCGGAATGCAGTTGTAGTGGAAATCCGCTCCGCCCACAGCACATTGACCGCACAAACTTGTTTTCGTCCTTACAGAAGTGGGTGGTAATAGGAAATTGGCATGCGGCGAGCCAGCCATAGGCGAATCCAATAAATTCTCCAAAGTATTTATCGTTTTGCAGATCGTTTTCGATTTGGCAAACGTACGGGAAAACGAGGATTCCATCGGATGCCTTGGGACTCGAGTCGACTCGCCTCTGCCATGATGACAGGTTACTGTCATTTCGGTTGTATTGTGTGCAATGCACATTGTGTCTTATGGATGCTTAAACGCATCCTTGACTTGATTTTATGTTCCGCTCAAGTGGCTTATTCAACACGATGCAGATGCTTTTGTGCTGTCGAGTAGGGTCCTGTGGAAAATGATTATTCTGCATGTGTGGAGGCAGCACATCCTGTGCCAAGGGGGGTGGGAAAACACGGAAGATAAGAAGTTTTACTTCCGAAAAGAAGATTAAAACTCAAATTATGTACCAAATTGGTTGGTTGCTTTTTATTAATTCATTTCGCTGCAAATGGGCGAACCAGGGAAGGGGTCTAGTGGTTTATATGAAAGATTGCTCCTGACAAGGGTGCCGAGAGGAAGTCATTAGGGTGAAAGGAGGTACCTAAAGTTTAATTTGTTGCCAAAGTAAATTAACCGGGATTTTCTCTTCTTCCGAGTGTTTAGTATCCTTTTTTTTTCTTTTCTTTTTGTTGTCGTGTGTTGTTCTTTTTTGTTTTGTGCTCCTTGAGTTAGTGAAGTGCAGTCGAGAGTGGAAGTGTACATCACATGTGGGTAACATTTGGTTCAGTCATTAAAGTTGGAAGTTAAGTTAAGGAACTTGTCTGGTAGCTTATGGAATTGAAGTTGTGTTATTTTGTCATCCCTATGGACATCGGTTTATGGAAAAGACATCATTACTTGTGTGGAATATTAATGAGGGAAGCAACAGCTTGAAAATGGTTGTTTAGCTTACAACAAAAATATGGTTGTTATTTGTTATCTCTGAGCCTTAATTATGCCGAATGGATACTACAAAATTTAGTCAATATTCCCAGTCTTGCTGAAAAACCCATACCCTCCGGAGATTGGCTTAATGAATTTTTGAGAAAATCCATTTATTGCTTCTCTCAAAAACTTTTTGGGAAAGTTTAAGGGTTAGTTCATCTCCTTCATCAAGACCAAATGTCCACGGCAAGGAAGACTCAGTGTTATGTGTGCTTCCCTAAAATATCAAAAGGAAGGGAACGGCAAACTTAAGGAAGACGACAGGATAGCCTAGCTGAAAGATAACGCAACAAGAACAGAATGTAATGGCAGGCGCCGGCTTCCTGCGAATCACAAGGATGCGACCTACTTTCTGGAGCAAAAATATATCCGGTATAATCAGGAAATGCTTAAGTCGAATTCCCTTTGCTCCTCAAGCACCATGCGGTAAATACCACCTACATTATTTTTTTTATTAACTGTCTCTAAAAACATTAAACGCACCCTTATTATGCATTTGCATGAAGCGAGCAGAAGTGGTTTGAAGCCCGGGTGTATTTTGGTGTCGTTTCCTCAATGATTCAAGTCCGGATAAGGATCGAGAACTCGATATTGACTTATTTGCATTCGCTCAGTTCGCAGTATTTTGTTCGCATTGTAAATTGTTCATAAAATTATGGTCAAAAAAATATTTAGAGAGTGTACAATAATAATGACTCCTTTTTATTAAAAACAAAAAATGTCTTATCTAATTTTTGAAAATAAGTTTTAACCGCCAGTAAAGTAAGGAAACAGAACAGTACACAACCGAACACCATTTTCTTACGTTAACGAGTTTTGGATTGCGTAAAAGGTTGACCAAAAAAATAAGGACAAGCACAGTGTCCATAAATACAGGTACAGAGAGAGAACTTATATATAGAAAGAGAAGACCTGCAAAGACCTTAAAAAAAAACATCGCCCTATACCGACTGTCGCATTGCAAAATGAATGGTCGAAAATGGATCCGTTTTCGACTTCACAGAATATTTTAGAGGCAGTAGAAGAAAATTTGTCGGCCAGAATAATAAAAAAAAAGACAAGCCAACTTTAATTAACATGAAGGAGGTTTCTTCTAGAAAAAAAGAACAAAGGAAAATGGTTGCAAAAGAACAGAGTTCTTTGAGAGGTGAAGAAATGGGAAGAAAATTTAATATGCAAGGATCTGATAGCAGAACATTTGTAAGACGTCCTCGAAATCAAAAATCATAGTGTGGACATAAATTTCTTGTTCTTGTGTTGGTCCTATTCACTGAAACAAGGAACATTGGCCAACATGATGATACCTTATGTTGAGGAAAGCATGCCAATCAGTTGGAGGTTTCAGCAGGCCAACGATCCCAAACATACTTTCAAAGCTGCTCGAGACTGGTTAAAAAGGAAAAGGGTTGATTTTCTTGCATGGCCATCACAATCCCCGGTCTTGGAAGTATAGAAAGAATGCTTTGGGGAGCACGAGGTTGAAAAAAAAAATTTGTTGGTTAAAGTAAAGCAGAACCAGCTACATGCGCTTCGTTTCATTCTTCTGAAGATTTTTTTTATTTCTCATAAACGTTATAAAAATAAATCGACTAAAGCTCACAAGTTACATTTATGTAGGATCACCCTTAAACTAATGGGTTCATTCCTTATATTGGTGATGGCGCTGTCTACGTTCTAAAATATATTCTTAAGATGGCGGAACGAAAGAAAAAAGATTTCCGGTGGGACAGATTCGAATAGCTGCTGGACTTATTTTTTTGCCCTTTTTTTGTTAAATGTTAAGAAAAGTAAAAAAAATTTGTTTTCCAAATAAATCTTGCGTTGACTGGCGAAATAAATAAATTCAATTAACATAAATTTATTGAATAAAAATAGAGAAATTTAAGAAATACATCGCTTCATGTCAAACAAAAACAATTAACATTCAAGTACAATTTTGCAACAAATATAAAACAAAAAATATTTTAAACTTGAGTGAATGGGCCTAAAAAATGCATGAGATGCTTGTACTTTATGGATTTCTAATTTCTAACTTTTGATGATTTCTTTGCGCTTTTTAATGTCTACAATATTTATCAGCCGTGCTGCTACAGCATAGATTAGTCGCTGAGTGCAATATTTGTAATACACTTTCGGGATAAGTAGACAATTTTAGATCGGTCTCCCCGTGGATGCTGCAATCTTGCTTCTTCGTAGTCCTCTAAAATACCGGTCATCTTGAAAATACCAAAAACATCTAAAAATGTATATTTGCATTATTTGTTTTTTAAAAGTTTTAAGCAAGCAATTGAATATATCTCTGCTGCATTTTCCACGCGAGCATACCATAGCTAAGGTGGGATTTCCCCAAAGAATAGTTGAATTGTTTTTTGAAGCCAGTCTTGGTGTATCTATTGAGATACGTACATGCGAGATATCATACATGGTGACGCCAAAAGAAATGATATAAAGGGTTTTCCTGCGATGGTGTTCCAACATGCATCAGCTTCGAATTATGGTAATTAACAACTATTCTGTTGTCATGGCACCACCTTAAAAGCCTGTCAAACTCATCCTGTATTATCAGGTTGACAAATAAATAATTGCAGATTTTTTTAGAAAGTAAAACACAATGACCTTTTGCCATCTTTCAGGCAGCATCATAATTCCACGTTCATAAAACTTCTGGTTTTTATCAGCAAAGAACTGAACCAGATACGATTGGACATCATCATTATTATTGAAATTTTTACCATTCAAGGAGTTTTGCAAAGATCGTAATAAAAAGTAATGGGATGGTGCAAGGTCAGGACTATACGGTGGATGTGACAAAACATCCCAACCAAGGTTCAATAATTTTTGTCGCGAGACCAAAGATGTGTGTGGCCTTGCATATTGTCATGATGGAATACAACACCTTTTCGATTTGTCAATTGGGCCGCTTTTCTTCAACTGCATTGTTCAATTTTTTAAGTTGAATTGATCGTTCGGTTGGGTGGTAAAAGTTGAAGTAGACAATTCCTTTGGAATCTCACTAAACTGATAACATAACTTTCTTTTGATGAATATCAACTTTTGATGTTGTTTGTGCTGATTCACTTGGCTTGCTCCACAATCTTTTCCGATTGACATTGTTGTAAACAACACATTTTTCATCACCAGTTATCAATCATTTTAAAAATGGATCATTTTCATAACGTTTCTTTAACAAATCGCAGATGTTAATGCGTTGTGTTAAATGATTTTCTTTCAGTTCATGAGTATCGAGTTTTCGTAAATAGCAAAGCTGTTTTATGCGATTTTCAATGCATGTATGTGATGCATGAAGCTTCTCTGCAATCTCACGTGTTGTACTGTGATGATCCGAATCGATTATTGCTTTGATTTGGTCGTCATCAACTTCAACTGAACGTTTTTCATCTTTGAGTGAAAAATCATCAGAAGGAAATTTGACAAACCAATTTTGACACTGCCGTTCTTTTAAAGCTTCGTCACCATAAACAACGCATAAATTTTTATGAGCTTGCGATTCGTTTTTTCCTTCCGGAAATAAAAAAGCAAATTATGGCGTAAATGTTCGTTTTGAACAACACAACCGATCAAACATTTTTTTTTACTGATTGACAGTTGAAGCACCAACTATCAAATAACAAAATGTGTTTGACATTTCGATTACGTCAGCAAACCTAAAAATTCAACTAAAGCCATCTATGAGTGAAATCTGCAAATAAAGGGTCCGCCAAATAACTTTTTTTTTTCGAAAATGCTTTTTTTATTTGAAGGTACAATCCTTCCGGTTAAAAATGGAAAATAATTTCATTCAAATGGCTGCCTCGGCTGGCCATGCAGTAGCCTATACGATCGGTCCCATTTTAAGCATATTATCGATTGTGTGCAGCTGTATTTCACCAATGGCTTCACGAATATTGTCCTTTAAAGCGTCAATTGTCTCTGGCTTATCGGGGCAACACTTATCTTTGAGGGCACCCCACAAATAATAGTCCAACGGTGTCAAATCGCAGCTCCGAGGTGGCCAAACGACATCAGCTCTGCGGCTGATAATGCGATCTTCAAAAACATGGCGCAAAACATGGAGTGTAGCTTCGGCTGTTTGGCACGTAGCGCCGTCCTGTTGAAACCAAATGTTGGCAATTACCTCCTCTTCAATTTTTGTGATCAAAAATTCGTTCAACATGGTCCGACAACGATCGCCATTGACTGTAACGGCCACTCCTTGCTCATTTTCGAAGAAAAATGGCCCAATTATGCCTCTGGACCTAAAACCGCACCAAACAGTGACTCGTTTTGGGTGCATCGGCTTTTCAATGTTTGCGTGCGGGTTTTCTGTGCCCCAAATGCGACAATTTTGCTTGTTTACATACCCGCCAAGATCATCTGAAAAGATGATTTTTTTGGCAAAATCGGCATCTTCTGTAAGTCGATCGCAGGCCCACTTAGCGAAGCGAAAACGCATTGAATGATCAGTTGGCTTCAACTCCTGGACCAATTGTACTTTGTATGGCATCATACCAAGGTCTTTATGCAAAATTCGTCTCAATGATGTCTCCGAAATGATGTTAATGGCGCTTCACGCACACTTTCTGCCACAGCAGCAATATTCTCGGCTATACGAACTGTTTTTGGCTTTTCACGCTTTGGTTTATCGATGAGATGCCAGTTTCTTTCACTTTTTTTGACAAGATAACGAACATACGGAGCTGACGGTGGTTCTCTTCTTCCAAAATCCGTACGCAGTTTTCGCACACATTCTGCAACATTACCATGATTTTCAAAGTAATGTCGCAATATTTCCCAGCGTTGTTCAGGCGTATATTGTGTTTATTCGTTCAGCGGAAGGATAAAACTAATTATCTGTCAAATTAGACATGAGCTAAGTGTTGCCATTCACGAAATAAGCACTAGTTGAAAAAAAAAACGTTAGATGGCGGACCCGTTACTTAGTTGCCAACCCGATATTTTGGTCGCGGTGGCAGGACATTTAGTTTCACAACAATTCGAGGACGCGAACAAGTTTTTTCGTGAAAAGAATGACAAGCAATGGTCCCAGTTTTGATCCTTGAGGTACTGCAAAAAAGCTGTCCTTTTCATTGCTTGTGGTGTCAAACGATTTTACCATCCACTTTTGTCCAACAAGTTTCTAAAATATCGTTCGAGGCATTTGTGAACTGTGTTTTAAAGAGCTTGGATTTCTTCATATGAATGTCTTCGAACTTTAAGTATCGTGATGACCGGTTGAATCGGGAGCCGCATCTGTTATTGGTGTTGACATACTGGATCAGCAATTTCTAGCGATTGCAGGACGGCCTTCGTTTGTTTCGAAATCTGTGAAACCCTCAGTCGCACCCTACCTGCGTTCATACATATCTATTGTTTGTTATGTTGAACGGAAAGTTCATGTGGAGACATCTCTAGATCTCCCTGTGGATGCTGAGGTGTGAACCACATATGCTCATCCTTCAGTGAAATCTGTCTTTGTACTTTGCCATTGTGGCTAACATTCTCCGTGCAGATCCATAGTTCGTAGTCCAATAAAATAAAATCATCCTTATCCGATACTAGTTTTCCTTTCATCACGTTTTAGGTTAGTTCTCATGAACCTATCTGCAAAGGACCATGGGCACCGAAGCTCAAGTTGCTCAAGGAGTTGTGTGGAAACATGTCAAGGACTAAGAGTATCCACTACAGGACTACACTTTGTCCGTATTATTAACCCCAGTAGAAATCGATGACCCTCACAAAACACACAAATGTTCCAATTACAATATCTTAACCCGTCGCTCAAGACTGACAAATTTCTGATTTTAATAAAACACAAAACCATCGGTTCACAAGACAAGAACTCCTTGAAACAATTTATCAATCGTTTCATTCATCATTGAGTCCGATGAGTGAATTGATAGATGGTATCTGCAGAGCACATAACTCAAAATCATCCAAGACAAGCCTTCAATTTGTTAATGGACTTCCCTTTCGGCTAGCCACCGACCCAAAATCCATTGATTCACATTCAAAGGTCCAGCTGATATCCATCTGGGTGTCAATAAGAATGCTTTTGGATATGCCTTGAGGCTTTCCTTCGCCTGTCAACGTTTTTTTTTATGGAAATCACTCCATCTGGAGGCTCTAAACTATCTTAACTGGTGAAAAGCGGAGCAAGGCAGTTAAATTAAAAGAAACAAAAGGAAAAAGACAATCGAGGAGGTGTAGGCAAAGGCAAAGGCAAAGAAAACCATTTAACAAAGTCTTCGTTACCCACAATAGTCATTCATTTTGTAAGCATGCCTCCTCAATCCATTGTGGAGGCGTTTTTTTACTGCTTACCGCAAAAAAAAAACAAAAAAAAAACTTAAGCTTCACATTCAAGGACATTGGTTTTAGTTTTTCTTGTTCCTTTTAAAAAGACACGACAACATCGAAGAAAGGAAAACTTGACACGGTTGTAAATGTGGGTCATAAAGTAGATGGAATATTATGCTCTTCAACAAGACTTTGGCTGTGTACTGTTTGTTTGGGGGCGGTAGGCGAAAAGCGAATATGAAGAACCAAGAAGAACTCGAACTCGAACCGTGATAGATCACATACACAAAGTCAGCAGTGGGTGCCTTAAAGTGGGAGTCAAACAGTTCAATGTTTGTTTTTATTTTTCGTCGTCTTGTTTCGTCCTTTTTCTGAATTGTACATGTTCTAGTTTCCTCATCGCTTGAACTTGTTTTTGGTTGAGAAGGTAGTGTCAGCGGGTGGTATACCCGTCTTTGGAAATAAGCCGGCTAAGCAGACAGAGTTTAGTAGTAGATTCGTTTTTTTTTGTTTACATTTTTTCTAAAGCTGATTAAAATCTGTTTCGTAAGGTTAAAACAATGAGAGCAGCGCTGTGATTGTGTGTGTGGAGCGTTCTTATTTGCAGTGGTATTTTAGTTTGATTAACTTTTTTTCTTGCTGAGAAAGATCTAGGATGAACTCTACTTAAGATGTTCTCATTTTTTATTATCTGGTTTATCTTTATTTGACAAGCGGTCGCCTGCGTAGATTTCGTGTGCGTCGAAGAGTTGCAGAACGAAAAAAAGTTGGTCAATTCTTTGCCCGCAGACACCAAATATAATTAATATACAGAAAGAATTAAATATTTAATTATAAAATATTATATAATAATACAGAAAAAAATCGAAAAATAAAAAAAGTTGAAAATTTCAAAAATTAGCAGTTGTTGAAGTGGGGGTCTCAAAAATTTGACGCGTTACCATACCCATGATTTCAACCCTCCTAGCAATCGGAAAACAAAAAAAAAAGATAAATAATCTTGAATAATGTCGCAATGTCTGGAACTACGGAAAAGTTGGAAAGATTTTTTTTTTTCACAAAATGGGGACTGCATGAAAAAATACAATTTTTATACCACTTTTTTTGACTGTTTCCAATTTAAAAAAAAAAGAATAGAAATTTTGGGATGAGGGGGGGATAGTTCTATAGACAAGTCTATACAGAAGACTCTCTTAAAATTTCAGGTAATTCAGTCCAGTAGAACCTGAGAAATCGTGGGTATTGTTTTGAAAAAGACAGTTTCGAAGAAAACGCGTTTTAAGTTTCACGTAAAGTTTTTCTCGGTCTTAGTCATGAAATGATATTGTAGACTTATATTTATTCAATGTGCCATTCCTGCTTCATACATCGGACCTTCCTCGAATTCCAAAAAAACTCGCGTTTTTCTCTTCATATCGACCAGTTCTGGCCTCCTTCTGGCGTTGGATGCTCTTATCTCGGAGCGGTCAATCCATGCGTTGTCTCGTTTCACAGTAAATGAATGAGCTTCCGGGCCAATTTTCATTCCCATAAACTCCATAATAATTTAAATTTTGAAAAATCCTCTTGAATGGTAAAACTTTGAAAATATAAAAAAAAGTCGTTTTTTTAAATTTCTAGACTAGAATACCACCTTAAGTACTTTGTTTTCTATGAAGCCCGATTGAAAAGGTGTTAAAAGGTTACAATTCTGGGTCTTCTTTCGCTTTGGTTTCCATTGTGACCCAAATTGGAATGCCTCGAACCAGTTCACTGCATTCAATGAGATTTTAGTTCTCCTTTTTTTTAAATGCATTTTTATTTAAAGCGTTTTTCAAAAAGAGCGCTACAAAAGTTTTTTTAAATAAAACAAAAACGGTTTTGGATGTCAATGAACTTCTTTATTCCTGTGAAAGTACGTTCGATGCCATTATGTATGGAACTCGATTTCTTTTGCATGGCCACCACGGGCACGCTTGCAGAAGTCCAGACGCTGAACCCACTTTTCGACGGTTTTCAAGCATAAATCGGCCGATACTGGTGCAATTTCACGTTCGATATTCGTACGAAGTTCATCAACTGTCGCTGGCTTGTTGACATAGACCACAGATTTGACGTAGCCCCATAGGAAATAGTCTAACGGCGTCAAATCGCACGACCGAGGCGG
This sequence comes from Orthonevra nobilis, assembly GCA_963555765.1. NCBI lineage: Eukaryota > Metazoa > Arthropoda > Insecta > Diptera > Syrphidae > Orthonevra > Orthonevra nobilis. The sequence continues at coordinate 57,278,225 of OY743227.1, forward strand.
CCAAGCGACTGGACCATTTCGTGAGATAACACGTTCTCCAAACTTGGTTTCCAATAAATTTGTTTGTGACATTCGCTGCTTGGCTTGTGGCGCCGTCCTGTTGGAACCACATTTCCTCCAAGTCCATATCATTCAATTGGGGCCAAAAATATTCGGTTATCATTGAACGGTATCGATCCCCATTCAGAGCAACGTGCTGGTCTTGATCATCGCGGAAGAAGTACGGCCCAATGACACTGCCAAACACGCACCAAACCTTAATTTTTTCGGGATGCAATGCTGACTCATGGAGTACGTGTGGATTGCTGCGTGACCAATACCGCATATTTCGTTTATTGACAGAGCCATTCAGCCAGAAATGATCCTCATCGCTGAAGATGATTTGTCGATGAAAATCCGAATAATTTTCAAGTTGTTGCTTAGCCAAATTCCCGAACATACGACGCTTCTGGTGGTCAAGCGGCTTCAGTTCTTGCGTCAATTTAATCTACTTAGGATTTAGGCCAAGATCTTTTCGCAAAATTCGCCACAACGACGTCACAGAGATGCCCAACGCTTGAGGACGACGTGTGAGAGACACATTTGGGCTTTCTGCAACTGAAGCCTCAGCGGCAGCAATATTCTCGACACTACGGGCACTTCTTTGTCTCACTGGCACGGGAATATTTTGTACTGTGCCTGTAGATTCAAATTTTTCCACTAGACGCTCAATTGTTGATCTGCTAGGACGATTATGACGACCATAAATTGGACGTAGCGCTCTTAACGTTGAGGCCACCGTTGTTGGCTCGTATATCTTTCCATCATGAAATGGCAAACCTTACTGAAGAGAAATGTCAAAAGAGCGGCAAGAAATATGGCGTCGTTTGCTGTTCCTGTCGCTCTACTTTTGTAGCGTCGCTGTTGAAAAACGCTTAAAATAGCTTATGTTTGTATCTTAATTTTATTAAACTTAACTAATTAACTGGTCCTGTTCAGAGTTCTTTACCAATTTTCTAAGAGCCACCAAAATTTATAGTGCTGCTTTTGTGAATCTGCCTTATAGCGGGTTGATACCGCCCTCCTGAAACGGAGAGATTCATGGGAACAGTGTGCGATGTCTCGATCGTAGGTGAGTCGCCTGTCTACATTGGAACGGGCGACGTGGTAGATTAGCGGCACTGCCAGACTACTCTGGATCAAACCTTTGGATTCGAGGTAGAGGAACTCTTCTGGAGGGATTAATCCGTTAAGGTACCCACTTACATGGTATAAACCGTTGGAGTAGAAAGCCTATTGAGACTCTGGAGTTCTATATAAATGAAGACCAGTCCTGAGACATTGTCTTTCAAAAAACCCGATTCTTTTCCATCGAATTTGCTGTCACGTTGAAACACACTGGACGGCCATAAGTAAGCATTGGTCTGACAAGAGCCAAGTCTCTATGTCCTGGCAAAAGTCGCTTTGGCTCTGGCTAGAGCTACATCTAAACGTTTCGTCTAGCCAGATAGGGTTAGCATAAAATAAACCCGATATGAGTTCATTCTCAGTAACATTCGCTGACCGCGCGAAATGATTCCTCGTAAGGTCCAGGATAACATTGTCAATGCTGGTCTCAACGGAAGCATCCAAAAGTTTTTTGTTACAGACGTAATGCCGAAAGTCCGAAATGAGCGATTCGTTATAATCCCGTGCAGGCTCGTAGGCATTTTCGCTCGAAAATTCTGTATTTTTCCATATAAGGCGGTCAAATGTTCCACCATAATGGACTCGCATATGTCAAAATTGGACGCACAAAGGCTTGGTAGCAAATGACCTTCACATTGGGTCTTAGATAATTGGAGTAGAAAAGCCTTTTGAGCGGCATAAATGCCGCCATAGCTTGAATTCTTCATCACCTTATTTTTCCAATTGCGTCGCAAGTCTGAATTATCCTGTCCTGAACAATATGGTTACACATTTGGAATTGTTTATCCTCAGTTTCCAGACCTTGCAGAATGATTGAAGAATATCGAACTTAAGTTGAAGTTCGTTTTGTATTTCTCTAATTTTTGAACCATGAGCATACATGATGATATCCTTCAGCGAATACCATTAAAGAGTGAATATTAAAGAGTGTTGGTACTGAAACTGTGCCTTGTAACAGACCATTAATGGCGTCAAAAACTTTTGGCGTCGTGTACTTTCTATCTTTTACCACAAAACTTCTTTTTACGTATCATAGTACATCTATCATCCTTAAAATGACCGGAAGCTATCTATCTGGACAAGTGATGTCGTCGTTTTCGAACATTAACGCAGGTGTTCCACAAGGGTTGATTCTCGGTCCTCACCTTTTCACAATGTTCAACCAAGATCAAGTTGCGATGGTTTGACCACGTCTGTGAATATACCTTTAGAATGTTTAACATGCCTTTGAAAAAATATTGGAATCTCTAAATAGCTAACCAACCACTACGAGGATGACCCATGGTCACCAAGGTTACCAGAGCCTTGGTCCTTTTCTTTGGGACTACTCTAAGATCGAAGTCTATGCCGAAGTGTATCACGGAACTGAACAATCAGAACATTTAGTCAATCAGTAAAGTACTTTAATAATTGAAATAAGTTTGAAAAAAACGTGTTTCCCTGTTTTTTGAAGTCAATTTTTCGTTTTTATTGCTTTTGCATATTTCGAAAAATTTAGCGTGGCGTTATCCAATTGATTCAAAAACCAAAAATAAAATTTATTTAAGTTCAAGGATTTATGAGTTTAGGATTGTTTGTGTGACACGGAACCACTGAACCACTTCGAAACTTAAAGCCATAAGTAACCGAATACCATGACAACGGGCAGAAGAACTTTTTTTTTAAATTAAGAACAAATAAAGTCTTCGTATTGAGTTGTCAGGTGTGCAAAAATGTCATTTGCCAAGACAGCAATAAAAAAATTTTTTAATGGCTATTTCGGTCAGCAAATTACGGCCGCCAAAGCTGCGTTAGCGCAGATAGCAATGCAAACTTTTTTCCACCGTTGGAAGAGTGAGTATCGGAATATTTTCAAATCAAGTGTACTTGAATCATCTTTTTCCTTTTTAGAAGTCACTCCGGTGACGGAAAAGCCTCAGATAGAAGCACCACCCATTCCAAAGGTCATGGGTAAAGGATGGTTTCCGGATGCAGAATTTATGGCCGAAAGTGAGGGTGCTGTATTCTATCCGGACGAAGCTTCTAAGAACTGTGCTCGTGCTTCTTATACTGGCAAAGTCACCCCACAAATCGACAAAACCGTTCGCAACACATTCATTAACTTTGGCCCTGCACACCCGGCCGCACATGGCGTCTTGAGAATGGTTCTGGAACTTGAGGGTGAGACCGTTAAAAGTGCTGATCCACACATCGGGCTACTGCATCGAGGTACCGAGAAGCTCATCGAACATAAAACCTATCTCCAGGCTCTGCCGTATTTCGATCGACTGGACTACACCTCGTGCATGTCCTGTGAGAATTGTTACTCGTTGGCTGTCGAGAAACTCTTGAATATAAAAGTGCCCTTGCGGGCTCAATACATAAGGACCATGTTTGGTGAAATCATGCGGCTAACTAACCACACGGTAGCAGTGTCGTCTCAAGTTTTAGACTGTGGCGGCATGACGCCCTTGTTTTGGCAGTTCGAGGAGCGTGAGAAGCTGTACGAGTTCTGCGAACGTGTCTCTGGCGGTCGAATGCACAGCGCCTACATTCGTCCGGGCGGAGTAGCTACTGATATTCCGCTCGGTCTGATGGACGATCTTTACGGTTTCTGCCAAAAATATCCCGAAAGATTGGACGAATTTGAAGACGTCGTTACGGGCAATCGAATATTCATGAAGAGATGCATGGACATTGGAAGAATTTCGGCTCACGATGCCATTAACTCTGGCTGTTCGGGTGCTGTGCTCCGTGCCACTGGCGTCAAGTGGGACCTTCGCAAGACCCAACCCTATGATGCGTACGACAAGGTCGAATTTGACGTGCCAATCGGAAGTAAAGGCGACTGCTATGATCGTTATTTGTGTCGTCTCGCCGAAATGCGACAATCTGTCCGGATTATCAATCAGTGTCTTGACAACATGCCCGCGGGCGAGATAAAAGTCGACAACCACAAGATTTGCCCACCCAAGCGGGCTGAAATGAAAACATCCATGGAAGATCTGATCCATCATTTCAAGTATTTTAGTTCTGGATTCCCCGTGCCACCTGGAGCGACATACACAGCCATTGAGTCACCGAAGGGCGAGTTCGGTGTCTATCTAGTTTCGAATGGTACCTCGCGTCCCTATCGATGTAAGATCCGTGCTGCTAGCTATCCCCATTTGGCATTATTGCCGGTCATATCGAGGAATCATTTCCTCGCTGATTTAACAGCCATAATCGGCTCCTTGGATATTGTTTTCGGCGAGATTGACCGTTAATTTTGATGATGTATGTCGTTTTGTGTGTCATTAATAAATTCAAATTATAAGAAAGTCGTCCTGCTTTGTTTGGTGCCTGTCCCATGATGGTAATTATGTCCTCATCAAGTACCCAATTATCGCAACCCGACTTCCAATTAATTTCCTCTCTAATCCGAGAATCACATAAAAAAAAAGGACGAGCACAAAAAAAAAGGGAAATAACTATCCACGACGACATCGACGACGACGACATGAGCGAAAAAGTGAGGAGAAGCTAATTAATCAGCTGAAGGTGGATGGATTAATTGAATTGGTCCTGCAGCGATAGGTAGTAAGTAGGGGGATAGGGTGCGCCGAGTAGTCAATGTAGAACATGACAAAGGACATTTTTAAGTAGACATGACAGTTTGATGGAGTTCCTACTTGAAGGAGCGCTACAGAAAAAAAAAACGAAAAAAAAATGTTAATCAACGTGTGGGAAGTGAGTGTAATTGGGATGGGATTCATTTTCGTCCTTAATTGGATTTTGGCCATCTAACGAAACGAGTTATTTGACTAGCGGTGATTGCAGGAGTACGTAATTAGCTGAGATTTATTTGAAATGAGACGGCATTTCGGTAATTGACAAATGAGTTTTATGCGAAAAATCCCATAATCTTCGAGAATTTTAATCTCAACATGGTTGGGGTGGCCTTGGAAGTCTGAATGTCTTATTATTTATTTTTTTTTAAGTCAAACCATTTTCATTTGGCTGATTATTTTTTAATTGAAGGTTATTTAAGGACCAGAGCCTTCCTAGGTTGATGGCTAATATTATTTTAAGCATGAGGTACCAGCACGTAACTTGATAAAGGATTTTTCAACAGGGACGCTACAAAAGTAGAGCGACATGGACAGCAAACGACGCCATATTTCTTGCCGCTCTTTTGACAGTTCTCTTAAGTAAGGTTTGCCATTTTATGATGGAAAGATATACGAGCCAACAACGAGTCGAAATTATTAAAATTTACTACCGAAATTCGGAGTCAGTGGCCTCAACGTTAAGAGCGCTACGTCCAATTTATGGTCGTCATAATCTACCTACCAGATCAACAATTGAGCGTCTAGTGGAAAAATTTTAATCCACAGGCACAGTACAAAATGTTCCCGTGCCAGTGAAACAAAAATGTGCCCGTAGTGTCGAGCATATTGCTGCCGCTGAGGCTTCAGTTGCAGAAAGCCTAAAAGTGTCTCACACGTCGTTCTCAAGCGTTGGCATCTCTGTGACGTCGTTGTGGCGAATTTTGCGAAAAGATCTTGGCCTACATCCTTAGAAGATTAAATTGACGCAAGAACTGAAGCCGCTTGGCCACCAGAACCGTCGTATGTTCGTGAATTGGGCTGAGCAACAACTTGAAAATGATTCGGATTTTCATCGAAAAATCATCTTCAGCGATGAGGCTCATTTTTGGGTGAATGGCTCCTTCAATAAATAGAATATTCGGTATTGGACAGGCAGTAATCCACACGTACTCCATGAGTCATCATTGCATCCCGAAAAAATTACGGTTTGGTGTAGTTTATGGGCCGGCGGCGTCATTGGGCCGTACTTCTTCCGTGATGATCAAGATCAGCACGTTACTGTGAATGGGGATCACTACCGTTCAATGATAACCGAATATTTTTGGCCCCAATTGGATGATATGGACTTGGAGGACATGTGGTTCCAACAGGACGGCGCCACAAGGCACTCAGCGAATGTCACAATCAATTTAATGGAAACTAAGTTTGGAGAACGTGTTATCTCACGAAATGGTCCAGTCGCTTGGCCGCTCGTACGATTTGACGCCGTTAGACTATTTTCTGTGGGGCTACGTCAAGTCTATGGTCTACGCCAACAAGCCAGCGACGATTGATGAATTTCGTACGAATATCGAACGTGAAATTGCAACAGTATCAGCCGATTTATGCTTGAAAACCGTCGAAAATTGGGTTCAGCATCTGGACTTCTGCAAGCGTGCCCGTGGTGGCCATACAAAAGAAATCGAGTTCCATACATAATGGCATCGAACGTACTTTCACAGGAATAAAGAATTTCATTGATATCCAAAACCGTTTTTGTTTTGTTTAAAAAATTTTTCTAGCGCTCTTATTGAAAACCCCTTTACAATCGAGTTATATCGATAGAATCGACAGCAAATATTTTGGTTCAATCGATTATCTTCGATTGTATCGTCTGATTTCGATTCTGATATATTAAACGATCACTTTCTTTCGAATGGGTTGCAAACAACAAGTTTCGATCCTCGTCCATGCAACCCTATTAATTCACTCCCTGAACTGGATTTTAGTCCAGTAACGCATACTGATGTAATTGAAGCTATATCTTCTTTGGTGAAGATAGAGTTCCACTACGATTCATAAAGTTGATTCTTCCCTTTATAGTCGGTGACTTAATTGAAATTATAATTTCTTGTTTAATGTAATACCAGTCGTCAAAAGTCCTAGTGCTAAATCAGCTAGTGACTACAGGCCGATTAGCATTTCACTTTGCCTTTCGAAGGAAGCTTGTACCCAAACAAATTAACTGTCATTTAGAGCGTCACTCTTTACCATATTCACTCCAATCTGGTTTCAGAGTAGGACACATTTGTTCAACGTCTATGCTCAAAATAAAAGATGACATCAGACAGAATATTGATAAGGGTCATGTTTCACTTCTCCGCTTGTTAGACTGCTCAAAGGCCTTTGATTCGGTAAATCATAAGTTTCATTGTTAGTTTAATTTGCAGCTATCTTAGCGACAGGCAGCAGAGGGTGGTAGTCGGTAATAAATATTCTACTTTTAAATGTGTCATTCAAGGAGTACCACAGGGCTCGATCCTTGGTCCATTACTTGTTTGCATTTTTATCAATGACCTACCACTGTCCTGCCATTATGTTAATGTTCACTTGTATTCTGATGACGTCCAATTGTACTTATCTAGACTTAACTGAACTGCAGTGTAGATTTAATGAGGGTTTGTCATCTATTTATGAATGGACTCTTGTAAATGGGCTTGTCTTAAGCCAGCTAAGTCACAAATTATTCCAATATCCAATAAAATTTTGGACTTCAATATTCTGGTGGACACATTTTTATTTAGTCCTTAAAAATTAAATATGTTGAGTCAAGTTCGAGTCTTGGTTTTCGTGTCTAAGAAAACTATGTTTGACTGCGAGCTTTGGGCCTATGGAGACTCGGCTTAGATTGGTTAAAGCCTTGGTCATCCCCATTATAAAAAACGCTGAGATAGTATATAGCAATTTGAACTCTCTATCACAGCACAAACTTGAAGTTGCTTGAAATTGCTTGCAGGTTACTTCTTTGTTGGGCGTAATAATATGCACCTACATGAAAAATTGTCCTTCTCGCGATCTATGAGTTAAGCATCGAGCAAATCTAAAAACGTCTATTCACTACTATAGTATCGGGTTTTCAAAAAGGAACTTGACAACATTGAACTTAATTTGTGAACGCATCCTTTCACTAATCAAAGGACTGTAATTGTCAATTTGACACACGAACGACCAACGTCTGCGAATTATAAAAAAATTTTAGTCGGTGACCGCAACTTTAAGAGCGTTAACTCCAATTTTCGGTCGTCATTCTCGCCCTAGTAGACAGGCAATAATAACTTTAGTGCAGTGAGTGAGTCAGTGAAACAACGGGTTGGTTGAAAATATCGCTGACGTTCAGGCGTCCGTAGTTATTATCCAAATCAGTCAATTCCACGGCGTTCTCAAGAATTGGGCATCGCTCAGACCACATTGTGGCATTTTTTTGCGTAATGGTCTTGGTTTACACGCAAACAAGATTAAGCTGACTCAAGAATTGAAGCCGATCGACCATTTGAACCGATATATTTTCTCCGATTGGGCCTTGGAGAAGATGCGGCGTTATCGGGCCATATTTTTTCGTCGATGATAACAATCGTCACGTTATTTTGAATGACCAGCGTTACCGCGCCATGATAACCGATAACTTTTGGCCGAAATTGAAAGATATGGACTTAGACGAGATGTTGTTTCAACAGGATGGTGCCAAAAGCCACACAACACACCTTAAAATCGATTAATTTTATTTAAAAAAAAAATTGCTGTAGTGATATCTTCGACCCAATATTGGGATCAGTATTTACTTAAATGTGACCTATTGTCACTGTTTGCATCTCTGTCAGGAACACTCATGCTTACTTACTAACTAAAGAGGCTAGCGTTCCTGGAAAACTCAAAGCCAGAAACAGCTGCCCTCCAGCTCTGGCGGTCCATGGCATACTGCTTCCAATTGGTTTGACCAAATTTTGTGGCGTTCGCGCCCTTCTTGACCCTGGTGACTTGGATTCGAAGACTCTCTTGGCTGGAGAATTGTTATCCATTCTCGCGATATGGCCGTGACTTGAAGTCAGTCAAACTAAATACCCCGAGCGGATCAGTCATTTATTTTATAATTTGAATCCCTAACAGTTTTACCTTCCGGACTATATCCACATCTTTTTATAGTTCGCAGAGTTCGCAATTTTGACTTCTCCTCCATTCGTCCTCCTCGCAGATTGGACCAAAAATCCGACGAAGTATTTTGCTTTCGAAGGATCCTAAAATTTGCTCAGCAGCAATGCTTATCGTCCAGCATTAGGCTCCATAAAGCAGGACTGGCGTGGTCAGTATTTTGTAGAGTAGCGGTTGTCAAGGATTATTCTCCTTCGGGTACCTTTGGTGTCGTTTGTGGAATTACATCGACATTGAAGCTATGAATCGTTATGTTTTGGTCGAGATGATGTTCGACGGATCTGTTTCTGGTTGTCAGCATAAATTTTGTCTTGTCTTCTTTGATTCTAAGACCGATCCGTTTTGTCTATTCTTCAATCGCCCTGAATGTTTCAACTACGGAGCGCTTGGAACGATCGATGATGTCAATATTGTCTGCGTATCCCTGAAGCAGGAAGGATTCAAAATATATAGTACCTTCTGTATCTGCCCGTCGTACTATCTATTCCAAGTCAAGATTGAAGAAGTCATATGACAGTGGATCTCCATGCCGAAATCAGCTTCTCATGCTCCCTTGAGTGTGCTTTCATGTGAAGGATTCGTTTATCTACGATTTTCTCCTCTGGCATCATGATTTATGGACATCACTCGAGTCTGAACGATAACCCTATGCATCCAGATCAAGAAACGCTTCAGGTGGTCCTAAACTTTTCAATGAATTTTTAAAATAATCATGGTTAGGATAAAATGAACCCGACATGAGTTCATAAGCCGACCGCGCAAAATTATACCTCTCAAGGTCTAGGATGACACGACGGAAATATTCAAAAGTCTTTTGTTAAAGTTGTAATGCCGAAAGTCAAAAAGAGCGCTTCTGTAAAGTCCCACATCCTTCACATCTAATTTCAAATAGTTGGAATAAAAATTGTTTTTTCAGAGACATCAACTCTGTCCTTTTTTTTCGATGCGAAGGCGGTTTTAAGATGCTTTAGCCGAATTGCTACAATTACTTTCCAGTCTTGACAGAATTTTTCGACGTTAAAAAGCTTCAATTGGAGTTTGATCTGAATTTCGCAAATTTTTGAACTATATGCATACAATCGGCGAGTGCTATTGAGCCATCCAAGTCCCTCAGCATTTAAAAAACGTAAAAAATAAAGAGTACTGGTGCCGATACTGTGCCTTGTAGCAGGCCATTGATCGAATCAAAAATATTCTATCATGCACTTTCTTTGTTTTGTGATCGATTCGAATATCAGAATAAGATGATGGGGAAACTCATATCTGGTAACAAGCCCATCAACCCAAACCTTTTAACCTGTCGGAAACTAGTTTTTAACAGCATGCACTGCCGAGTGATTTCTTTTAAATCAAAATTGATTTCGCGGTGTAACAACAACCTTATAGACTTTTCCAATATTTGTCAGGAGGCTTATTGGCTTACAGCTCGAAGGATTTGAAGGAACCAAAACTCTGCAAAAATTTTAGCAAAACTAAATACACTGACAGCCCATTCAATTTTGTTCTCTGTCTATTTGAATTTTCGAGATGTGGACAGAAGACTTAGTCTACGGGTACACATTTCAAACAAAACACAGCTTAAGTATTTTTGATTGATGTGAAGATCTCAACCGTGTAAGCGGCTTTGAAGCGTACCACTCAAGCCACACAATCTCTTCTTTAATCACAATTCTCTGTAAAACCTTACGCCTCAGTTGAGCATCTCATGAAATTTCTAAAACAGCAACATAAGGATACACTGTTGAAGGATTGCTGAAACTTTATTTATAAATATGTACTCGTATGTTCTTAAAAAGGACTTGAACAACCACTTCTTCCTTTTTTTGATTTTTTTTTTTTTTTTGGGACTTTTCACAAAGACGTGTGGTAATCCTATTAGAAGCCAACAAGGACGACCATTCGTTGGTGTGTCCTCTGAACCTCAGTTTCAAGCTAACCATCATAAAAACGAACGTCGATATTGAAGCGAATTACCGATGACACCTCGAGGACATACAATTTTCTCGAGAATTGCAAACGGAAGCACAGAATGCAAGTGGCAGGATATTCGATGAAACAGATTATCCTTTTGTACACTGCAGCATCACACTTCATGTTCACTATATACAAGGATCTATTCTCCTTCAATGTTTTGTATTAGTTTCTCAATCTTTTGCATAAAATCAAGCTTAAATTTGTGTATGACTGTTTCTATACCCTCGAAAATGATGAATTCACCGGACATAATCCATTTCATTCAAATGGAAACATTTTAATATCCTTCTCTATTATTTTGGCCCTCGACCACTTCATACAGTCTCCATCTGTATACACCCATAAAGTATTTGTAAACACCACCAGCTGGGAGCAATTTTCTTGTTTTCCCATCGAAAGGATAACAACATCTTCTTTACCTAAGCAAATATCCTTTCTCCATGTTGACCTGATATTTTAAATGAAGGACATGTAGTCGGTGTCTTCTCCATGGGCAGGAGGCCAAAATCTATAAAATATTTTCACAAAATTGCTGAAATCCGGAAATTGATAAATATCCTTGAAATGAGAACAATGTTGAGAGGAGGAGGATGACTGAAGGGCATAAAAGATGAGGCTGACTTGGCCTCTGGCCTGGGCTTTCGGGAGCTATTTTTTTGTTTTTTTTTTCTATGCTCGTTCGACAGTTTTCCTTTCCTTTCCTTATTTTTTCTGACATGACATTTCGATGGGAGTGGGTGAATGAATGGTGGGATCCAAACTCGTATGCAAACTAAATGGTGTGGGAAATTTATTGACACTAATGTCTTTCCGGGGAAATAATTTTCGAAAAATAATGTTTCCAATCGCTTTACATGATATGATGACATTGGTGCTGTTGGTTTGGGCGAGGGATGTAACCGAAATGTGGGCCGACATCATATTTGAATATATTTTAAATCAGACGATTGGATTGAAAAGGATGTAAGGGGATACTGTGTGCGGTCGAAATTGTATTCCACGTGGGTGGATTGGTGTCAAGGAAAAAAAAAAGGAAACAACATCAAAGGGGCTAGCGGTGTTAACACATCAATTTTGTTTCGTTTTTGTTCATCCGTCTGAATTTATTTGAAGAAGGATACACATTTTTGTAATCATATTGTTGCTGTCCAATACTTTTGGTATTAAGGGAAATTGATTTTGAATTTCTTTCAAGGGGGTTTTCGAGTGGAAGTAGGCTTACTGGTTTGGGCCGCTGCAGCACGTTCGCAAACTTTATGTGCCTCCTTTTTTTTCAAAGCTCCACTTCATCTGAGAGAAAAATCATGTTAGCAATTCTTTAAAAACCATAAACGTGTTTTGAAAGTAGGCCACACCTTATTTAGGTTTTGCTCGTGGTGAAGTGAAAAACCAAACTTTCGATAGACACCGAAAAAAGGTCATGTTAAACAAGTCGTATTGAGGTTAGCAATTGATTGGACATGTCGAAAATAAATATTACACTAAGACTACAATTCGCCAACAAAAGCTCTTGGCAAGTTCCAAAAATTTTTAAATTTGGTTGTCTGTAGTGATGAATTGAAGTTCAACGTACAGTTATCCCCCGATTAACGAGCAGGATACCAAATGTTTGTTATATGAACCCCTATTTTTAGTAACATTTAAAACATTGTGTGTAAAAATAATAGGACTACCGGTTGAAAATATCGTTATTGCAGACAACTTCATATCTATTACTCTGAGGTGAATTTTGACCATGACAGCTGTCACATCAGTAACTTCATGTCATTGTCTAATTATTTCAGTCTAGGTTATTGGTCATTAGTGTAAATACACAAGTTTTTGTAAAGCCGTAAAATGTCTGTATTCGTGCCATCAAAACAACATTTGCGGGAAGTTTTAATATGCTTCTTTCATTTAAAGAAAAAAACAACCGAAGCGCATCGATTGCTTACCGAAGCTTACCCGGGCCAACTATAGACGTTAGAATGTGTAAGCGGTGATTTCGGCTCCGAAGACAAAGAACGCCCCGGCCAGGTGAAAAAGTTTGAAGACCATGAATTGGAGGCATTGCTCGATCAAGATCCGTCACAAATGCAAGAAGAACTTGCAAACTCACTTGGCATCGCTCAGCAAACCATTTCCGATCGTTTGAAAGCAATGGGAATGATCCCAAAGGTAGGACATTGGGTGCCGTATGAATTGAAAGCCACGTGACGTCGAACGCCGATTTTGCATGTCATGAAATGCTGCTTGAACGCCACAAAAAGAAGTCTTTTTTGCATCGAATCGACACTGGTGATGCAAAATGGGTACATTACGATAATCCAAAACGTCGGGCAACGTATGAATACCCCGGACATGCCTCAACATCGACGGCCGGTCAGAATGTTCATGGCCTGAAGGTTATGCTGTGTATTTTGTGGGACCAGAAGGATGTTGTGTATTCTGAGCTGCTAAAACCAAATGAAACAATCACAGGCGAGGTCTACCGACGACAATTGATGAGTTTGAGCCGAGCACTGAAGGAAAATCGGCCGAAAACGGTCGCGAGACACGATAAAGTTAGTTTGCAACATGACAATGCTCGGCCACATGTTGCAAACGTCGTCAAAACTTACCTTGAAACGTTCAAATGGGATGTCCTACCCCACCCGCCGTATAGTCCAGAACTTGCGCCATCCGATTACTATCTCTTCCGATCGATGCAACATGGCCTGGTGGCTAGCACTTCCGTCATTTGGATGATGTCAAAAAATGGATCGATTCGTGGATTGCGGCCAAACAGGTCGAATTTTTCAGAACGGGTATCCATGAATTGCCAGAAAAATGGGGAAAATGTGTGGCCAGCAATGGGCAATACTTTGAATATTGAATTTATATCTATTTTTCCTCAATAAAGCATTGATTTTTGAAAAAAAAACGACATTTTCAACCGGTAGTCCTATTAAAACAAAAATAGTTTATTCAATTTAAAAATAAAATAAAAATTACATTATTCAAAATTTAGCATTAACGCAGAATTTTTAAGATTACAAAAAAAAACATTTCATTCTAATAATAAAATTAAAATTGCATTATTCATTAAAAAAGAAAATTTTACATTACAAAATATGAAAAAGAAATTAATTAAAATTATAATTAAAATTATAATGTTATATTTATTCTGATGTGCCATATGAGCCCTCGTCTAAACACATATTTGATCGTTCATTTGAACTGAACTCTGAACTTTTTTCTAACGTTTCTTGAATATTAGGATCTGCAATTTTTTTTATCATTGTTTCATTGCCCTTAACAAAGAAGTGAATGTTCGAGTTCTCTGGGAACCTTAAGAATTCTTTCTGGAGAAGGATCATTTCCAAGAAAAATATCCATAGTTTGGATAAGAGAAAACGCGAAATTTCACATTATTCTTTATTATTAATTCTTCTTTTGAAAAATCTTCCTGCTCCGATTCAAGAATTTTTATCACATCTTCATTGTCAACTTCAACCATGTCGACGGCGCAATGATCTACCGAAATCAGAAGTGCATTCGAGACATAATTTTTTTGATTTTTTTGATATAATTTAATTGTATTTTAAACAGTGTTCGTAATATCGAGCTTTGTACTTTACGAATAAGTTTCGTAAGTTCGAATTCTGTAAAACGAAGTGACTGAATATCACTAGTCAGGTGAACTCCCTGAATTGTACCCAAAAACACATTTACACAAAAATGTAAATCACAGCGATTACTCGATGATGTTTTTTGTGTACTTAACTTGATTTATAACTATAAAGATAATCTGGTTAGCCAATTGAAAGGCGACAACACCACTAGCTTAGATATCTCAACAGGATAACATCTCAGAGCATTGTTCTCGAGTCGTCAAGTCCAGGTTAGAATATATCTTCACTTAAGCTCTGGATTGGCATGCTCAGAGGCCCGATTTCGAACCCTATAGCGTATCTAAGAGGCATTGTTAAAAGAACAATTTCGGCTAGAAAACTAATGAAAAAAACTAGTCCAACTACGTTAGGAAAGAGATGTACCGAAGAAATAAGGGAAAAGGGTTTGCCTTACCTCCACAAAAGGTAAAACGTCTCAAACGCAGTATAAAACAATATTTATGTTTTTATTGCATGTGGCTTAACTATAAGCCCAATCGAGACAAGGCATAAAAATATGTAGAATTATATTTTTTTTTTTAAATTGTGTTAAAATAAAGATTTTTGTTTTTTCGCAAAATTATATGAGCTTCTAAAATGACGTCTTTGTGTGTGTACTTTACATTCGTGCGGATTTTTTCATCTCACCTATTTTGAAAATGAATCAAGCTATGCAATCCAAATTAGTTTCATTCAAAGCCCAGCTCCAAAATGAACACCTAAAAAGGTTTTCTAAGAAAAAAGGGTTATAATCCATAAAACACTGCCGTTCATAAGTTTCCGGACTGTAGAGAGATTAATTCATATAAAATTGTTTGTCTTTTTTAATTTTATAAAAAAAAAAATATATTGCAACCAGCAATTATATTTAGTAAACCAAATGACCAAATCAAGTCAAACTAATAAATAAAAAGACTCGAAAATCCACCTCCAGCAACAATCCCGGCCTCAATGTAGACATTCAATAGGTCAACTTCTTCTCAATGTTTTCCAACGTAATTGATCTCAAGACTTCTTGAAACAT
Organism: Orthonevra nobilis; assembly: GCA_963555765.1. Taxonomy (NCBI): domain Eukaryota; kingdom Metazoa; phylum Arthropoda; class Insecta; order Diptera; family Syrphidae; genus Orthonevra; species Orthonevra nobilis. The sequence goes on from OY743227.1 coordinate 57,293,776, forward strand.
CTTCCAAAGTTTGTCCCTCGACCATGAACAGTTTATTAAGTTGAGTTGAGTTGTTTGAGTTTGTTTGTTTTATATTTTAAAGTGGTCTTTATTTCTTCATCCATAGTTCTACGGCAAAGCTTGTAAAAAATAGTTGCTAAAAGTCAATACTTTTCTTCATTCATGCTTCCGGATGAGAACTTCCACATTAACGTACTGACGAAGAGTGCAAAGCAAAAAGAACTCAATTCTATTATTGGACCTTCGGGAGGATCTGAGATGATCAGTTTATCGGACCCATGCATTTTTTCTGACGAAAATCTATGCATTGAAAAAAAAAATCGATAATTACCAATGGCAGGCAATCACGTCAAATCACTCATAAAATCAAATCAGATCAGATTTTGAGGATTTTCGTATACTCAGAAATAACATTTCAGAAAAGTTTCATCTGGAAAGCGTACGCGGCATTGGAAAACATGCCCAAACAGACATTCACGCTTAACAAACATTTTTATATTCCATCAACTACTTTCGATTCATCGACAGAAGGACCTATTTTCGGGCCACTTGGATGCCGAAAAAATCGAGGTGCATTTAGTTTTGCTGGACGCAATGAAGCTGCTGTGGCGCCAATTACATCAAATAGCACAGATCTGGATGGAATAAATCCGAGATTCGTTAAAATCTGACATCGGACAGTTCTGCCTTTCATAACTTACTTGTTTGATTAAATTTCAACCACGTCCAAATTTCTCCACAGAATGAAAAAATCAAAAATAACGTCGACCCACAGCCAGGTGCAACTTTCTAAGATCTATTGCCATAGTCACATCTTTATCACAAGCGTTTGAAAAACCACCTCGTCCCAAATCCAAATGTATCCGTCTGATATAAAAAACTGTTCAACCTTCTTACACCAATCCGGCATTTAAATGTCAGTCCTCCTCTCGGTATTTGCTTGCGTACCACAGGGATCTATTGTCGTTCCAGTATTATTCCAAGAGTCTGTCCACGAACTCCTTAAGCTCTGTGCATACGTATAAATGCCGACGATGTTCAAATCATCTTAAGTCACCCCTGAACTTTGGTTGGTGAAGCTGCATGGCTTATGGACGAGGATCAAGTAACTGCAAGAAACAACCTCTCCTTAAATTCAACCAAATTTATTGTACTTGTTATCTATAAAGGATAAAAGGACACTTTTCGGCTATGATGGACTCCGTGCTCTGTGGAAAACGCAACGTTTCCTCTGAACTAAAACCAAATTGCTGTTGGCCAAATCACTTCTTTTAGCGAATCGGATGCGGAATATCCTGCTAAAGGTCAAAGGAAGCTCGAGCAGGATTTGGATGAATACTTATCACCCACCCTTTTTTTGTCTTATCTAAGCGAACGTTAATAAATTTTCTTACAATGAAATAGTAAATTCATGCTGTGAGCAAGAAAAATCTTACCAAAACCAATTTTTGGAAAATAGAGTGCTTAAGTTTTTTTATATTTTTGTTTTTTAAAATTCACTTTTAAGTTGGTGAATATTTGTTTCTAAAACAATTCGAACGGGTTAAAAATTGGGCCGGCAGAGGTTGAGCAAAATTTTAGTCCATACTTGCTTAAAGGGTTCAGGAACTAGGTTTTGAAAATAAAACAAATTTTAAAAAGTATGCATCCCAAAATCGTTGATTTAAGCACATGCGAATTTTGCAACAAAAAAAATAAAACAAATGAGAAAAAACTATCTCTGGATTTATATTTCTGTCAAGTGACAACAGAGAATCGTGTCTTAAAATATGCTTTGCTGAAAAACGGCTTAAATTTGTATATGAAAGCACTAGGGTCTCGTGAGTATCAGACCGTAAGTTTCAAAAAGTTATATTTTTAATTGTAGGTGCTCCTTCCACCGCATTGTCCACTATTGAGCTAATAAAAGATGATCGACATTTTAATCTTTACAAACAAGCAACTTTTTGGTCTGGATCTTCTATTTCTGAGCCTTGAGCACCAAATGAGCTCACTTTTCACTACACCTTAATTTTATACGACTAACAGCAAAACATTTCTTCGCACTTCTAGAAGGCTTTGAGTGATTTCCTTAAAAGGTACGTCATCTGCCCTCAAAACACGATCAAAATAAATTGTCATTTTCCGATTAAAACAAAATAAAAAGAAAGGGACTAAAAATAGAATTTCGAGAATTTTCTAAACCCAGCTCCTGACAGGTACGGGAATCTGACATCTCCTTTGGGGGAGTTTCCTGCAAATTCTAGAACGCAGAGTCAAACTTGAAGGATAAAATATTAACAAAAATAAATATACTCGAAAATAGCTTCGGTAAAGCTTCTTTAGAAAATAGAACAAAAGTTGGAGCCTTCATAGGAATCACATGGCTTCTTTATACGCATCTGGTATGGAAAAACAACTTCATTTTTCTTAATGCGCAAACATAAATTCAAGGTACAGAAGTCGTAGCAGGGCGGATGCGGTCTCATTCAATGGACGTAAGTTTAATATTTTCTGTCGCTCCCTGCCTGTCGCCATCAAATGTACTTTTGCCTATTTTCGGAAGGAATTTTCTGTGATCGTTACCCTGAACCGGAATTAAATTGTAATTTACTCTAAGGTCATTAACGTCTTGTCAGCGTGACAATATGAAGCACAGGAGTCTCTCGGCCCATCTGCCGTTCAATCTGTCAAACCTGGTTTCTCTTGATTTGGCTTTTCCGATCACTCAATAAGGCGAATTTCACAATGAACGCATGTCGATGGCTGTTTCGACTGTATACTTTTAAAAACTTTACGGAGTGCCTTATCTTAAAAGACCGGTCCGCCTCTTGTGATTCTTTTAAGGGTTCCGTACCTCGAAAGGAAAAAACGGAACGGAAACAGTCTGTCTGCCTGTCAAGACCCTTTTTCTCAGGAACGCGTGGAGGCATCAAGCTGGAATTTATATCAAATATTCAGGTCTACTGTTCCTTGGAGCTGTGAAAAAATCAAACTGCCAAAGCAATCAAACGATACAACCGTTTATGCCGCAAATTTTCGACACACACAAGGGAATCGTAATCTACAGAGTACTTCCCGAGAACTCAGAGTCTTAAAATTTGGTATGAAGTCGTGATGGGTGAACTTTTTATTATATACCTACAGTTTTGTACGGAACCCTCGGTGCGCGAGTCCGATTCGCACTTTCAGTTGTCTTAAATCACTCTCTTTAGTCAACAGTCCGACGATCGTACAAGATTTTAAAGGCGAAAAGCCGGACAAAAAAAAACAACATACCCGCTTCCGGCCTGATAAGGGTCATGTTAAGCACCAGTAACCGACTTATTTAGTGAATTGGGGCAATGGGGTTCTAAGTGTGTAAAACCAAACTTTGGATGTGTTCAAAATACAATAAATTTTAAAAAGAAATTTTTCTTTGCTTTAAACAGGCTAAGCTTCAGTAAATGTTTTCAAGAAGTCGATACAAAAACTTCTTCAAATACGAAAAAAAAGGACTTCTCAATATTGAGCGTCAAATGAACCTTTCAATCTTCTAAGCGGATTGAATCGGAAAATCTCTTCAAGTGACAACACCTTTAAAATATTACTTTCGGAACATCACCTTCAATACACAATAAGGCAGATCTGTATAAACAGATGTAACATAAGCGAGCAGGCCAATTATCCCATTTCTTTGTGGGGATCTTATTCATTGATTAAGCTTGTTAGCCTACTTTCACAGTCACTGCATTCACGTTGTTATCATGGTTATTGCTTATGCTCCACCAGTCATGTGTAATCTTATTCCAACCCACAATCACTACATTCATACGTTTCCCTACGATGTCAGAATATCAAAAGTCCTTTCATCTTACAACATATATGAGAATACCTACGAACACAACCCAAACATTCGAGTGTAGTACAAACTCAAGTCACATGTTAAATTTTATTAACCAAATCCATATTCCCTCTTACACGGTTGATTTGATGCTCATCGAAGAAGACAAATTTGTGTAAAGTTTTGTTATCCTTGTTTTGTAGATATTTTCTGTGTTGTAAAGAATTCTATTGGGAGATCCTTTAAGTGGGTCACCAGGTACATCGATTAATTGCCAACTTTATATTTGTGCGCTGCCGAGTTGAACTCAAACCAGCAGTTCATCCTTTGAGTCCTTTCATTTAGAGTACGCTTTTCAATTCAAGAGAGGCGTCTCTGAGTAGTCCTCATTATTTGATCCTTCCTCCTACTTATAGTCGCCTCTTGTGATTTTTGTTTTTGCTTCTTTACCAGTCCGTTTACCTAGCATGCAATTAAAGTGCACTTCCATTGCAAACGCCATGGCAGTGTTCCTTTGCCGACAAATGGAGTTAATGAATTATTTTGCGGATCTATTGTGTGTGCGCGGATGCATGGAGTGGAAGTTTTCCATTTCCAAAGAAGGACGAAAAGAAAGAAGCTTTATTTCAGGAAAATAAGAAAGAAAAAAAAAACAGGTTGTTGACTTGCCAAGTAAGTACTTGACATGTGTGTGGTGCTATCCCGAACAGAATAGTAAAGAAAACCTATTATCCTTTTGAAAACGCTTTCAATGAGATGTTGAATTCGCATCTACGACAGAAGTTAAAGCGAAAGGTTGTTTGCTTCCGTAGTCGACGGGATCATTGGAGTTTTTGATTGAACGACACACCTCGGGAGGAGTTGTTTCAAAACTGCTAAGACACTCATTTTGAATTTTTAACAACAAAACACGTAAAACAATTCCGCGACAAAATCTTCAAAAGTTTTTAAACACGCATGAGAAAGAACATGGGTTAGTTCTTCAATTTCATCAAAGAATCAAAAAAATACTGTTTCATTTTCGACAGTGCTTTTGTTTGATTCAAGGGGTTTCGAACACCCTTAAAAAGTATTCGTACATTCATAGACATGATGTCGAAATAAAAATCTGTTTATTGCTGATCGGGCATCTTCTGGAATAAAACAGAATGTTAATCATCATGTGAACAGGGTGGGCCATCATTGGCTTAGTTTTAAAAAGTCTAAAAGTCTATACAAAAAAAAAGCTATCAATCATGGAGCTAGTCATGATCTCAACATCTGAGTCGGCGTTGAGGTTCTCGGTCTGAAGATGCACACACTAAGCGACAACTGACGCAATTTTCTAAGACATTTTCCAAAAGGTGAAATTTTGTGGCAAATTATTGAGGTTTTTTTGCGAAAGTAAAACCTACTGATTTGCGCAGATACAGAGTGTCCGTTGGCGGCGAAACCCTTTCGGGTCTGAACATACTATAGCCAATATCACAAGTTTTAATCAAAAGTTTTCTGAGGAGGGGAAAGATTGCAAATTTAAAAGAATCAGACAAATTATAATTCCAAAAACAATTCAGTTCCAGAATGATTGGCGACCGATCTTTGATCGTGATCGTAATTAAGTTTGTGTCACCATGCAACTGGTTTTGGAACTTTTAAAATATGAACCCTATAAACAGCAGAAGTTCTTGAAAAATTTAATACTCTTGAAACTTACCCACGGCTGTCTGTCCGAAATGAGTTATAACATTTTATTGATTTAGTTAAAAAACAACTCCTTAAGGCGAATACAAATTCAACTTCCAATGTTAAAGTTGTTGTAATGGTGTTGATTTTCGGAACTTTAAATTCGACACATCTTACCTTCACGTAAAGTTGGATGCTCATAGAGAGGTTGATGCCTGCATGATATCAATGGCTTACAGAAGACTGGCTTAGATTTTGGGTCGTTGATCTCAGCTTACTGCTGGAAAAGGTTTGAGTCTTGTAATTCAAGCCACTTACGCTGCGAACGTTGGTACAGACACAGACAAAACAATTTTGGTAACAATCTAATTGCGAGAAAAATTGCGGTGATTGCCATGCGTGAAAAATTTTCAAGTGTTCTAACTGCGCGCATCAGCTTTAACGTGAAGCTATATATCAGGTTGGCAACTAAGTAATTGGGGATTTTTCTAGAAAATAAAGACCATTTTTTCATGGAACGAAATAACTTTTTTCTGTAATGCATTGTCCATTTTGAGCTATGACCTTTTGTCATCTTTCAGACAGCATCATAATTCCGCGTTCATAAAATTTCTGGTTTTTATCAGCAAAAAACTGAACTAGGTACGATTTGACGTCATCATTTTTATTGAACTTTTTACCATTCAAGGAGTTTTGCAAAAATCTAAATAAAAAGTAATCAGATGGTGCAAGGTCAGGACTTTATGGTGGATGTGGCAAAACATCCCAACCAAGCTCCAATAATTTTTGCCGAGTGACCAAAGATGGGTGTGGTCTTGCATATTGTCATGATGGAATACAACATCTTTTCGATTTGTCAATTCGGGCTGCTTTTCTTCAACTGCATTGTTCACTTTTGTTAGTTATTCAATTTAGGTTGGCTGGTAATAGTTTAAAGTGGAAATTTTTTTGTAATTCCACCAAACTGATAACATAACTTTCTTTTGACGAATATCAACTTTTGATGTTGTTTATGCAGATTCACCTAGCTTGCTCCACGATCTTTTTCCGATTGACGCATTTTTCATCACCAGTTATCAATCGTTTTAAAAATGCATAATTTTCATTACGTTTCTTGAACAAATCGCAGGACTTAATGCGTTGTGTTAAATGATTTTCTTTCAGTTCATGAGTATCGAGTTTTCGTACGTAGCAAAGGTGTTTTAAGCGTTTTTCAATGCATGCTTCTCTACAATCTCACGTGTTGTACTGTGACGATCCCAATCGATTTTTGTTCTGATTTGGTCGTCATCAACTTCAATTGAACCCCAGAGAGTTTTTCATCTTTGAGTGAAAAATCACCAGAACAAATTTTGGCATAACTTAACTTAACTTTTTGTTAGCTTGCGATGCGTTTTCTCCTTCCGGAAATAAAAAAGCAAAATATGACGTTAATGTTCATTTTGATCTCCCATTTTTGAACAGACGCAAAACAAAAATAACACAACCGATCAAAAACAAAATGTGTTTGACATTTCGATTACGTCAGCAAACCTTAAAATTAAACAAAAGCCATCTATGAGTGAAATCCGTAATTACTTAGTTGCCAACCCAATAAGATGGAGCTCGTACTTTAGCCAAAATGCAAGCCATTGTTATTTCTTCAAACAATGAGCTCCCAAACGTTTTAATCTCGCGCACAACATACTTAAGCTGTGCCAATGGTCGCTTTGTCTATGGCATTCTGGAGAAAGAACAAGTTCTATCTTATTTGGCTTCCAAGAGCACCAAATCAGCACCCACCGCCTTCTCAACCGCTTAATTGTTGTCTTTGGCAGCATCCAAAAAAACGCAATGAATTATTCATCTCTAGGTTTGGAATCATCCGTTTATGCCGATGGAGAACTCAAGCTGCTTCATTAAAGTCGGTAGAGACCTCACTTGATGTTATAAAACGTTTAAGAAAGGGTATTGCACTGTCATGCGATTTCTTCAACACCATACTTGGAACACTATTTTTTAAAGGTCTTTTCAATAACTCGCATACGCCGAAGACATTGACATAAAATCAACAGAGCGTTTATGAGTGTTCAGACAGATAAGGTAAAGATGTGTTTAGACAACAAAAAGCATATGCTGTCATCAAGAAAGGACACTCCAATCCTCTTGAGGTAGTCAGGCACTTTGTTTGATTTTGTTGTTAAACAAAGATAATAACACGAGCGGTGAGATCAGGCGAAGAATACCTCTTGCTAATCGCTGTTTCTTTGGGCTAAGAAATCAATCTTATTCTTCCCTTGAAGAGCAAAAGTGTCGCTCTATAAGACCCTTATCACTTCCTGCTACATGGTGCAGAAGCATGGATACTTTTGAAACCGGATGAAGGCGCCTTAGGTGGTTTCTAGAGAAAAGTGTGATCTTTTAATGCTAAATTTGCAAATCGTTTTTTAAATGATTCAAAAATGCGAAAACAAATATATTCCTATGGGGAAGCTTATGTTTTGCATTTGTTTAGGAAATGAATGGTGTTTTTATAACTCAAAGTAAAATTGATGGTGGGGGCAAATAAAATAGCACCTGGGAAAGTTCATGGTATTGGCAGGTCCCCTTCCAACCAAACCAATTTTTTTGGAATTTGCAATGGCCTTAAACTTGATATGAGAGGATCAGATGTCAAAAGTAGCCTGTTAAGAAAAAACAAAAAGTAAATAATAATACTTTTCAAGAAATGGTTAAAAAAAACGTGCCGCTTACTCTACCTCAGGGTGGTGTGGAAATGAGTTTCTTGGCCCAAAACGCATGTTGACCTACACTTTACGGCACTCGTATGACAGAACTTTTAATTTTACGAAAAAAAAGGTTATCACATAAATTGTAGGATTTCTTTTAGTTTCATTTTGTATTTAAATGGTATAGTCGTGGAAAGAGCCGGAAAGAAGATATTGCTTAGAAACTGCTTTTAGGCGCCATTTTTCCAAAATGGCAACTGCTGAGACGAACATTTTTTTAAACTCTACATTTTGATAAATGGACTTCGCTTTTTCGACGTAAATAACCCTTAGTGCGTCGCTAAGAATTCCCTTATTTTTGAAGGGTCGAAAAGATGACGTCCACAGCTATCATCCGATTGCGAGGCTGTCGGCGATACCTAAATTATTCCAACCTGTTTTGTTTGAATCACTGTATTTTTACGTTAAATCTATAGTTGTCCCCAATCAACATGGTTTTTGTTAAGGTCGCTTTACAATAACTCTTTTATATGAACTCGCAGTCCTGTGTTGACTCATTTAAATTTAGAAACCAAACAGATTCTATGCTCAATGATTTTTGTAAAGCTTTTGGTAAGCTTTCCGAGCGCATCTTACTTTTTCAGTTAAACAAAATTGGCATCAGCACAAAGTTCTTAATTTAGCTTGAGCCATATTCGATAAATAGATCTTATTTTGTATTTTTTAGTGAATGTAACTCGAGCTATTTTACTATGAATTCGGGAGTAACACAAGAAAGGAAGCCACTTGAGGCCGTTATTGTTTATTTTGATCATAAATGATTTGCCTTCTATTTAAATAAGCTCACAATTTCTTTTTTATGCTTTAAGAAGATACAAAACATTGGCGACTGTCTTGATCTGCAGTGTGTTCAAATTTTTAAAAAAATGTACAATCTTGATAATTTTTTGGTTTCGGTTTCTTGGGGTTGTGTTGGATCTGAAACTTGAGTAAAAACAGCACAATAAAGCGAACTCAATGCTTGATTGGATTTAAAATGAGTCTAAACAATTAAATGGCCCTAAGGTTGTTAATGCTTGTCAAGTGTGGTCTCCTACGCACTAAAAATGTCATATCGACAGTTCAAAAATGTACGGAATTCTTTAAAAAATTGTTTTTTAAACTTATAAAAAAATATAATTGTAAACCATTCTTAATAAATAAATAAATAAGTTTCTTTACTAACGTTGAACAATATTTGTTTTTGTCTTACAGATCTTCGACGATCACTATCACTTTGCGCATAGTCGAATATCGAAACGTTCCCTTAGGCCAGCAGATGATCATCAGAAACGCCTCGAGGATGATGATCGGGTGCATTGGGCCAAGCAACAGATCAGCAAAAGTCGACAAAAACGAGACTTTATCCGAATGCGACCGTCGAGAACGTCATCGCGATCGCTGTCGCTGGTTGATAGTATGCAATTCAGCGATCCAAAATGGCCCCAAATGTGGTACTTAGTAAGTTTCCGTAAAGCAACCTTCCTTATTTTGGTTTTTCCTAATCGCCACTTACCCTATAGAATCGCGGTGGTGGTCTTGATATGAACGTGATACCAGCTTGGAAGGAAGGCATCACTGGAAAAGGTGTGGTTGTGACAATACTTGACGACGGACTAGAGTCCGATCATCCTGACATTGAGGCTAATTATGTAAGACCTTCGCCAAGAACCCGTTTCAAAACGTTTTTTTATAAATTCTTTTTTTCTTTCAGGATCCTGACGCTTCGTACGATGTCAACGGTCATGATCCAGATCCGATGCCGCATTACGACATGACGGATTCGAATCGTCATGGGACCCGTTGTGCAGGTGAAGTAGCCGCCACGGCGAACAATTCGATCTGTGCCGTGGGTATCGCCTATGGGGCCAGTGTTGGCGGCGTCCGTATGTTGGACGGCGATGTTACTGATGCCGTTGAGGCACGCTCGTTGAGTCTGAATCCGCAACACATTGACATCTATAGTGCCTCCTGGGGACCAGACGATGATGGAAAGACCGTCGACGGTCCTGGTGAACTGGCATCAAGAGCCTTCATCGAGGGCGTGACAAAAGGTCGCAGCGGAAAGGGTAGTATATTTATTTGGGCATCTGGCAATGGTGGACGTGAACTAGACAACTGCAATTGCGATGGCTACACAAACTCTATTTGGACGCTATCCATATCTAGCGCCACCGAGGAGGGACATGTTCCATGGTATTCGGAGAAGTGTAGTTCCACACTGGCCACCACATACAGTAGTGGCGGTCAGAGTGAGAAACAAGTTGTTACGACAGACCTTCATCATTCCTGTACCGTGTCGCATACGGGCACATCAGCTTCGGCACCTCTTGCAGCTGGCATTGCCGCTTTAGTTCTAGAATCAAATCAAAACCTCACATGGCGCGATCTGCAGCATATTGTCGTGCGCACAGCAAAGCCCGCCAATTTAAAGGACAGCACGTGGTCGAAGAACGGAGTCGGCCGTCGAATTAGTCATTCATTCGGCTACGGATTGATGGATGCCGCTGCCATGGTACAACTAGCACGTATCTGGAAAACTGTTCCAGAGCAGCAGCGATGTGAAATCAATGCGCCACATGTGGACAAGTAAGTTTTAAAAAATAAAAATCCTATAACAACACAACTCTAATTCGAATTGGTTATTTTTTTAGGATCATCCCGGCAAGGGGTTACATCACGTTGCAGCTAACGGTTAAACATTGCTTATCCGTAAATTATTTAGAGCATGTCCAAGCGAAAATCACACTTACATCGCATCGGCGAGGAGACATACAACTTTATCTAAAATCACCAGCTGGCACGAAAGTGACACTTCTGACATCGAGGTAAGTCCTGTCGTCGTGTTGGGAGCCCTTGCGAAACTCCTAAAGAGATTGCCTTTACTCGTTTTACTGTTGAACGTTGCTCGAAATCACTGCGGAGCTTTTAAATGAAGGACAGATTGGGGGATTTGGTTTTTGATTTATTACGTGCGTGGAGCACTGGCCACGTTTATGTGTTCTTTTTTGAAGGGGCAATTTTGGAAAAGTCATCAGTGTGTGGCGAAAATGAGATAAAGCCGGTCGTGTATCATGTGTTTGGCGGTGAATCTTGTAAATGTTATTTAACATTTGGCCCATAAAGATATAGATGTTTTTTTCTAAGGACAGCCAATCGGATTGCTTCAAAATTCGAATTGAATTATCACCTAGACCACTCGTATCCTTGAGCTGTTCGTTTGCCTTTATTTTAAACTTAGAAGGCAAAAGAAAGACCAAATAACTCTGAGTCGGAGGCAAAGCTGATTTACATTCTGCATGATCCAAGGCGAGCTGCTTCAAGAGTCCATTCATTCCCTATTGAGCTTTAAATTGAACAAGACACTTTTACCTGGTGCTCTTTGCTCCATTCGCCATTAGTCGGCTCCACAAAGACCAGGTTTTATTAAAATCGTTTTCGAACCTTCGACTTAGGAGCTCCGATCCTATTTGTCGGGTCTCGACCGAGGTGTTCAGACAATCCGAGATCCTGGAAAAAAAGAGTGGAATGAGTTCACATGAGGGACTAAGTGCGGTCTCAGAAATAGGAGTTGATAGTCGCCTGTAAAAAGAGGTAGGTCAATTATTCTTTCAAGAAAATGAAGGTTGTTAGGTGGCTATGATGACTCTGGATATATTAGGAAACAGAAAAGTTAACGAACTAGACGAGCATGCAAAGTTGTTGGTTGGTTTCTTGGCAGCTTGTATTCATTGAAATAATTGCCAGTCACTCAAGAGAGGTGGAGCCGTGAAAAAATGCCAAATGTACTAACCCGGATTTGAACCCGGGTCTCCACGCTCAGAAGCAGACGCATTTACCACTGAGCTACGGCATCCAGCAGAGCCCCGGCACACACCAGCAATTTGGTGACCCAAAATGCAAATCAATTTTATACAAAGAAAAATTAAGATTCTGAGTGTAGTCATGTACCCGACTTCAAGTGTTCTTCCTTCTTAAGTAGACGTTACAGTCCGGGATGGACCTGTGCCTCAGTCAACATGCCGCTCCAACTAGCACGGTCTTGATCTATGCGCCGCCAGATTCGTACACCCAGCTGATTAATTAATTTAATTTAATTATTTGCTCGCTCTACAAGAGGATATTAAGACTAACATAATGCGTGTAGCACAGAGCGAGCGGAAGAATTAGGAGAAGAATGAAAGATTGTTTAGTGGTTTGAGAAACTCAGGTGTAATTGATTTCAACTCACTTCCGTGGGTGGAGCCCGAAACGGGACGGAGGATTTTGATATCGACCTATTTGCTTTAACCTTATTTGCAGGATTTTATTCGACATTAGTTATGATGTATGAACTTTGAAAGTTTGGAAGATTAAGCTTAAGCACCCCGCTGTCAGTGTTCACAGCAGAGCCATCTACACACAATCTACACAAACCGCTATTTTGAAAACGCGAAATAGGAACTAAGCCGATACAACATCCACTACAACAACTCCACCCATTAGTCAGACTACTATCACTGGTCGACCAACCCAGTGATATTGCCATAAACTTGATCCCAATGGCAAATGGTGACTGGACCAGATTCGAAAAACTAGACCACTACTCTAGAAATCGAACCTGGGACCTATGAATTGAATCAATTGAAAGGCAGGCGCTCTACCAACTTCGCCACCCAGCTGTTAATTGAGTTAATTTTTAGCTGGGCACGCCATCGGAGGTGAGGTCTTCTCGAAGTCTTTCTGAGCCGAAGCGTTCGTGTCCATTCGCTCTACATGACCTAGCCTGATTCGTTTGACTAGGTCGCTGACTTTACACAGCTCGTAGAGCTTGTCGTTCAATCTTCTCCTCCAAACTCTTTCTGTGCAGACGAGAGCAAATTTCCTCTCGAAGCGACCAATCTCTTTGTCCATACAGCAGGACTGAGACTATCATGGTCTTATATAGAAATGGCTTGGATCTTCTAGAGAGGGCTTTATTTTTGAATTGCCGTCTTAGCCCAACGATACAGCGATTAACAAGAGTTATCCTTCCTTTTATCTCCACAGTTGTGTCATTTTCAGAGTTAACTGCGGAGAGTAGATGGACTTTGTCCATTTATATCTCGAAGCTGTATCTGTCTGCTGCGACATTTTGTCCAAGACGCCGATATTGATGAACCTTTTTCGTAAAAACGACACCAGACAACGACTCACTCTTATGATGCAAGGGGCACAGACCGCCAAGAAAATTAAGGGGACGAATGGAAAGGAAGCTTTGTGTTCGAAACTCGTATATTATTTGGTTTCAACTGCGTTCATTACCTTGTTTTGGGTGTTGTTTTGGGTGTTGAATTGAGTTGATTTTCCAATAAATTTTCCATGTTCATCTGCAAAATTGAGCTGCAATATCCAAGATCAAATTTGTATTTGTTGTTTGTGAATCTTCTGTCTGTGCCTATCTAGAAGAAACAGCCCTGTGTCAGTAATAGGTATCCGTTGACACATTTTAGGTATGGAACCCTAAAATTTGTTTTATTATCCTTATTTATTACTGCAGTGCACTTAAGAACAATTTTCGCAAAAAAATGTATTGTAGGTTTGTGTTGACAGGATGACCTACTAAAATAACGTTCCAAATTAATAAAAAGTTTTAATCGTTTCAATAAATCATCAATCGTTGAAAAACAAGATTTTTTGATGACAAAAAAATCAATGCCCCACTCTATCTTATACCCTTATTCAACGAACTCTTCTTCTTTGCTGTGTCCATAAATATTCTGCCAGATCGTGTCCAAGATCACTTTGGAATCCACGGTTAGAAAATGGTTGTCAATCTAGGTTTCGTTCTCACCTCAGATCAAATGTCGTGGCTCTTGAAAACTAAGCCGGCTACGGCAGACCCGGTGTTTCAAATAATTCTCGCCGTTATTTTGGAAAAACCTAAGGGTCAGACCAAGATCAACCAACTTGTCAAGTTGAGCAAGCTCCAGTTAAAAAAAAAAATAAATAAAATATCACGTTAATGAAACTAGAAGAACTAGAAGCTTTACGAAAAAAAGGTATATGCCCGATTTTGGAAACCCTCATACAATAGGGGTCTGGACCCAAAATGAAAGGTTATATCGACTATATATTGAACTTGTCTCTATACAAATATGTTCAGTAGCGGGAAAATTGAACCAGGTGGACTTCAATATCGCCTCATGTTATTTCCCTCCTCTACATAGGCTGTTTTAAGACGAACTCTTTCGCCTATTTGATTCACTTGGTTCGAATTTCATCATCAGCGGGACTTTAACGTCAAACAATCTTTCCCGGGGCTTAAGATGTAGCTCCACGTGTGGCAGACGAATCTACAAGGTCAGCATGCAATGTGAAGTAGGAAAAGGAAAGCCAGCGTATTGGCCAACCGATATAACTGACTTATTTATGGTAATGGGAATCCCTTGATACCTCAAGAACGTTGAAGAATGCTTTGATCTCTTCTCAGATCATATTTTGAGGTTGAATGGGCGTCTGACGAAAATAGATCGGCAACAAGAGTGACTTATAAAAACAGCGATTGGGACGGCCTACCAAAGACTGCAAGGAAAATGTTTCTCAGAATGTATTTCTCAAGACGCCGCTGGAAATGAAAGACGAGAGCGATACAGAGCGTACGGAGTACGGAACGGCGAATCAATATTCCAGCTCGAAATCGAAGAGAGCGCGTAAACGATCGCGACGATCTCGAGCACGTCCGCAGAAAAAATTTGAAGGCATGACTGAGAAGGTTTGGAAGAAGGTTCTTATCTCCCCACGGAAAATCCTTTTAACCCACACTTCATTTGAGTCTCCAGCAAGGCCGTTCAAACTTTTCCCAAAATATTCTTTTGGAATGCTCCTGAGGACATGTCGAAGGACATCAAACGGTGCTGCTAAAATCTCTGGTTAAGTAATTGGAAATAATGTAAAGGGTGATTTTTTAAAAGCTATAGAAAAGTTTTTAAAAAAAAAAAAACACATAAAATTCAGAAAAATGCATGAAATCTTTATTTGAATCGATAGTACGGTCCATATAATTTAATGTTTGAAGATTATTTCATGCAAATGTTGACCTTGACTGCGCCTTAAATGGTCCCGCCGCTTAGTCCAATTTTGGCCTACTCTTTCCAACATTTCGGCCGGTACCTCACGAATAAATGCTTCAATGTTGTCTTCCAATGCGTCAATTGAAGCCGGCTTGTCTGTTTAGACATGAGCTTTAACATAGCCCCACAAAAAAATAGTCTAAAAGCGTTAAATCGCACGATCTAGGCGGCCAATTGACAGGTCCCGAACGTGAAATAAATTGTTCACCGAACTCGCGTCTCAATAAGTCCATTGTTGCGCGTGCTGTATGGCATGTGGCACCGTCTTGTTGAAACCACATGTCATGCAAGTCAAGCTCTTGCAATTTGGGCAAAAAAAAAATTGGATATCATCACACGATAGCGCTCACCATTCACAGTTAAGTTACGATTCGCATCATCTTTGAAGAAGTACGGTCCAATGATGCCACCAGCCCACAAACCGCACCAAACTGTGACTTTTTCTCCATGCATTGGTAGCTCTTGCAATGCTTCTGGCTGATATTCACTCCAAAATCGACAATTCTGCTTGTTTACGTACCCATTGAGCCAAAAATGAGCTTCGTCGCTGATCACAATTTTTTGGTAAAAAAGTGGATCTTCGGCCAACTTTCCAAGAGCCCATTCACCAAAAATGTTACGTTGCGGTAGGTCGTTCGGCTTCAATTCTTGCACCAGTTGTATTTTGAAAGGCATCCCACCTAAATCCTTCCGCAAAATTTTCCACGTTGTTGAGTAACAGAGGCCCAATTGCTGCGAACGGCGACGAATCGATAATTGATGGTCAGCATTAACACTGGCCGATACAGCTGCGATATTTTCTTCAGTTTGCACTCTACGTAAGCGTGTTGGTGGTTTAATGTCCAACAATGTAAATTTGGTGCGAAATTTATTCACAATAGCCGTGGTCGATTAAACTGACCATAAAATGGAAGAAGCGCGCGATAAACTTTCTTAACAGAGCACCCATTTTGATAATAAAATTCAATACTTTGCAAGCGTTGTTCGTTTGTAAGACGATTCATGGTTAAATTATAGACCAAACTGAAGACGTTTGACAGTGAAACAAAACACGAAACGTGCGTCAGCTGTTTAAACCACTGTTGCCAAAAAGATAACAGCTAATAAATCACCCTTTATATGTTCAATTCCACTTTAATCAAAAGCAGTCTTTTTTTTTAAATGTTTTCTTTTTTTAATTAACAAAAGCATTTAAAAAAAATTAAAACAAAAGCAATAAAAAATACACAATCATCTAAAATCTAAAATAAATAAAAACAAAAAACACCCTGTACACAAAAAAAAACTAAAACAAAAACATCCTATAAAAATAGCCTAAAAGTGTTCAAAATACTCAAGGGTCGCTTGCAGAGCGGACACTTTGCCGTCCGATAAATTGTCGGGAAAATGCAAGTCTTGCAAAACACATGTCCACAACTGGTTGCCATCGGTTGCCTCTCCAAGTAGGATTCCAAGCAAATGGCGCACACTTGCATCTGGGGCGAACCTTGACTTTTGGCCGATGTTGAAGGCGCGTTCGTATTCACCTTGAGCCTGCTGTTCTCCAATACCCGACGCTCGTGAAACTTTCGCAGGATTTCATTTAAATTCTTTCTGGCAGTTGGAACTCTGGAATTCACATTGGCATTTGGCTGCTGTATGCGTGAGATACCTTCCGTCCTGGTATGCCTCCACTCTTGGTACGGATGACAGCGTTGATGAATGTTGTCTCTCGGTCGATTGTATGTGTTGGTGTTGGCAGCTGTAGCTGGTCGCCTAGCAGCGGCTGATTTATTTCGTTCAGCCCTGATCACCGTCATGATTTCCTCGGCGATTTTTAGTAAGCTCTGGAGAGTGTTCACTCGGTTGTCTTGCTCTGTGGCCATGGTTCGAAGTGTGTCCTTATTTTTTCGTTTTTATTTTGGAAATAGAAAAATATACGTTTAAATGGAAAATACAAAAACAAAAAAAAAAAACAAGTTGTTCGCTTTAATTCTCGGCAAGAAATGAGAGTTTTTTTTTCCTATTTCGTTTTGACTAGGCACAACCTGTGAAAACAATTCCAAGGATATTTGATACAGGACCTTGTTTTTTCTTCAGTGTTTTTTTTTCTTTCGTTTGCAACTTGTTCCACGTGGGGTTTAATTAAAACAACGCTTTTTTTTTTGTGAAAAGAAATCAAAAGGAAGATGGGCGAATCCATCGTGCGTCGGTTGGTCGGTCGGTCGGTTCATTGGTAAGGTTTCTTTGCCAGAAAAGAATCCTTTTGACCTTTTGACAGAAGTAAAAGTAGAAGAAGAGGGTATTCTTTTGTTCTGTGCTAGCTTTTATTTGGATAGAAATAAAATCATGCCGAAACGAGCCTTTGTAGAAAAGTTTGGCTCGGTGTTTATAATGGAATCAAAACCTTTTTATGCGGTCATATTATCACTTCACAGGAGCCATGGGCTAAAAGAGGTTTCAATCTTTTGAGTTGCACAAAAGAGTTTTCTATTTTGTTCTTGTTCAATTCTTTTCTACTCCTTTTCCGATTTAAAGGCTCTAAGAGATCAGCATACAGACTCTTGGATCCAATTGGAGGTGGAATAATCAAATTAGGAAGCTAAGATGGTAAAACTTTTCCTTCGCTCGCAAGGAGTTCATTATTTTTAGATTTATATCATGTCAGCTGGTATATTGTGGCTTGGGGTGTGATGTCCTTCCGAAGTTGAGGGTGCACATTATGGCTGGGAGAAAAAAACATAAAAACATAAAGCTGTTGAGCATGTCCAGAGACGATATAAATTTCCTGTTTCTGCAAACATATATAGCCGGGTGCATTAAGCAGACCTCCCAACTGATTTACGCGCCCATTGGGAGACCAAGACCGTAAGGATTACGAGGATATGGTGTGTCTTTGTGCTTATAATGGTGCCAGTTTAATGATAACGGTCGCCTGAGTGGAGAATAACTTATGGAATTTCCGTTGATGCGATATAAATTGAACTGTTGGACAACTTAATGAGCTTCTGGTGTGGTCGACGCAAGTGCGCTCGTTATTTCTCTTGGTAACGAGTGTACGCTGAGATGCTGCTTTTTGTTTTTGGTCATAAGGAGTTCGAATTGGATTAAATTAAAAGTGGCAGTGGATTGTTTGAGTGTGAAATGGCTTCGGTTTCGGCACTTGAGATGAATAAGAAATTAAAAAAGGACACGCAATTGCTTGAACTCTTCACAGAGAAAATTGTAAGTCTCAAAAGCTAAATGTTCATGTATAACATGAATGATATAACAAGAGTCCTGAATCTGAAGGATAAAAGACCTTCTTCTACGAAGATTGGCCAAATGCGGCTAAAAAGTTCGGCTGCAGCTTCAACATAGTTGAGAAAAATCTCCTGGAATGGCGCAGTTCCATTTCAAAATACATATCTTGTGTCGAGGTTTATTTGTAACACCTTCATACACTCTTGTCTCAAAACTTCGTAGGTTTCAATAAGTTTTCGAGCAAGAGGATAGACTGATAGGCTTATGGTTCCGGAGTTCTGTTTCTAGGTTTAAACATAAGTACAACGTTAACCTGTCTTCAGATCAGGGGGATACATCCCTCATTGAAACATACTTTCAAGAGCAATGAGAACCGGAGGGATATGATCCATGACATTTTGGAGAAGGGCAAGGAAGATGCCATCTCCACCGGGTGCTTTGAAAGGTTTGAATGAGCCAATTGCCCATTTTACCCTGTCACTACTGAACATTTTTCCGGATAAACTTTTAACCCTGTTAGAACAGCTTGCCCTATGGTAGCTTTCAACTTGTGAGGCACCCGCAGTGGTAGTCGAAACTGGGTTCGTCGTGTAGGATCCATTAGATTTCCTTAGTCGGTCTACTTACGTGATCCTTGCAAATGATTTTGTGTTATGTCATTGCAGCACTTTTCCACCCAGCACGCTTGGATCTTTTCAACTCAGAGCTGTGCTCCGTGAGAACAGATCAAAATACGTCCCATTTTTTAGTTTTCCTGGGATGGTTTATCACTCCATCATGCCATTTTACACCGACTTTAGTGGAGCAACTATCATTGTGATCCAGCAGACATGTGAGGCAGGGATACGACTGCTTTGTCCGGTATTACACGTCGACTCGTGAGTCTAGACTCACACAAATGAAAGAGAGAAAACAGATAAAATAAGATGAGATAGAAGACAAGCCGCCGGTGAGTCGTGGGTAGAACTGTCGTTGACTCGTTTCGACGTTTCTCTTTCTCATTTTGCATTGTTTTTCACTTTTCTTCATTTCTATTCGTGAGTGCAAGTGAACTCCTATAACAAAATGAATGAAAGAATAGCTGTCAAATTCGGACACGGAAAAGAGTCAGCGAAAGAGTTAACGTGTAATAGCATAAGCATCATCGAATGACTTTTTATAAGAGAATGACCAAGAGATGCAGACTCAAAATAGTCGATGTGTTATACCGAACTTAGTATTGCTAAGCAACTTATCTCTATAAATGCTTCCATATGGAGACCTTAAAGCGATGAGTAGTTGGCGAATGACTTGCCAATTGTCTTCGGTAGAAGATTGGCCCCATTCAGAATTCTAGGCAATAACTTTTCAACTGGCCCTGAATGTTCGAGAGCCTGTGAATTTGATTGAAAAACTAGTTGGTGAGGCAATGGACTTGATTTGCTGTCAAAAATATTTCCCCGCTCTTGCAGTTAATGAACTCAACGTTAAAAGTCAGCTGATTCCTTGTGAAATCATTTAAGAAACTGTTGAACTTTACGATTTCTAGTTCAACTGCGATAATTGATAATGCAGAAAAAAATGGAACTCAAAGTGCTCTTGAAATATAAATTGTTTAAAACAAATACCACATATAGTGTATGAAAAAACTAAAGCAGCTTTTAGTATTCTACCTGTCTTTCTATTTTGCATGGGAACAAAAATGTATCTAAAAAAATTATAACTTAAAATTTTAAAACATAGGGACACTTTGAATATTCTTTCTTAAAAAATAATAAATTATTTTTTTACTAATTTTAAAGTAATTTAAGTAATTCAACGAAAACAAAACCATCTTTTCATTAGACACTGACAAAACTAAAGCAACTTAACAATTATATTAAGAGGGGAAATCACAGTAGCACACAAAAAAATAGGCTTATTTTTGAGAATTAATTTTGACTGAATAAAAGTATCAATCGAAAATGTTTAAAGTAGGTTTTATAGCAATACTAAAAAAGGACAAAATTTAATTTTTTCAATAAAAAATATTTAAAAATGGCGGCTGCGCAGCATATGCCCAAGGCGCCTATTTTTGAAAGCGTGTTGATGGCCGAAGACGTGGACTCCTTAATTTTTGACCTTGAAGAAAACACCAAAATTTTATAGTTTTCATATTACAACAGCTAGCGAGCTATTTAGGATTTTTTCGATATATTGATTTTTTACAAAATGGTGCATGTTTGAAAATAAAGTTAAATTTTTAACAAAAAAAACGCCATAAAATCGTCGATAAAAAATCTACGTAGCTCCTTGGAGAAAGATATTTTGAAGTCAAAATTTCAAGGCGATCGGTAAAGATTTGCTCGAGTTATGTCTTCGGCGAGCTCAAAAAAAGTGGTTTCGAGAAAAACGCGTTTAAAGTTTTAAGTACTGTGAAACCATGTGAAAATATATGAGCGGCGTTACCGCAGAGTGAAAAATTTTGTCACTCGGAAACTTTTGCCGTATTCCCTCATTTGGTATATTATTTTAAAGACCCTAAGGCACCTTTTAAGCGAAATTTTTTTTTTCGAAAAATTGAAAATTTTACTGTGATTTTCCCACTTAAATAAGAACTTTTTCTTCTTAAAGTGACTTTTGTTGGTTATTTTAAAGAACTGCTTTACATTGGTGTGGCATGGATTCAATTTAATTGTTTAGTGTATCTTTTAGAGTTGCAAATAGAGAGGCCTCGTAGGAGTAATTTTAAATCCGAATTTTTCGATCTTCAATGTCACAAAGATTCTCTATGGGATTGAGATCGATTGATAGCGCTGGCCATTCCAGAACACACAATTTGGCCGCATTTAAGCACTCAGTGACGAGCCTAGACTTGTCATTGTCATCCGCGTATGGATACATAATGTCCTTCAGTATATCTTTGGACCCTTGACTATTTTAAATACCCGTAATTTGGTAGATAGGCCCCAATCCCTGGCCGGAGAAACAGCCCCACACCATAACATTGCCCCCACCATCTTTTAATGTGTTCTGGCAATACTTTGAATCTAAACGTTTTCCTTTCGGTCTTCTTAAGTGCGCTAATCCATCTGATCCCTTGATGTCATATTTGGATTCAGCTGACCAAAACACTGTTCTCTGCTCTTTCGAAATGGTTTCTTCGCAGCCTTGAAACACCTAATACCCACCTCCTCACACCTTCTGCTTGCAGTTCTTGGATGAATATTGAGTCCCAAGTCATTTACAAATTTCTTTTTTTAACTTTCTTATTATTATATGATTCTGTCGTGCCTGCCGGTTTCTTTCTGTTGATATCGTTTAATTTAACGAGACACAACTGATTTCCATGGAATATTTAAAGCAAATATCTTCTTATTTTATTGCATTCAGAAAATCTGCATTTATTTTGTTTTTAAGTTCATTTCCAATTTTAAGATGCATATTGTAAAAAGTTGCTTTAGTACTTAGAAATAAGAAATAATATAAATTCAAATTGGTGGCGCAACAGCTCTTTTGAGGACCAGAGCCGCCTAGTTTTACCATTTATTTGTGCACCTTTCATTTTTCGCAAATGAGAGGGGGTTGAACTAACAGTTTAATGCCGACTCCGAACGGCCGCAGAGGATTTTTCTTGGCAGTTTGTATTCATGGAAGTGATTTGTTAGTCACTCGCGAGATGTTGAGCCATAAAAAATGGCAGATGTTTGTACCCGGATTTAAACCGGGGTGTCAACGCTTAAAAGTAGACGCAATTATCACAGTCAATACGTATATTGAAATATTATCTCCCTTATATTAGAAAATAATAATGACATGTTTGACATAAAGAAATGTCAACAGCATTTGCAGTCGGCTTCCCATTCAGAATTCAAGGTTTTGTCTAAAAACAGTCAGTTCCGCAAAGAAAGATGTAAAATAGGGAAACGATGTCCGCAACGAAACGAAAACTCCCAAGAGTCTCTCGCAATGCTGTTCATTCGACGCAAACAATCATTTCTGTCTGTTTGAGACCCGGTTTTTTTGTTTTTAGTGCAATTTTTATTTTTTATAATACATGAGGTTAACATTTACAGGCGCTCCAAACTAAACTTACTTCTTAAACTATGTCTTTCGGCTTAATCTTACTTACTCTTCAATTCTTTAACAATGCTAACTTTAAACTAAGAAAATTAAGTTTAAAAAAATTACCAAAAAGGAGTTTTGTTTTTTGTTTTAAACTATGATATAATCACTTATTTAAAATAATCTTAAATAACTTAAACTTAAAAATGTGGATGTACTCTTCTTGCACATACACTTGTATACTATACTAAACTAAACTAAAAGACGTTAACCTATTTTGATCAGCTACCACACATCCGCAAAAAGAAATATATCTATACATATAAGTATGTTTATAAACGGCGGTCAACTTTGCCCGAATGGGCTACTCGTCTCTGAAAGGATTCAACGAAAGAGTTCCTTCCCTGTGTACTGTAAGCCAACAGAATTGTCGGTGCTGGTGTTCTACATCTTTAAGATCGCGGCCTAAAACCGCCCTATTGAACCGAAGACTCTCCGTTGAAATGTTGGCGACATTTCGTTCATAGCTGAGTCGCTGGGAGGATAAAGGCGCACAAAGTATTGTGTAGAAAGCCCCGGAGATCAAATTGTTGAGCGAGCTCATTGCTCTAACAACGTGACATCGTGCACAGCTTTTTAATGAAACTATTCACTTGTATTATGCCTACCCTGATGTATAGGACCTCGTCGGGAGTTCTGTATAAGCGTAAGCAAATCCAACGACATTGCCTTTCAAACTACCGAATCGAATTAAGCTTGCTCCCACGTTGCACCACACGGGGCATCCGTAGCCAATCATAGGCCGGATGAGGGCCATGTAGCACATAACTTTTACCCTAACATAGCGAAAACAGTCTCTTTGTTGTGGAAAATCCAACTTTTGGCCCTTGCAAGAGGCGCATCTATATTTTTATTGAACTACAGACACTGGTGCAGTCAAATCCCAAGACATCGGACTACACTTCGACCCGTCGGTAGATGCCCATGCTGTCCCACGATTTACAGCTTTTACAAATTCTTTATGGTATTCCTAGAGGCCACAGACAACGACCCCAAAAATAATATAATTTCGCATATCCTTCTTGAGTCCTTCTAACCATACGATATCGAAAGCTTTTGCAGGTCGACAAGGCCGGCACTAGTGCATAGTAAAGGCAGATAAAGGGCCGTCAAACAGTTCTAGTTTAGACGTTTGACCTTCTTATAGTCCTTTTCGAGCAAGAGCTTTAGCCAAGGTATAACCCCCCATATGCCTCTATGTTCAGGAATCCAGGTAATATGACAGCCTCCTCAATATTTTAGAGGTATTCGGAATGGCTGAGAAATTTTTAATGTTTTAGATGTGCTATGATCTACAAAGGTTGGATCCATAAAGACCGTTTAAAGATCTTCTTCTAAACATAAAATAGGCTACGTGATAAATCGTCGTTGTACGCATTGTAGAGGTCCTCTCATTCTTGGAAGTAGTTATTGTCTTCTGTACGCTGTCTTCTTGCGGAACCAGATATATTTTATGTCCTGGCCATCATTTTATCCACAATTTCTGCATCCTGCAGGATAGTTCCGATTTTGTCCTGAAAGACACTTCAGGCGTCTCCTATCCTGTGAAAAACACTGATCACCCTTTCTTCAAAGACGACATCAGCAACCGTTCCGGAGGTCGTCTTTGATGCATAAAAGTAGAAGACAGAGTATATTGCATCCTCATCTCACTTCAATCCTCCATGAATTTCTGTATGAAGTTTTCTGTCGAAGAACGCTATGAGTGCGATGCATGTCCTTCTGGGGAAGTCCGTCTGCAGTCCTGCAGCTTTTAATCTGAGGCGCCATCTTTCCACAAGTGTGGATAGGAATTTGTCCAATTCGTAATGGATGAATTCATCAGCCTAGGCCGTGAAGTCATGGATATCTTTATAAGTTCGTCGCAGCTGTGAGACAACACTTCTCTTTTTTTTGCATGTGTCCCGTAGGGCTTATTAGTTTATGGACAATCCTCTTCAAGCATCTGTCTAAATTCCTTTTCTGTGATCATTAAGAAATCTTATAGCTTTCCGTCAAGCCGAATCCGTCGATCAAGCAGAATAAAACCACGTTAAGGTCTTCCTTTGGCCCAAGGCTATTTTATAAAAAATTTCTCGAATTTTGTTCGCATTCTTAATCTTTTAATTTTTTTTTCTTTTCAGAGTTCATGATGTTTCCAGATCGGGCTTCAATCAGTGGCCATTTATGTCTGTTCACACGTGGGGCGAATCACCGCACGGCAATTGGCAGCTCGAGATCCACAACGAAGGACGTTACATGGGTAAGGTCAAACGCAATCTTTACAACCTCTATTTCCTCTCTCTAAACCTTGTATTCGTAACATAAAAAAAAATTACTTCCTCTACTAACATAAATCTTATTACTTTCATGCTGCCTCTGGATTAATTGTCTTTCATGCATATTGGTGGCGGTTACAACTGCTTAACTATGTCGCTTCTTGTAAATTACGTTTGTCCAATAAGTAGGTCATGCCTTACTGAGGGAGTGGTCGCTCATATTTTATGGTACGACACTTCCAATCGATCCAAACGACCCAATATCGATTCGCACGAGTCCGTCCGAAGACACCACAACAACATCGTCATCGTCCTCCCAGTCATCGTCATCATCATCATCATCCTCATCGTCGTCGTCGTCGTCGTCGACGTCTACAAATCTCCATCAGGTTTACTCGCCGCAATATCCAAGGATGCCGCCGTCCAACTTCAATTCGTTCTCCACACAAAGCAAACAAAATGCAAAGGTCACATCCGTAAAAGGATTCAATGGCACAACAACCTCTCTGGTGATGGGTGGTGCCGGTGGCAAGAAACAACAGCAACCATACCATCAGGTCTCTGCAACTTATGGAGTTATTCTTGGGTCTGCCAAAAATAAATCAAAGAACGGAAAGAATGGCAATTCAAGCGGCGGCGGTGGTGGTGGTGGTGCTGGTAACAAGAACAAAGGCTCTAAGTCATCACATCGTCCTGCCAATTCGCAACAGCAATCACAGCCATCATCGAAAAGTAACTTCTATCGGATTCCAACTTCAAATGGCAAAACAGCAAACCAAGGAAAGCAACAACAAAGTGTCGGTTCGACGCAACGACCTAAGTTAACACAACAACCGAATTACAATTCGAATTCGGGTGGAAGTAGTGCTTCTGTTGTCGCCTCTAGTAAGTCCGCATCGGACAAGCTCAGTCAGAGTGTTGGGCAAACGATGACAGCTGCCAAGCTTCCAATCAAGGCGCCAAAACAAGTGAAGGATAATAATGCCTACAATGGCGGCACCAGCAGTTCCACATCAACGACATCAACAAAAGCAACATCTGGTGGTGGTGCATCATCCGCATCGTCATCGGCATCCTCATCATCATTGTTCACTTCGTTGTCCTCGTCGATGCCAGAGAAGACAAAACTTCGCATACCGAAACTTTTCGAGCATTATGAAAAAATTCAGCAAATTTTCCCTGAATTCCATCCGTATATGGGCGCAATGAGTGCTGGCCAAAAAGATGCAACATCATCATTATCTTCTGCAGGGATACCACCACCAGCATCAGCATCGTCATCCTCGTCGTCGTCTTCCTCATCGTCGGCATTGTCAACTAGGCAGGGACCCAATCGGAAGCAATTTCAATTCTACGATCCATCAGTTGGTGCTGGGCTTGGTGGTAGTTCCTCCTCATCCCGACCATCGGCATCCGCATCATCACCCAATGGGGGCAATAATCGACCAAGTAGTACCGTTGCGAATGCCAAACCCTCACGGGAGAATTCAAAGAAATCCCCCCCACCAACGGGCTATCAAATCCAACAGCAGCAGCCAACACAGAAACAAGTGCAGCAATCGATAGTTAGAGCCCCACCACCGCCGCCACGTACGGTCACACAAAAGCCGGGCGAACAGATTTATCTTCCGAATCGGAAAAACTCTAACGGTAGATAGAGCTTATTTTAAATGGCAGAGAAATTAATTTGATATCATTTAGTTTCCATTTTTTTTTTAAATTTTTTTCTACATTTTCAACCCTTTTCATTGTGACTGTTAAGGGAGGGTTGAAGCTTTTATTGAATTTGTGACTAGTTTTTTTTTTTATTTTTAAATTTTCCAAAACAAAAAAAAATTTGTAAATATTGTTCACCAAACTAATTAATTATCAATTTTTGTTTTAATAAATTTTAATTTAAAGTTTAAGTTTTTATTTTAATTTTAATTTTCTTTTTAATTCAATGCCAACAAATGGAATCGTTTTTGAAACTTTAAGGATACTCGAAATGTATTTTTCTTCGTCTATTTTCCGTTTACTTTTGCAATGAATCAGACGAAGTTGCAAGGAAGGGCGGAAGTTTAATTTGACATTCATTTTATTTGTTTTCTTTCATTTTCTTTTTTCCACTTCTGCCATGAGTTGAGTTCGTGTGGAACTCGAGGTAGCCTTAAAAATCGAGGTTTGTTATCTCTGAAATTGTTTTCAAAGCAAGCATCATTTCGTGTGAAACCTTTTAAAGGATTTCAATGTAATAACGTTTAAATGTCCTGGCGAGTACTTTGAGGGAAGAGAGGGAGAGAATTTTCAAATTCTGAGGATAATAATAGAATTTTTCATCTTGTATTCTTTTAGAGTATAACTTGGTGATGAAGCTCTAAAAGAAATAGTGTTAAAAAGCCAAAATATGGGTGACTTTATGACGATGTGTTTTTGAAAATTACAAGTCAAAGAAATTCGTCACCCTAAAAGTCGATTTCAGACACGAAAACTCGTTCAAAGTCCATTCTGAAATCATCCAGAAAAAAAATAGGACCCAAAAAGCCCCACAAAACTATCACTCATAGTTGTTTTCGGAATTTATTTCCTCATTTCCAGCACCATTACAGTGAAAATACGTCGTTGGGCGCGGTCTTCGGACTTCTTTTTATATACCAAATGATTGTTTATTATTAAGTACAGAAGACTGTCATACAAAATTTGGAAAAAATGTTGGTTGCAGACAGGCACAACTTCTTTGGTCGTCTCTAGCAAAAGCAGCCTGAGTGACAGAGCAACGCAGGCTATATTTTTAAGGTTCTTGTTACCAGAATAACACAAGTCTCACTGACCTGTTTGAAAGGTCTACATGATTATATAAGTCTATTAAATTTTTAGGGTTCCGTACCCCAAATACCACACCTAACCCTTATACTAAGCCTGCGCTGTCCGCCCGTCTGTCCTTCTGTGACAGGGCTGTATCTCCTCAACCATAATAGGAAAGCACTTGCAATGTGTACTACTATGACTTTAATGCAATATAATACAAATGATATAAAATTAAAAATAAAAGTGGGTTCCCATGCAAAAAAAAACAATTTTTCAACGAAAAGTAAGCAATGAACACGTTTCCTGGAGCAGTAGAAACCATATACAAATCTAAAATTGAATGTATATAAAATGTTGCATACTGTTGTGTGGTGCGGAACCCTTCGTGTGAGAGTTTAACTCACTCCTGGCCGCTTTTTGTTATAGATTTTCACTATTTCAAAACATTGTGCGAGTGTGTTTAAAACGATTTAAGAAAACCTCAAAAATCTGTACAAAACCACAAGAAAAACAATGAAATCCGCCACAGACCTTCAAGGCAGAGGAAAATTTATTATCTTCCCATCTGGAAGCTCCTGGACTGCGTACGATTTTCTGAATTCAATAATTAATATTCATTCCACGCTTCGAGTTTTAAGAAGTATGCGTCTATGTGTGTGTGAACGTACGTTTGTGCGTATTTTTTCGTCTCACATGTCTCGAAAACAAATCAAACTATCGAATCTAAATCAGTTTCATTCGAAGCGTATTTGCAATTTTAGTTAAACTTGATTCGATGGTTTCAACTTAATAACAAAAAACTGGCCCAAAAAATTGCACAATCAGTTTTCAAGTGTCTTTTAAGATAAGTTTAAATATATACCTAGACCGTTCATACGTTTTCGGACAATACATCATGTCAGTAAAAATTATTCAAAATTCTTAGCCTCTTTGGATTTCATTGTCAAATTGTTTTTCATATAGTTTTATCATTAAAACGTTTATGAAGCCAAATGACCTAATCAAGTAAGCCTGGTCCATTAAAAGACTTGAGTATTGAACGAAAATTCGGACTATTTTTGTCGTTGAAAAATCCGACATTAAATCGGTTTTCGTCTTGTAAGTCTACCTTGTAGGCCTGCTTAGTGTTAATTTTTAGCGTTTAACCAAATTATTGAAATGAAACTATTGGAGCAAGATCTGTAAGTCCACTGATTTTGTAAGCGAAGCTTCGAAACGGAGCAATTTCTTTAGTAAGGGATATCGTTCAAAGTTTATGCATAAAGTCACAACACCCAAAAATTTAGTAATTTCACCACCTTTGTAGTTTCTTATGAAAAGTGGACATAAAGAGAAGCGAACATGTGGATGAATTATGCCATCTGCTCACTGGTAAATTTTTTCCAAAGATCAGCAGTCTATCGAAATCCGCGTGGCAGGAACTTTAAAAATCTGCAAACAAAAATAGACAAGTAAAGTAACCACAGAGCAATTTGCCATTTTTAATTTAACTGAAGTAAAACACTTTTACATTTTTGTGCACCATCAAAAGTGAGGTCTGCGTTAACCTACTATTCCCCAGACCGTATATGTGGAACCGCTCTACAATTTCTAGCTTCTTGAGACTCAACTGAGAGTGATTCCAAAAATCATAAGACGATTATAAACGGCTCCTATCAAAAGGGTCCCACAGAAACCTTATTTCTAAGGCTACAGTGATTCCTTCTTTAAGAATGTCTTGCCTCCTTGAGGTGTAGCAAACGTGTTCTTCCATCGCACATCGACATCAATCAGCTTTAGTGCTTTATGAAACACCTATTTATGAAGGCTGCTATTCCTAATATTACTACATAAGATGCTTTCTTTGGCTCCAAATCAAAGGTCTCCACATTAAAATGACTATGATTAAATTGAGCCACTTTTCGGGAATTTTGTAGAGAAGATCCTAGAGGACTCACCCAGATGATCTTGTGATGGTGGTGAATTATATCCTTTCAGGGATTTTTCTCAGACGTTTGCGCAAACACTTCAATCTCAAGTCTGTTTGGCTTTATCTTTTCCTGTCACCGTCTGTAGTAGTTACTTAACCGTTTTCCGATTACGTTGGTTATTGTTGGTTATGAGTTAAAAAACGCTTTAACGACTCCACGAAAATCTGATGTAAAGTATGCCTTTCAATAAGATTAATTGATGGGTCCCAGGTTCGATTCATATCGTTTTGAACTTTAATCTAGTCAAAATTTAGTGTTCAATCACTGAACTGTTCAACAGTAGTCTTGTTAAGTGGGCGCCGAATACTACATCGGCCTGTTATGCTGGAATTTCATTATTAGTCTCGGCAGTATATAGGTTTTTAAGGATGATGTCATAAGCTGTGGTGCGAGGGCATTTCAATATGACGAATAAAATACTGCGAATTGATTGAATGCAAATTAGTCGATATCCGATCCAGTTTGGACTCCACCCAATTGCTCCACTTATATTTTATTGGGCTATACCATTTTCATCAAGATCCTCTCTCATATCATTCTTTCTCTTTCTTCTGTTTGGGTTGCTTTTATTCTATGATTTAAATTAAATAAAACAAAAAACATTTATTTGAAATTCTTTCGTTTACATTTAAATCTTTTTTTTTTTTCTTTTCCATGTTAACTACCCTCCCTGTGGGGGGGTGTTGTCCAATGATCAACCTAAAAACAAACAGCACAAATCACACAATGGGACTTAATTTTCTATGGAACGGAGGCACCCGCTCAACCAGATGATCCAGTTCAAATCAGCCCTGGAGAATTTGGTTCATCCTTTGGCAGCGATGTGAAGTCCAATCTTCTCGATTATGACCCTGACACGTCCAGCGGTCAATGGAGGAATGTGCAGCAGGTAAGTTTTGACACAAAAAAAAAAAAACAAGATAAACTCAAACTGTATCATTTTTCAACTCGTCCTTTATTTTTATTCCAATTTTTTTTTTAATAATCAATCGCGATGTATTTGAGGGAGCTGGAAGAACCAGCGTTGACTCGGTCACACTTTGACAGGAGGCAACCAGATATCGCCAGAGAATATAAAAATTTGCATGGTGGAAAAGTTTTTTTCTGCTGCGAAAGCGGATTTGTTTTCGCCAGAGTCCTTTATTTTTTATATTCTGTTTGGAATTTTCGAAATTATCTTCTTCAGGAGTCAACTCTCCGATATAGTTAGATGTTGTGTGCCGATGTCTATGGCTGTTCATGCAGCCTGGATGCCAATGGGCATTGTGCCAAGAATTTTGAACACTGTGAGGGGTGGTAAACAATAGTTTCAGAGCGTACCGAGATCACCCCAAATCGTACAATGAAGTTTTGAGAGGAACTTTTCAATTGTGTGCGAGAAGGCTTGCTGCTGGTGTTGGTACTTTTTTTTGGAGGGGGGGTTATAAAGGATATTTCTCTGGTTTATGAATGACTTTTCATAAATTATATTTATTTGTTGTTTTACGAGTTGATTTCTACTGTTCAAGTCAGACAAAAGGATTCGAAATTGGATACAGAGAATTTTTTTTTTTGTTGCTTGTTTTTTGAAACGTACAGAGAAATAGTGCCGCAATATTTCGAAAGTAAAGTTGAATGTCCTTGGCAAAGTGTGTGTGGATTTATACTCGGTTAAGTGCAATATGCCATTGTGAACAGATTGGATGACATTTTCATTTTAATTTAAATGAATGTCCTGTCATCGTTAATGTTCGTGATGAAAGTTATGTGGCGCAGAATGCTATAGCAAATGGAATTGTATGGAAATGGGCTGTTTGTGGCCAAGTTCATTGTTAAATTAGTCTTCTGAACCACATAAATATACAATTTGAGAGAGTCATTTAAGCCGGACTGTAGCCTAAACGATATTAAATGGATGAGGGTTAATAACGTTTCACTCAAATCTTTCACTCGTGTCACGTAATCGAAAATACGAATACAAACTCTTGGAGCGACATCTCTTTTGGGCGCGTGGGCATAGTTTATCCAACAATTGCTGTCTCGTAACGGCCGCAGAAGACTTGACATGACCTAATTGTATAGTGGGTTCGTTGAATGTAATAGAAGATTTACGCTCTGGTTTTGATATGATCTGGTGTCATTAGGCTTTTTTGGAATTTTTTAAAAGCTTTCAACTCAGAATACTAAAAAATCTCAAGACTGAATTTTCCTCTGATTACTCTGGAAAATTCAAGGAGTTATCTTGTTCTATTGGGTGTGCCACAAGGTTAAGATCTTGGTCCACTATTATTAATAGTTTTTAGCAACTTGACCAGTGTCGGATGTACAAATTTTCAAAATATAGGCTATGCAGTTTATGCCGCCCTTGCTTCTAAATTTTTACAATCCAAAAATTTCGTTGAAATTACACGTAAAGTAATTTTTGGGTATATTTTTGAGCTAATCAAAGCTCAGTCATGTACATGTGAATAAATAATCTTTACAGACAAACAATTAAAAAATAAATCAACTCAGTTCTGTTTTAAGTTTGTTACTTCGTTACAATACCTTTTTGCGCGTTTTTTTGTTGGCAAAATCATTCATGATATCGTCGTAAATAATTTTGTTCATTGATTCCGACTTTATGCACAAAAGAGTTAAAGCATTTAATTTTTCTTGGCTCAAGATCGATCCCAGTACATTTTTCACTCTTTTTAAACAAGAGAAGCTCCACTCACCCGAACAATCCATGGCTACATAAGGCCATACGAAAGGTTTTCGCAGAAACGAAGAAAAACTCTCTAATGATGAATAAGGTGGTCTTACCAAAATGCTTTACGAAGATATGTGGCTTCGAAAATGTATGCTTTCTTGAAGTAGCTCAGTCTCTAAATCATTAGGATATACTTCTTCTAAAAACAGAGCCTTTTTTGTATGGGTTCTTTTCTTTTCTATTTTTCCGCTCTTTTCAATCATACAAAGTTTGGGCAGTGGGTGCAGAGGCCGATTACTGATTGAGTGGCGCCCGGGCGGTGAACTAGCTGTTTTACATAATATGGAAGTTTGCTACTCTCAAAATTTTCAATGACAAGTGAGAGAGGAAAGTCATCAGCAAAATTTGTTGCAGACTTCTATCTGTGTGACATCAGAAAACCGTCATGCAAAAATCTTTTTTGATTTCTCTAAGGTATCAAAAAAAATCAAAAATTAAAAATTCGGTCGCCAAATTTGCCGCCCCAAAAATCTGCCGCCTTACGCTCAAGTCTACTCAGCCTGCTGGTAAATCCGCCACTGATCTTGGCATTATGAAAGGACTATAGAAGTATAATTTTTGATCACAGACTATAACTCAGTTATAACTTGACAAATATTCGTTTTCAAAGCTTCAAGTGTTCGCGTGTTATGTGAATAAACAATATTTTTTTCCAAAGTCCACTAAGAGAAATCCAATGGTGACAATTTACATGATTTTGATGGCCAGTTTACATTAACAAAACGCGAAATAACTCATCCAGCAAATTTTTCTTGCAATAAAATTGGACCGGGTGCTTTCCCACATCCATATTTTTGGTATTAGGATAAACAAATTTGGGTTAAGCGTTCTAAAGAAGTTTGGATCAAAGACACCCAAGGACAGTGGTCGTTCCACAGTAACACATTGATTTTCACATTTTTCATTTGCGACAACGAGTGAAAAATGAGTCAAAAGAAACTGTTGCTGATGTTCAAACACCCAATCGGCGTCTTTCTATGCATTTCCTGCCTTCAATTCTTAAGTGAGCTAAACTTTATAATTGTTTGCAGTCGTCTAGAAGATTGTCTCGGAATATTGCTTGTGCCCTTCAAAGCAATCTTCTTGGATAGCGATGCACATACACTACGTTCGTTGGTCCCATTATTAGATGACTTCTAGAAAGAGGCCATTTTCCGAAGGGCATTCAGCTTTTCTGTTCTGGCACCTTCAAATAGTGTTTTTCGGGGGACGTTGATTTTTTTCTTTCATTCGAAGAAAAAGATTGCATGTGTTGGGATTTATTCAAAAACAATAATTTGAAGTCAAGTGACTTTGTTTGCCTGTGAACAACTGCTCCAGTGGCGAAAAGGTAAGAATTTCTTTAACGTATCGGGACAGTTGATGAAAAATGGACTCAATACAGCAACCCAAAGAAAAGAAAGTCATGGGGACTACCCGGTCATGCTTCTACGACTTCGGCTCTGCCGAATACTTACCCTGAGAAGGTTATACTGTGAATTTGGTTAGACTATGTTAGTTTCATATATTATGAAGTGTTGAAAACCAACGGACCGACACTGGGCAATGGTGCCGATTTCAATTGATGCGATTGACCTGAGTACTGTGCGAAAAACGACAGTAATACGAGCAGAGGCATGAAAACGCTCTGCCTTACGAAACGTTCACCCGCCATATACCCATGATGTTGTGCCATCCGAATGTTACTTGTTCTGTTCGATGTCTTATGGTCTGGCTGATCGGCAAATTCGCTCATAAAAAGACATCACAAAATGGCTTGATTCATGGATAGCCTCAAAAGTTGCACATTTTTCCAGCAAAGGTATTCGAGTTGTGCCAGAAAAGGAAAAAGATAGGCGATAGGCAGTGCTTTGAAATTTTTTGCAGTAAAATTGCTTTTTAATAAAAATAGAATAAAAATAATATTACAAATATTATAAAAATTTATAATTACCGATATAATGAACTTGGGCTATTAATAATCCCATTTGAATAAAAGGGTATTTCGTGGCGACCATTTCTAAAGGATTTTCAAATGGGGACTTGACAACTTTGAATTTAATTTGTGAACCGTACCCTTTCACTAAACATCGAACTGTCATTGTCAATTAAATCAGTAAACTCAACATTTTATAAAATTATAAAAATTTTCTACCGAAATTAGGAGTCGGTGACCGCAACTTTGGGGGCGTTAGCTCCAATTTTCGATCGTAATTCTCGCGCAAGTAGACAGGCAATAACATGTTTAGTGCAAAAATTTGAGTCTGCATATTCGTTGTGTCAGTGAGACAACGGGTTGGTCGAAGTGTCGAAAATATCGCTGTCGTTCAGGCGTCCGTAGCAAATGATCAAAGTCAGTCAATTCCACGGCGTTCTCAAGAATTGGGCATCGTTCAGACCACATTGTTGCGTTTTTTTGCGTAAGGATCTTGGTTTACTCCCACACAAGATCAAGCTGACTTAAGAATTGAAGCCGACGGACCATTTGAACCGACGAACATTCTACAATTGTGCTCTGGAAGAGATGCTCCAATTTTCGATGAATTTCATCGCAAAATCATCTTCAGTGACGAAGCTCATTTTTGGCTCAATGGGTTTGTCAATAAGCAAAATTGGTCGTGTGTAAATCCACATTTGCTTCAAAAATCACTACTTCATCCACAAAAAATAAACTTTAGTGCGGTTTGCATGCCGGCGGCGTTATTGGGCCATATTTTTTCTTTGACGATAACGAGCGTCACGTTACTGTGAATGGCCAGCGATTAATGATTTTTTTTTTGCCCGAATTGGAAGATATGGACTTGGAGTACATGTGGTTTCAATAGGATGGTGCCACAATCCACACAGCACACCGAACAATAGATGCCGATGTCGAAGTCAAATCCTTATTGGAAAACCTTACATAGTTTTTTTTTTTGTAGTTTATTTATTTATTCAGTTCATAATCTTAAAACTTTTTAACAATAATAAATTGAATTGAATATTAGTATCATTCTTTAACTTATTAGTTAGTGGTGAATGCCACAGCCAGCTTAACATAACAATTAACATCTGATGTGGGGTGACAGTCAATGTTAATTTAAATAGGATTTTTAAAGTTAAGTGAAAGAAAAGAGAATTAAAAAAAAAAAGCTTGCTTAGCATACAGAGAAAACGGAAAATTTAAGTGATATTATACAATATAACGTAAAAATTCATTAATAATATTTCAAAATTTACATGTATTTATGTTGTGCATAAAGAAAGAAAATAGAAAAAGCAAAAAACAATTTAAAAAAGTGACTCAATACATTCATAGTTTAAATTGAATAACCAGTCTTTAACCTTTGTGAAACATGAAAAACGGAAAGTGTGTCTTATAAATAAGGGCAATTTATCAAAAATACTTGGAGCTTTAAATGTATAAAAATGTGAAAAATGTGTTCTATGTGCAAAAGGTACATTTACTAAGCTCATATTATATACTCGTAGATTGTACATTTGTATATTCCTACTAGAAATATTATTATATTGCTTGTAGAACTCTCTTTAAACTTCAAAAACATATAAATGTCTGATTGGTAAAATACGCAATTTTTTTTAATAAAGGCCAACTTCTAGTAAAACGATTTCTCTTTAAAATAATTCATAATAAATGCTTCTGTGCGATTAAAAAGGGTCTGAAAGTTTGAGAATATGAACTTCCCCAGCTTGTTATGCCGTATTGCAACTTTGAGTGTTCAAGACCATAATAAATATTCTTTAAAACTTTTTGAGAGCAAATAGGCTTTATAAAGTAAAATTTACTTGTGACCAATAACAAATAAGTTTTAATCATTTGAATGTGATTTTTCCAGTTTTAAGTACTTAAAGTTTTTAACTGACTCGATTTTGAAGCAATTTTCGGTACAACGCAGATTGGCTATAAATTTAACATTACCACACTTATGTATAGGTTAAGGAAACTGTTTGCAATCGTGTGCATGAAACCATAAATTAAAATCCTGTAGGGTGTTCCCAGCTACTTTAAAACACATCAATTTTGTGGTAGGTGAACCACAGCCGTAAGACTTCAAGATCTTCAATTATCATCACAATGCTTTCGAAAGTAGTTCGAGTTTCGTACGTTAAAACTATGTCGCTGCAAAGACAGTTGAAGTTCCATTTAAGTTGAGTTTAAAAATAGAATTTATATATATCAAGAAAAATAAAGGGTCAAGTACAGATCCCTGAGGAACACCGTTTTTTAATAGCCTGGGTTCACTTGAAATACCGTTAACATTAACTTTTTGTGTTCTTTGGTAAGAATTTAACCAATTGAAAATGTTACCTCGAAAACCAACATTGAATAGTTTAGTTAACAAAAGATCGAGGTTGGCAAGATCGAAAGCTTTTGT
The DNA here is from genome assembly GCA_963555765.1 of Orthonevra nobilis. NCBI lineage: Eukaryota > Metazoa > Arthropoda > Insecta > Diptera > Syrphidae > Orthonevra > Orthonevra nobilis. Next base: position 57,330,484 of record OY743227.1, read on the forward strand.
CATATCTACAAACAGTCCAGTAGTTGATTTGTTGTTATTTAAACTTCCGTAGATCTGACTACACACATTTAAAATGGCATCCTCAGTAGATTAACCTGCTCTAAAACCAAACTGATTTTTGCTAAAGAAGTTAGACTTGTCAAGAAATGAAACAATTCGAACCTTAATTAACTTTTAAAAAATTTTCGAAAAGATCGAAAGAAGTGATATAGGTCTATAATTTGAAACATGTCTTCTACTTCCTCTTTTAAAAAGAGATATAACTTCAGCACATTTAAAATGGTCAGGAAAGCAACCTATTTCAACACTTTTATTAAATAAGAAGCACAATACATCTACGACATACCAGGCAACATTTTTTAATAGAATGCTTGAAACACCATCACTTGTGCAAGAAGTTTTATTTTTTATTTTTTTTTAGCAATTTTTATTTTGACATAAGCTAAGTTGTTGAAAAAAATTTTAGTTTCTTGCGAACAGTGTCGTAACGGTTATAGAAAAAAAATTTATGACATATTTAAATTAACGCTCACACCACTTATTGTTGAAATATGACTAAAAATATGGTTAGAATTCATTTTCCAAATTGGGCTGGCGCTGAGTATACAATTTTATGATATATGTCAGAAATTTACCATAATATTATAAACTACTATTAAATAATCTCCTTAATTTTATAAAGAGCTAAATTAACTACTCATTGGATTTTAAAATTTGAATACAATATGAGAAAGTATTTCTTTTCTCATTATGTCATTAGTTAGGCATGTTTCTAGTTTCTGTTTTGAAATTTTTTTTAAATCTTAAATTCTTACGAGATAAGTTTTGCTTAAAATTGCTGTTCACACGAAATTATTTAGACAAAAAGGACGATTCTGTGTTAGCGGACGGAGAATCGGCCTCTTTGGGTTGTGCAACTTTTCTACGCACACGAAATATACGGTATAAGAAATAAATCTGATATCCGCCAAAATACATTCGCTCTAAACTGGAAAGTTACTAACCTATCTCGGCAGGTAGCGCAATGACCATCCTGAGCCTTCTCCACAGAGTTGTTAAGGAATTCATTGTTCTGTGAATGCATTTTACGAAGTCCCAGTCTTATGATTAAAGCAAAAGAACTCAACTTAATACCTTACTTCAAAACATTTAAAGAATCAGAAGACTGCATGAATTTTCTCATAATAGTCCAACTACTCGACTCGAAAATTTAAATTTGAAATGAAAGCAAAAGAGTTCAACTCAAAAATTAATGTTTTTAAAAAACTCTTCAAGGATTTCAAGCAGTAAACAAATATTGCACTCTTTTCATATGATGACTTTTGATTGCATCAAATAATTCATAGTTCGATGACTTTTAAGTTAAAGCTAAAATGTTTCGAAAGTCGAAGTACTATATTTCAAAAAATGAATTTTTACGACTTTGAGTTCAAAATCAAGCGATAAAACTGAAAGGAGACAATAGAATTTTTTAACTTTCTTCATAAGCAGTAATCCAGCGTACTTGCTATACCTTCCCCTGACATATTTCACTAGAGCAACAATGTTGTTCTGTTTACCCTGGAGTCCAATATGAAGTTTAAAAATCTGACCTCTTCTAGCCATTTTAATATAGGTACTCATAACCTCTTGAAACGCTTGATTATAATAAAAAAAACTACTTTTTGACTTAAAAAAAAACCTATTTGAACAAAAAACTGTTATTGACTCTGTCTGTTTAGTTAAATATAAATTAATTAAATGTTAATGCATCTGTTTTTTTTTCCTTACAGGTTGGCGAATCACTTGCTGATGTTCAGCATGCAAACGATCGGACTAGCACCGCCTGTCTACGGGTAACACTTGACCAAAGATGCATAGGTTTGTGTTTTATTCTTTACGTTCTATCACAACTTTATTTAACAATATCAACAACCAGATGCGTTCAATTAAAATTAACAAATAGAAAACTTAGTAGAAATATTATTCTAAGCAATAGACAATTACTAATACAACAAAATAAATTATCATAACTACCGCGAAAAAAGGAACGCAATCGTTTGAAAATAAAACAAAACACAAACAATAACCAAATATCCAAAATCCTCTTGCATTTCTTTTTAACCGAATTCCCTACAAAAACTCACTAAAAAATAAAATCAATGAAAAAAAAAAACAAAAACTATTACGTTCTAAATGTAAAATAAAATAAAATAAAAATCACAAAAAAAATAATATATTCTTTATAATTTCTTTCTCTCAATAATATCTATGTTCTTATTTTAAAATATATAGTTAAATTGTGTTTTATACATATATATATATACAACAAATAGGTGATATGTACATTTTTTTATTTTTGTTTTAATTTTAATATTTTATTTTTGTTTTATATTTTAATTCCAATACTAAATATTTTATTTGTACAAAAAAAAACAATTTATAAAAAAAGTGTTTTTTTGTTTAATGTTTTACGGGACAAACATTTCAAATATTATGTAATAGATGCATACTATACTAGAACACAAGAAATGTATAAATAAAAATGTAAAAAGTTTAAGTATAGCATAACTTAGATATCGATGTAAGAATTTGCATAAGTTAAAAAAAATAATAATACACAAAAATAAAAAAAACCTGTGCCAACAACACTTTTTGTAAGATGAAAATTAAACACAAACAGAAAAAAAACAACACTCGATTAAAGTAAATCTTAATAAGAATATTAAATTTAAACAAGAGGCAGTTAGAAATAAAAACAAAACAGCTAGATGACTAGACATAGGATATCGGTTTAAACGACACAAAAATTACGTGGACAATTTGAAAAATTATATTAAAAATGAATCACGCCATTAACAAGATACTAATTAAGTGCAATTACTTATATATTCACGGCATGACTACACCACGAAAAAGGACAAAGTGGCGACAGACTGACCACAAAAAATCAAATCAACGATACGACAATTGAAAATAAAAATTAAATACAAAGAAAAGAACAAAAAAAAAACTTTTAACAAAATGAGGTTGATTAACTTCGAATCAAATGAAAGCTAAAACTAGGCTAAGTAGACCTAGTTAGTGGCTCATTTTCTTAAGCTAGCTAGAACCTTCGACAAGATTTTTTTCAAATTCGTAAACAATTTTTCAAATATTGTGCTCATTTTTTTAATTTACAAAAAAAAGCTGAAATTCAATCCAATTTCCAATCTTCATATATCTGCCTGAAATGTTCTTGCCTTCGTTGGTCACTTTTCGTGACTTAAGAACAGACTTTAACGAATTTCTTATATCGGCCTCGATACAGCCGAGAAAAGAAGCAACAGGAGAGGAAGTCATCAGTGGAAAAAAATCAAAGACTCAGCAAAAGATTCTCTCCGTGATTGCAAATGTTTTACCCGAGCATGCCTTTGTTACTCAGAGAAATGGTATTTCAGAGCTATGGATGATTCGCTACATCGTGGAAGAACTCCAATAAAGAAGACTTCACGGTACGCCTTTTCGCGGTCACATAATCCTGCAGAATATTTTTGAACGTCATTGCTATAGATGACTTTAAGTTACGGATTGCGACCAGACTTGACACTTCATGAGAACTTGACAAACGATTGTCGAAATTTGTTTTCCCGAAACAATGTTCTTGTTGTCAAAAACGTACGAGCATTCGTACCCTTCCCAATTTTCACAAACCATAAATTGGAGGTGCGTTTGGATGTTTGATGAATTTGCGAGTCGAGGATAATTATCCGAATTCCAAAAATCTTGGAAAATATGTTCCCGGATTCCTATGATCGGTCGCATACGTTTTTCTAGGACTCTAGCTTGATCTTATCGAAGCGATTTATTTTTTTTTTGTTTCTTTGCCTTAATTTTTCAAGGAATAAATTTGAACTAAGCGTCGAAGAAGCTTTTTCTGACTTTAATAAGACTTCATTTTAACGTGCTTTTTTGGTGGACTATTAGACTCATAGATTGCAAAGTATCAAATTTTACTCGTTCTGCAAAGTCTCGAGCACATCTGCTTGGATAATTTGTTTATACTTTTCACAGTAAAATAAGATAGTCTTTCATTAAGCGCTTCTCTGGGTGGTGCGCAACCGAAATGTCCAATTTTCCATCAGGCTGAATTTGAACAACGCATGGTTTATTCGCATAGACCTGCGACTTCAGAAAACCGCAAAAGAAGAAGTCTAATGGGGTCAAATCGCACGATCTTTGAAGCCAGTTCACGGTACCTTCACGGATGATGACCATGGGCTCAAATCGCTCGTGCAGAATTGCCAATGTAGCGTGAGCTGTGTGGCTCGTTGAACCACCTATCGTTGGTGTTCATATGATCCAATTCAAGTAGAAAAAAGTTGGTAATCATCGACCTAGCGCTCGCGGTTGACGGTGATGGCCTGGCCAACGTCGTTCTCAAAGAAATATGGACTGATGACCACGCCAGCCCAAAATCCACACCAAACAGTGACCTTTTCGGGATGCATTTGACGATTTTGGAACTCACGTGGATTGGTTTCGTCCCAAATTTCACAATTTTGTTTGTTGACGAACTCATTCATCCAGAAATGGTCCTCATCGCTGAAGATGATTTTTCGATGCCAGTTTTTTAGAGCCAGTTTCCAACTGCTCCAGAGATCATTCAGCGAACAGACGTCATTTTCTTTGGTCGTTTAACTTCAGCTCCTGGTTAAGTTGAATTTTGAACATACGCAGGCCAAAATCACGACGCGAAATTTGCCAAGTTTTGGTTTGCGAAAGGACAAGTTCCTGTGATTGACTCGAAGTCGACTCGGACACTCTCATGGACAGCGGCGATGTTTTTGACAGATCTTGCGTTTCGTCGACGTTCGAGTGTTGCTTGACCGCTTACTGAACTAGTGGACTAAAATTTATCCATCAAATTGCGAATACTCCTCTCGGAAGGACGATTATGGCGACCGTTAAATGAGCAAAGCGCACGCATTGCCCGCACAGAACACCAATTTTGATAAAACAATTTTATTACTTGCACGTGCTGTTGTATGCTATATTCTGACCATAGTGATTTGGCAAAACAGACTAAATAAATGACAGCTTATTTGACAGATGTAACTTCAACAATATGGCCGCTATCAATTGTCAAAGTTCCTATTGGAAGAAACTTTATGAAAAAAAAAAACAGAATCTATCAAAATTTTTCTTAATGACATGGACCCTCATCATCTTGGAAAATTGGTGTAAACAATTCGGCTGTTATTTTTTCCAGAAATGGTTAAAAAAGATTGACGAATATTTTATTTCAATACTGCATTAAAGTGGTAGAACCATCGATCCATTTCCAATTACAGTGCAAATCCCCAAACACTACAAGGCATGCTCTTCCATGACGAAGTACTGTCAGCTTTCCATCCGATTTTTTAAAGGTTCAACTTGAACTCATCCGAGCACACAATGGTCGACCAATCTTCGGCACTCGAGTAAAAGACTCGATAAGCCCACAATGACGATTTGGCTTAAAACTTGTCGCTTTAGTTGCCGGTCTCCCCGCATGCTTATAATATAGTTCCGACTATATTTTAGCCATTTAAATTTTGCGATCTCACCTTTTTTGTTTTTTTTAAATGCAGATCTGAATGTTCTTTTGAAGCAATAATGAATTCCTATTACAGGGTGTTTAAAATCGAAAATAGACACCTTCAAATATGTCACTTTTTAAAGCTGTCTTTCGCCACACAACTGCCCGTATTTGAATTCATTCAGCCGATTGAAACTTCAGATAAAATATTCTCTATCGAATTCCAAGCACAGTCTTAGCCAATTTTGCTATCAATTTTTTTTTGTCAATTCAGGGGCGTTCGACCCCATAAACAAGCACAGTTCTCAGCGTCCCATTTTTCCATGAGGGATTCGTTTCAAACGTGAAAACTCATATCTTGGTGGCACTTTCTGCGGAAGCGACGTCTAAGAAATGTCTGAAATACTGAAATATAATATCGGTAATGATGTATGGAGTACAAGACGGCGTAAACGGGCTGAGCCTTCGGTATAAACGGCCTGCGATGCTTACAGAATTTTCGTCGGCACTTTGAAACAAGAAAATTTTTTGATAGACTCTCAATAATCCCACCTTGCCAAGAAGATAGACGTACTTTACAAGTTGTACCAAGTTTTTCAAACTAAGTTTGTCTAAGACCTTTTTTTTCAAAAATAAAAGTGGCACCTCAAAGTGGAAGAAGTTCAACATACATAAAGGGACGCTGAATACAAAAACAGATAAATGATGTCCTTTTTTATACGAATTCATTAGAAGCTGCATCACTTTAATTTTATATATCTGAATCTTGATTGAAGTCGCTGAGGAGTTGATATTTGGATTTAAGCCTCAACTTCTGGAAATATCCTTCAATGGAGCAAGACATAACCTTATTTAAACTGTGAAGCATGCCGTCTTTTTTGAACCCGATTCTAAATTAAATTTTGCTTTCTTATTTCGAGAACATAGAAAACGTTGATTGCATCGCAAACTTTGTCCTTTTCGTTAAAGAAAACCAATGGTCCCGATTCGATTAAATTTGTATCCAGTTTTCGTATATAAAACTCGTAAATTCTATTCACACAAATATCCTTCGGAAAGCGGCGGCCTTTTGTCCCTAAATGGATACATTTCACTCAGCCAAAAGCATCCTCATTAAGTCGTCCTCTTCATTGGGGCACTATCTACTAATTCTGTCGCAAAAATTGGTTGGTATTAAAGAAGTCCTTCGTTCTTACAAATTGAGTCGCATGACAAATTGTCTACGATTATTGAAAGGAAAAAACAAAAAAAAAAAACCAACTGCCAAAGGCAAAGTCGTAGTGAAAAAGGACCCGTCTGGTTAAATTAAATGTTCGCCTATTCCTCATGTTAAAAACAACAACAGCTACAACGATGATGATGATGATGATAACGCGGGACGCAAACGAAGACGACCATGTTTGTTGACGCTGACGAACGCCATCATCAACTATCCACTCTAATGGCAAAAGTCCATTTTGTGTTATCCATCCTGGTTTCGGGAAAACTCCTCGGTCTTTGTTTTTTTCCTAGTTCACATTCCTAGTCGCATTTAAATACTCCCTTCTCATCAAACCCCATCAAGAGGGACCATCACAGAACAAAAATAAACTAAAAATGGCTGAAGGATAATAAAACAAAAACAAAAAACCAAAAACGGACAAAAAATTGTAAAAGCTGAATGCAGAGGCAGCTTATTGTAGTCGCGAACAATTTACTACCAAACGACAGATGCATGACAGGGAATTATTCCGTCCAGCACCGATACCAGGACTGGAGCAGGAGCGATGATTTTATTCAAAAAAAAAAGCGGGAAAAATCTTCAGCGCGAATAATTTTCACGTTATGAACGCTAAATGGAAAAACACGAGATTTCGGTTTTTTCCCTCGTCTGTCTTTGTCCTTTTTTGAATTGGAATGCAGGGGGGAAATTTCTAAATAATATGAACACACACAGGCTGGAGCCAAGAGGATAGACCCTTCTAGTGGCAGGAACTACGACGGACAGAGATGAAGTACCTTCATAGATGTTAGAGCATTGCCCCGCATATATTCACTTTTAGGTTAGAAGTTATACGATTATGTGGACTTTTGGCGTCGTTAGTTTGCATTTGAAAGGACAAGAACCGTGATGACGAGGACGACGCGACGACGTTGAGGGCACTGTTTGAAGGAGTGACTCCTTTTTTTGAAGTATTTTAATTGGAGAAGAGACCCGGAAGTTCTTTCCAGTCGGGCTAGAAATGCAAAGAGAAAAAAAAACTGAAGAAATTGACGGTCGTTCAAAAATTATGCGCAGAAGAAATTCACCATAAATGTTGGTTTTCGAAGGGTCTGGCTCTTGGCACTTGATTTTCAAAAAAAAAAAAAAAACTACTCCTTAATAGGACTTCTTCTAAGCCACTAGAAATAAATCGATGAGTGCATGTGCCTGGCGGTTGATTCATTTGAGAACTTCTAAGGAGCGAAATGCCCTCGAAGAATATATGCTCTTTTTTAGTCTACTGTTCCTTGCATTTTTCACATAAGTTCGTGCTATCGGGAGCTAGAAGACCACTTTTGTTGGAGAAATTAATGCAATATTTCAATTAGGCGAACAAATTTTGTGTTAGTTTTTCTTACTGTTGCAGAAGATTGGGAGGGTTTAATCCTCAAGTCTGCATACGTTTCGGAATCAACTATCTCGATATTTGTTTAAATCAAACCTTTAAGAAATCATTTGAAATCTATTGAATTCCTTTGGATGACTTTGCATTTCATTATTTTACCGACTCCTGTTTATTTACGATGATGACCCCAGTATTTTCTCCTGCCTCCCAAAGTTGCCTTCAGATTCAATTACATGGACATATTTTCTTACCCAGTCCCAGGATTAGAATATCACATTACCTCAAACTTCATTTGCTTTTCAAGGATTCGTGTTTCTTTTTATTAGGTGCTCTTTTTCTGGCTGTTTCACCAGTTACTCGTAGGTCGTTTTCGAATGCATTTACGTAGGCTGCTAGATATATTTCTGGCCTAATAATGAAAATGCGAATATTTATCATCAAAAGTGGTTTTATTGTTTTTCAAAGTATTCTCCAGCATGATTTATACACTTTTGCATGCGCTCAAACCAATTGTCTAAACACTTTTTCCACCCCGATTGAGACACCTCTAAAACATGGTTTTTGAACGCTTCAACATCATGTTCTGGCGATGAAAATCGTTGACCACGCATTTTTTTTTTGATGTGCGGGAATAAAAAGAAGTCATTGAGTGCCAAGTCAGGGCTGTACGGCAGATGACTCATCAATTCGACGTTTTGGCCGGCCGAAAAGGCGCTCGTTTGAGCCGATGTGTGAGAGCTCGCATTGTCATGGTGAACAATGATTCGTCTTCTCTTGTTCGTTTTTCGAATTTCTCCGAAGTCTTCAGGCAAACAAATTGTGGTGTACCACTCAGAATTGACCGTGCTACGTTGCTCAAGCGGAACAGTCGCCACATGACCAGTTTTGCCAAAGAAACAGGCGACCATTTTCTTCGAAGTTCTTAGTTCTTCTTCCACGAACACTTTTGTTGGATTTGGCTCATCTTCGAAGACCCACACGATCGATTGTTGTTTTGTTTCGGGCTCATACGCATGGATTCGTCACCTGTGACAATCTTATAAACGTCTTTTGAAGCACATTTCACATGACGATCTTGCATTTTCAGTTCACGCACGGCATAAATGTTCTCTGGCACAATGGCCGTTTTTGGACGACCTTCACGGAATTCGTCTTTGAGCGAGAGTCGGCCATGACAATTTTCGACCCGTCGATATCGATATCGATTCCCCTTGGCTTTTTTGTAGTGTACTCATTCGTCAAAGATTTTCTTCTTCGGAAATCAGTGGCGGTCTCTACTCCACATATTTAACAGCGTCCTTGCGCTTTTTTTTAAATTTTTCGCACTTCGAATATATTTCTTGGTCTTGTCGAATCGAATACGGCTTACGATGAATTTTGTATATATATACATTTTAAAGCTTTACTGAATTTCCATTTGCACATTTTAACCAAGATAGCTCACTTAATTGTGTCTCTTAGTTGATGCACCTTGTGATCCAAAATAATTAACGCAGTGAGATGAGTGTTTGTCGACTGATGTCTGTACACTGCTGAAGCCCGGGCGCAACTCTCTTATTTGGGCCTCTTTACACTCAAAGAAATATCCCTTCTATCTGCCTACAAGATCTCTTTGTCGGAGATTTACACAGGAGGATGTTTTATCAAAAGTGAAATTCAATCGACTCTCAATTCAATAGAAATTCAATTCAAGGAAACTAAAAACAATTTCGAATGAACGATATTTCGAATTAGTGAAACATTTTCGAGTTGAAGAGAAGGACGAAAACGAAATAAATTAAATATTTACGAACATACAATTTTACTTACATTTTTTATTTATCAGAAAGGAAATCGGTGTTTTTTTTTTGTTTTAATAACTTCCAAGGTGCTTGGTCAGGGAATTTTCTACGATAACCAGTGCCGAGAATAATTCGTCTTCCACTTGATGTGACAGCAGAATTGGTTCTGTTTCCGATTCTCCATCATCGTCGTCTTCATTGTTGTTGCTTGAATTTAAAGCTGCCAAAATTTCGTCGTCGAACAAAGCATCGTAGACTTCTACATCATCGTCAAAATGTACAAAATCATCAAAAGTCACAGATTCAACAAAGTTAGAAAGAAGACTCCTGCGATGTTGAACGATCCAATTTTCTTCTCTCCAGTTGCAATTGATTCACTGGCTCTCTAATGAATCCGCATTTCTTGACACAGTTTGAAATCGTCGTTTATTTAACGTCTTTCCATGCTTCGTCAATCGTATCCTTATGTTGGCTCCCTGTCCAACACTATAATCATTATTTCTTTGCGGTACAAAGTCTTAAAATTCTCAATCAATCACTGGTCAAGGGGTTGCAATTTAGAGGTGGTGTTAGCAGGGAAAAATTTTTAATTCACTTTACTGAAAACTGGTGGATTATTGTGAATTCTGCAATTATCCAGGAAAAGTTAAATTTCCCGCTTCTGCTGTTTCATGTCGATGTGATAAAACGTAGGAAAGGATTTGATACCTTAGAAACATCTAGGCTTAACCTAGCCTTGGTATGTTTCCTCCCATAGCATTTTTCGTTTTTCAAAGTCATCATTCGATCAGGAAGACACTCGAAAAAAAGAGCACTCTTATCCGCATTGATTACATTCTGTTGATCGTAATTTGCCAGCCTAAGTTATTTTTCAGAATGCAGAACTTTCAGTTATATCAACGATCGCACTTTCTCAACATATTTTTTTAAAAAACGATGTTGTGTCGTTTTTTTTTAAATTGAAAGCCATCTTTCACTGGCGGTGAATGACTTAGCTTTCTCTATTAGTATGCATTTCCAAAAGACTTTTTCAAAACCGGGATACTCACTGTGCCGGTTCTGTTTCCCTCTTCCGGGTAATGCACTTCCAGCTATGTTATCTTTTTGCATAAGAATGGTTGAAAATGCGCAAAATTTTGAAATTACTCGCAACATCCTTTTTTTTACTCCACTTTCCATGGCTTCAATAATTTCTTTTTCTCACCGATTGCCAAACACTTGCATACATTTTTTTTGCACTCATAATTACGACTGATTATTGTTGAAATATAAACGCCCATCAAGAATTTTTCAAAGGACCTAACAATCAGTTCGAATAATCGAGAGTCGTCTGTGATCAGATTTTGGTAAACCCCTCAGAGCCATCTTCGATTTTCCGGAGGCTTAAACGCGTCACATTTCGGCCAACATTTCTTTGATTTTATTGATGTCCTCGTCGATTGAAATGTCACTGTTCGTCATTCTCGGCCGACTCTCGAACACTTCTGAAGCATTTTGGCCACGCAAAAGAATATCTTTTCCGAATTACTTCTCCATGATAAATGATACAGAAGTTAATGCAAAGGATGTTCCCATCAAGGCTTTGAAACACATGTGTGCAAAGTGTTCTGAGGCCATCAGGAAGCATTAGACTCTTTCATCAGATGCAACTTGACCGAGCGAAACACTCGTATAAATATGCTCTGCAGGACTGTCAATGAATGCAAATAGGTGGGCACACATTCATTAAAAAGCATTCAGTGAATTCTGTTTCATGATTGCATTCACTGAATTCATTTTAAGATTGCGAGCAAAAAGGACTTCAGAAAAATTCCGCCTCACATTTTTGCGATGTTTTCAAGATTTTACAAGATAAAGTGTAAAAAATGCCTCTAGTTAAAGTGAGTCTGGGTTTCAGGAATTGGGACTGAAATGAACGAACCTTGTCAGACATCATTTCGATATCAGGTTCTGAAATACAAATTAGAGCACTTGTTGGAAAGGGGAGCAACTAACTACATTTAACAGTCGCAGCACTTGCTTAAAAATAACAATAAGTCTACATTCTAAATTCCCTCGAATATTTGTATCTTGTTTATTTCTTCTTTTTTTTTTACCTGGACAACGTGTTCAACTCTCTGATCAGCCTGTTATCCATGTAGATTAAACCTCTGAATGCAGTCCTTTTTGGAGGATTCAACCAAGATCTATGTTGGAATTAAAGTCATCGTGAAACTTTTTAAACTAGGAGGTCGAATCGTCAAACCCTCATTCGTAAAAAGTTTTCCACTCTCCATTTCGAGTTGGCTTTCCGAGATAATAGTTTGCTTATATGTTTGACCTTAAAAGCTTCTTCGGCTTATTTCGGCATTTAAAAGACACTTTCTCAATAAATTTTCTTAAAAATATAAAACGTGAATGATTCCGATATAAAACGGTCAATCTAACTGACACAATTCTAAATTTGAGATTCCGCTGAGCCCTCTTCCTTTCATTGAAAAATGAGCACAATATACCAAAATCATTTTCCTTTTTTTGTAATTAACAACTTTTAGGCTAAAATCGTCGTAATTTTTCATCGCCAAATTTATAAAACAAAAAACATAAATTTTTAACTTTTAAAATGTTTAAAGTCGCCAATTAAGACTGTTTATACATTAAAAGTAAAATAAAAATAAACCACTTAAAAAAATGTGTCTGACAAAAATTAAATGAAATCTAAATATTTAATCGGAATGGATAATCATATTTAAATAAAAAAAAAAACATTTATTGAAAAATAAAAAAAGTTCCTGGTAACGCACAAAATCGAAAGCGGCGAAAAACAAAAGGACATCTCTTTACCGCGTGTTGCAATTTAATTAAAATCAAAACTAATTAAAAAAAAAAATTAATATTTAATTAAAATTAAATAATTTTCATTTCATATCGTTTGAATGTCAATAAATATGTATTTACAAATCAACTCTTATCGTGTAATATGAATTCATGCATATCCTTTACCTTTAAATTGATGTTACAACTTTTTCGTTATGCAGAATTCATTGTTTATTGTTACTCATAAATAATCAAACAAATAAACATAATGTGTTTTTTATATTTTGTGTTTATTGCAATTAATTTCCATATCAAAGAGCAAATAAATTAAAAAGCAAAAGATTCTATTATCTATACCCAAATGAGATATAATATTAAAAATGTGTTGTTTTATTATGATTTTAAATTAAGTAAATTTAATTGTATTTATGTGCTTACAAATACTATTTTATTCTACACTATTAAAAATATAATAAATTGATATAGTTAATAATGTTATAACCACAATGATAATAACCTTTCTCTTCCATGCAATTTGTGATTGTTTGTTGTTTATTGATTTTCTTTTTTTTTGTCAATATCATTAAAAGAAATGTGCCCAGAAAATACATGCATTTATCCACACAGAGATAAACAATTAACCTACCTGTATGTATTTGTATAACTATTGATATTTATTTCAATTGTATAGTAAATGTTGCACTTTTATTTTGTTAAGGTAAACAACATGCATATTTCTTATTTTTATTACTCTTAATAGCAAAAAGTTTGTTTTTGAGAGCAGCACAGGGTGATGAAGAAAAATGTAATCTAATTTAACTTCACAGGAATGATGAGTCGTTGAGTGGTTAAAATCAACGATGGCGAGTTGTTGTGCTTTGGCTTGTGGACAAACTTTCACATACGTTAGCAAAGTTTTCACCTAGATGAAGATTTACTGATGACTTCACATCTGCTGTCGATCTAGTTGCGATATTTTCAAAATAAGCTTCGATTATTTTAACACATTCTGGTACAAAGAATTTTTACCAAACATAAAAAACGCCTTGGCCCACCTTTTAGTAAACTGTAGAGTAAATTAAATAAACAACCTGAAGCTACAAAGCAAAAGTCTTGTACTGGCAATAAGGGAATCAGCCATAGGCAGGTAAAGAAGGCGCAATTCCAATCCGATCCTTAAAGGCATGTTATGAAATACTTTCATGAACAGTCCAACCGCAGATTGAGGAGTCTACTTCATGTGCTCGTCATACCGATAAAGATCTGAGCCACAAAACAATCCAGCTTCTAAACACATCATTCCTTACTAGAGCTAGAGATGCTGACAAAAAATGAGCATGGAGGGGAACATAAAGCGAAGCTGAGCAATTTCTGCAACACCTTTAATCGCATTTCTCGCCCAAGCAAGTCTCATGCAAAAAAAAAAACTGGCCAAATTTTTGCTCAGTTTAAAAAAAATCAAATTAAGCTGCTATTTTTAGAAATGTTTTTTGTACGGGGACTTACAAGTGTCTTGCTATTTCGGTTCAGGAGATGCAGCCACACTTAGGGTACGGAACCCTTGAAAGAATCACAGACCTCATTGATTTCATTTAATGAACAAGCTCGATTTTAAAACGTACATTCCCACACCTCGTACCAGACATAAAGTGTGTCCAAATGGGCCAAATTTGACCATCTTAAGACCTCAATGGTATAATTATCAGAACTTGTCCAAGGATAACCCTTAAAGAGCCTCTTGCAAAACAGATCGTAAAGCTCATACTGTGCGTCATCTCGAGTCATCCTCAAATTTACCAACAGGAATATTGCCTACATGTATGGTTAAATCTGGTTCCCCATGTGATTTGGACATGAGTTTAACTGGCTCCATCGTCTATTTGCCTGTATCACAATCCTTCTGTTGTAAGTTCGACATCATTCACATTTTAATTCCTGGTAATGACTGTCTAAATTGCATTCTTCACCACCTTTTTCTGAATCACCCTGCGTTGTTTTATTAAAACACTATAGCTATAAAAATAATAAATATTTTGTGTTGCGCATTTTTTTTTTTTCTACAGAATCCACATTTAATTCTTAAACACCCTGTGTTTTTCTTCTTGAACATCATAAGAATATACAAATATTTTTTTTTTATTTTATACAACAAATTAATTATTTTCCTTAGTTCAATTTATTTATGTTATGTTTTATTCATTGTTACGTTATGCAATATTATTTGTTTTATCAAGAATGTTCGATGCAGGGTGGACATAAAATGTTCTGTTTTAATATTTTTTTTTTTGTAAATTAATGTGTTTGTTTTTCCATCGTTCATAAAATAATAGCCAATAAAAAAGCAAACATCCTGCTGTATCCGCAGTGTCAGCAGAGACCATATTGAATTAATAAAGTTTCGGTTTGTGATTAAAAACCAACAATCGACTTCTGGTAAATAAATGTTATTATTTTTTTTTTTTTGTGACGAATTCACTGGAGCGGATTACAAATTACATAAATTAGTTCAAATAATATATTTATGACATACAAATATTTTTCATTGTAAAATAAATTGAATTTAACAATCAATTGAGTCCGGGATTGGATGGTGTATAATTCGATTCGAATTCGTTGATAAAATAATTAATACAATTAAAATGCGACAGAATGGATTTAATTTTTTGCTTTTTTTTTTTTACTTTTCGATAAGAACACTGATACGTGATACGAGCATGGTATATGGTAGAACCATTTGTGGACTCGCTAATGATGCCCCAAAGTTAGAATTAAATGATCTGATATTTGGCTTCGAATTGAATTAAAACAGATGCTAATTTATAATGAAGTGCGTAATATTTCATTCATTATGTCGAAGCTTAAAATGAAATACGAAAATGTACACAAATATTCAAGCGTCGAACAGAAAGGGGATGCTTTTGTTATTCATTAAGGCGAAGAGCTTTATTCCGCAACAATTGGCTTATAAGTAAGCTCCACTTTTTATAGTTTCATTCAGTTTGACAATCAAATATCAAAGGGTTTAATTATATGTTTTAACGTCCTTGGTGTCTTTTTTTCGCAGAGCTCTTGGCAATTTTATAGCCTTTCCAGAAAATTGCTTATGTCACAGTATCTCTTATTTCGTGAATGAGTTTTGCGTGGCGTTTTCTGAGGTCAAGTTTCACTTGATTCAAGTTTTAAAGAACCTTTTCTCTTCAAGCTCCCCATGCACAACTATCAATATTTATTACCTTCTTGACCTTTGTAAAGACGCAAACCTACTACATTGAGGCTCTTAACGATCTCATCTGGACCTGAATTTTCACAAGGGTGAGTCTCTACGACAGATTGCCTTATTTATCGGTGTCCCTATCTGAAAATAAACAAACAAAAAATTAAACATTTTCGAAATTCTCTGTTTTCGAAAATTTTGCAACTCCATTTTCTGCTTTATAGCTTACCTTAATTTAAGAGGCGCATATATTTTTCGTCCGCTTTGATACAAGCGATACAACTCGTCATATTTGGCATAAAAATCATTCCGGTCTTCTGAAGCTCATAAGATTCCGAAGTCGTCTCTGCTTGCTCTTTGCTTTGCTCACTGTACAATCTGTTCCCCAGGAAACGGTGACGTCATGCTCGGGGATTGGGGTATTTGCAGAGTAAATCCTTTATTGTTTCAAGATCGCTTCTTAAATAAATTTTAGGGGATGATGCTTTACCTAAAGGCACAGTTTCAAATCACTTTAGCTCAGGCGTCTTTAATATATTTTCGAGGCACTGTCAGTTGGTACCAACTTGGTTCAGGATCTTGATGGCACTTGCTTTCGTTTAAAAGAATTCCGCAAATATCGATATCATCAACTCCTACTCACTTCACGCTCTCAATTTCGTATCTTTTCAAAATTCAGAGTATTTATGAAATTCTTTTCTTTTATTTTAACTTAAATCTCCTGCACTCATCTTTTAATTAAAAACTAAAAACTATTTATTGCATTTAAGTATGTTTTTATTTATATTTTATTCCATTTTTAGTAGTTTTATAAGGGCGCTGGTACTTTTCTTGAAAAAAAAAAACCCACACACAAAATAGAACAAAACATATAAAACAACAAACAAATGAAAATCTAATAAACATCCATATGTATATTCAAAGCCAAAAAAAAAAAATAAACAACTATAAACAAAATAAAAATAAAAACCAAACATTCATAAACAAATATAAATCAATAGTTAAATATATTTAAATAAAAATAGTATAATCTAAACAATAACCTGATAATTAAATAAAATATAAGCATTTCGGGATATATGGTGAGATAAATTCTAACGTAGGCAACTTTATAAATAAAACAAAAAATAATACTTAAACATAAAAACACTAAAAATATCAATCATAGGAAATGTTAAAAATAAAAATACCTACATGTATATCTCAAAGAATTTTTTTTACGAACAGCAAACAAAAAATTATTTCCTACCATATTAACTAACAAAAAAAAGAATATTTTAACAAAAATCGTATTTAGTTTTCTAAGTATGTTATTGTAAAAATAACAATTAAATATTTAATACATAAAACATAAGCTCGAATTATGATATAAAATTAAATAAGAGTGAATATCATGTAAAAAAAAAACAAATAACAAGCAAATTAAATTCGTAAAATATGTGAAATGAGATTAAAAAAAAATTATTATAACAAAATGAAAAAAAAAAACAATACAATATATATACATAGGTACGGTATAAAAAGAAAATGTTTTCACAAAATAAAAGAAAAAAAAATACTATTTTTGTTTTATTGAAAGAAAATAATTCCCCACCCTATTGTGATCGCTACTAAAAAATGACGAAATTCCAAAACAACAAAAACGTTATTTTATTGATAAAAAAAATACTTAATTTCTTTATAAGAATTTTTTTTTATATTAGATCCCGCCCAGCTACGATTTTTGCTTGAAATTTAAAGACTCTTTTAGATAAACTTAATAGACAAAAAAAAAACAAAAATCAAAACAAGCACTGGTGAGTTCAACAATTTTCGAAGAAATAATTTATTTCGATTTATTTTAATGTTAGTGGATGTTCTTTTTATTTATTAAAATTATATTATTTTTTTTTTATTAACAAATGCACTCTGGCGGTGGGACTAGTTAATTTTGTTCCATTTTTTTTTAATTTCTTTAATCTAAAGCAACATAAAATTAATAAAAACAAATTGCAAAATTTAATTTTCATTAATAAAAATGTCCATATGCAATTTGTTGCATTTAAACTTTTCATATATTTTTCTATTTCATGCTTAAACTTTGCGTACACTCGAATGCACACATAAAAATGGTTTTGGAAGAATTCATTTAAAAAAATAAGGAAAAAATATTTAAAATATAAAGAAAAACAATTTTTTTAGTTTCTACTTTCATTTTCATAAAAAAATAATTGTGTTTTTGATTCACTTTGACCATCATCAAATTCACACAACCTTTATTCTTTTTTGATTTATAAACAATTTTCCAATAAAGATCTTTCAATATCGGTCATTTTTTAGTTTATTTTTTAACAGTTGATAGTAAAAATAAAAATTAATTAAAAAATAGTCTATAAAATGACAAACATTATATGATTTCATTTAGAATTTCTTGTTTTCAAATCTTCCTCAATACTAAGTAGAAACTAAAAAAATAAAAATAATAAATTTTAGTATTTTTTTTGGCTTATAAAAGCATGTTTTCAAAATCTACCAATTCTTTTATTTTTGAAATTTTAACATTTTAACAAAATTTTGATGTTTCTTTATTTTTTTCAAGTGTGTTGTTGTTTTTCGTTGTCCTACATATTTTTTAGTAGCGAATATTTGATTTTTTTTTTTTAAATGTTTATTTTATGTCATATTTTAGTTTAAAATAAGGAAAAGTGTATTTTTTTGTTTACATTTTATTATTGGTAGATTTTATTTTAATTCATTTCTACGCATGCATCAAACGCAACATGTTTCCATTATTGGTTTAGTTGAATTTTATTAGATTGGTTTATGTTTTATTTTATTGTTAAGTACCTTGAATTTCATTTATTTAATTGTAGTAGTCCTTTAATGCTTATGTTTTTTTTCCGCATTTGAAGACGTTGGTCTTCTAAGCAGCATGATCTTATGGAATGGATTTTATATAACTTAATATATATTTTGAAAAGTAACACCTTTCAACTGCGCAACTTCTTGCAAAATTACTTGCTGAACATAATTCGTCCGGCATCACTTTTCAAAGAAGCTGTTAATTTTGCAGACCTCGTCAGTCAAACCAACCCACGTTTTTGAAACGAAAGAATAATTAACTTACTGAAATAACAAGTTACCTAGCCAGCCAGCTGCTGGTATTTGACAAAACGCTTTAAGACTCCACCTGTATCTATACATCGCTTCCAGCGGGATTTCCAACCATTGAAGGTTCCACAACAGGCATTTTCCTGAATGTCCTTTAGAGCCTTTGTGCAAGACTCTTTGATTTTTTGTTCACTGTCCCGGACTGATTTCGTTTCGTGAGATTAAACACGTCCGGAGAGAGGACGATTGGAAAGCCACAGCAGGACCGGAAAATTGGCTGTGGATCCGTAGGCACTTTTGAAGCGGACAGGAAGTTGGCGCATTTTGCACCAGCTATGCTTACACCTCTCTCCAGGCTCTCTTATGTTTGTGTCATAAATGAATGATGGCACTCTAAGGCGGACTTCATTGCTATCCTATTCACGGTATTATAACAATTCCTTGTGTGTCAGTCATCACCACAGGCCGTTTATATCATTCTAAAAGTCTCCATTGTTAAGTTTCACACAAGACTTGGAAACGATCCTTTTTCTGCACCGTTCGTTTCCAGATGCTGCATCGATTTCAACATTCCGAATGCGCTGCGACTTCAATTCTTACTCATTCCTTATCAGGCCTTCGCTCCTTTCTTTTTCAGACATCCATGTGACTGGGAATCAAAGACCCCCTTATTTGGAGTATTGTTGTTCAGTGGCTTATTATTGCCGAGGTCTTTTAGTCCTCGAATTCGAACTAATAAAATATTTTTGTATGGCTCACAGAATTGTCCTCTATTCGCCTGTTTGATCCTTATTAATTTGGAGATCGATGCATCTGGCCTCTGATCAGTTTTCCTGAGATCCAGAGGAGCCGATTACCGTCCACTTAAAATTTCCTAGTCTTTTCCATGGCTGGTGCAGGCTGAAAATAAGATCTGTTGCCGGTTCGGACGTTCACAGACGTTCACCCAATGTCGGATTGCATCTTGTAAGTGACTTGTACTTACTTCACAGTAAAGTCACCGACATCAATTTTTAAGACAAACCCTATTCACATAACGTTTAAAAACAATTTACTCAAAAAGACTCACTCCGTGATAAATTTTCGAGTATTCCGCGATCCAGCGTTCCATTGCTTGGAATACTTGCCCATCCACCCATACCTATGTTTTTCCATCGGACTTCAAAAAGGAAACTCCGCAAGTGTTGGGTCTTTTTGATCGTATTTTCAATCATTTTGTAGAGAACTTTAACCCCGGGACACAGTCTGAATAGGGCCTCATTCCTCATGATGAACTTCGAACATGTATTTCCAGTCTATTTGAGACGAGCGCTTAACGACTTGCGGCCGGAAAATCTGCACTGAAATTTAGAGCTTGTACTTGATGAAACCAATTTTGATTGGTTGGTCAGGTCCTTATACAGTATTCACTCAAAAATATCTGCATTTCGGAGGCGCTGAAAGCGAGGACCGGTAACATAAAAGTCTAACGAAGTTCTCGTACTAATTTGCCTCATCCGAAAAATGTCAATTTTGCTTGTTCACAATAAATCTAAGTCAATTGTGAGCCCCATTGAGCGGTGCCTTACGACAAAAACAAAGGTCGACTTCAAACTCTTCAAGAGCCACGAACTTTTGATGCAAGCGATGGATTCGTTGTTTAAGCTTCTGTCGCCGTTCGTCACATCCTTCTTCAAGTGTGGATCGATTTTAAAAGATATTTTCATGACACTTGGCATTAAGTTGACACTCATTTTATTATCTGTAAGAATTGCTGCACAGTTTTCGTTCGTTTTGTATCAAAGTCCATTTTATAAGAGATTGCACAACTAATGCTTTAAAATGCTTTCCGCCTTTGGTTGCATCTCATTTACAAATGCAAATCCATTTTCCTTAATCCAACCTTAATCATCATTTCTTTTTACATGAATTTCATTAACATCTCGAATATTCTTAAAAATTTCTCCAAAACAGCTTGCAGTGAGTCAACATACCTCTTCGATGGTCGCTGCTTTACGAGCTGCCCTGATCAAACTTACCCAGTATCTGAAGAGCTCAACAGCGATCGTGATGCATTAATAGCCTTCTCGGATCTGGAAGAAACCAAACGGCTGATCAGTGTTCGTTCCATATCTGATGAGCCCTCAATTGATGACACAGCACAAAAACTCTGCGCTAGCTGTGATAAAAGCTGCCTACACTGCAGTGGTCCGAGTACGGCACAATGCACAGCTTGTTCCCCCGGAAGTCAACTAAGAGTGGTCAGTGACCAAGAATCCTATTGCTATGTATTTGCCGAAAGAAGCAGCGGTAACAATCAGGATGAAGGATTCGGATCGTCAAAGAATTGGCTGACGCTACCAAAAGTTGCCTTATTGATTGCAGCGCCATCAGCGGTTATTGTCTTCCTTGTAGCCTTTTCAATGATCACCGGTAAGAAGTTCGGCTCTCGAAAACAATACTCTTATGCCAAGGTTGCATTTAACCCAACAAACGACGAGGAAACCTATGCTCTAACAGCACCTGAGGATGACAATGCCGATGACGCAGATGGACACATGACAACTGAGCAACTATTCATACCGAACCGCGAACAACCAATACCTCACCGAAGTTTAATCATTGACAGCGAGTCGTCTGACTCTGAAAATGGCAACTTTTTATAAGACTTAAAAAACAAAATAGGATTCCATTGAAAATTCCATTAGTTAAATATTATAAAAATGAAAACACGCATTTTGGTTGTAATTTATTCAAGCTTTGTTTAATTATAAATTATTTAAATGTCACAAAAGAAATTAACTTAATGCACAAACATTTTTTTTTTGTTTTTTAATTTAACAACTTTTTGTCATATTTTTAACAAAACATGCATTTGAGCAGTAATTTTTTTTAGTTTTTAATTTAGTGTAAAAAGTTGAAGATAATAAAACGAAATTGTTTATTTTTAAACTAAAAATAGTTGCGTTTTATATTTTTTTTTATTAAAGACGTTGGACGGTAAATTGTACACAAAAATGGGTAAATTTTTAAAACAAAATATTTTATTCATTATTTTTTGTTTAGCTATCCAAAATAAAGCTCCATCTTTCTTGCATTTGTGAACGTAAGATTTTAGCAACATTCAATTCGGTCGAATACTTGTGTGGCTTTCGACACTGCAAACCGAGAAAAGACCAATTTTTCACACTAACCAAATCCTGGAGCAGACCAACTTCGAACTTACTCATCGCAATACTTGTACTGATTTCTTACAAACTGATTTACGAATTCGGGATCCCAGAACAACTGTGTTGAAAGTATTTAGTTGAAAACGTCATGCGATTAAGAGCTGGACTTTCACAAAGAATGTGTACAGCCGTTTCGTCGTCTTCCAAACAGAGACGGCATTCGTTGGTTGTACTGAGTCCTAATTTGGTAAGATGTGATCTCAAGCGGCAATGACATGAGAGGAAGCTTACGAGCTTTCTTATGTGCTGCTTGTTGTGTTATTTAGTTATAAGATTTTTCCAGTGGTCTGGCCTGTGGCCAGAAAGGTACCAGAGCAGTGAACGCGGTATTGGAACCAGCCCTGGCTAGTTCGTCCGGAATTTCACTAACTTCGATTCCATGCTGACTGGAACCCATCCTCACCTATCTTTGTTACGTCGGGCTATGGATTGTAAGGCGACACATTCAGATTCCATTAAATGGGATGATAATGATAAAGGTCTGCTAGGCTGTTTAAATATATAGTTATAAGAATTCTGGCCACTTTGTGGCCTTTTGCAAGGTTTTCCATGGCACAGGATTCGATGGCTGGTAGTGTAGCCTGGAAAACACTTGGATATTGGATGGAGACTGTAGCGTTGGATCTATCGACATCGGCACCTACTCCATTTGCCATTTTTGAGCCGTCAGTATACAAGATTAAGTTTCTTGGTCGGGTGCCGATGTGTTGCTCCACCAATGATCACGGTCAAGAATGTCTGCCTCAAAGAGACGCCCAAAGCAGTATATTGCCTTCATACAATCTGGGATCGAGCAGAACATGTTTTTATCCATGATGAGATAGATTATTTTCAAGTGTCCCGTTTGGTCACCTGGTTTGTATTTCAGTGCCAGTTACATCTTAAGGGCATTTCTGGCGGCAAACTTCCTAATAAAAATGTAAAGAGGAGACAGCCCAATGAAAGCTTCCAGTGCTGCCGTGGGGCAGATGCTCATGGCACCAGTGATGTCCAAGCAAGCTATGCGTTGGAATTTTTTCAGCTTTTTAGAAGTTGTTTTTTCAAAAGTTTTGGGCCATAATAATAGGTCTTACCATCACGATGTACAACCAATAAAGCACCTTAGGTTTGAAACTCCAAATCCTACCGTAGAACCGTTTACATGCTCCCATGGTCTTGGTTGCGCGTTCTGTAATGGACTCTATATGTGAAATCCAGTTAAGTTTCTTATCCAAGATAATTCCGAGGTACTTGACATCACTGGAGTATACCAGAGATGTTTCCTCAAGAATAATTGGAGGCAGTCAGTTCCTCCTCCTCATTGTGAAGGGGACCGGAACGGTTTTGCTACGATCCAGATCATTAGCATAGCCCATTCGGACATAGCCTATCTCATTGAGGTTCATTAGGAGTTTGTCTATGACCAATGACCAGAGGAGAGGCGACAGAACACCTCCGTGGGGTCAACCTCTCGTTGCAATGACTGACTTTGACACGCTTCCA
This sequence comes from Orthonevra nobilis, assembly GCA_963555765.1. Taxonomy (NCBI): domain Eukaryota; kingdom Metazoa; phylum Arthropoda; class Insecta; order Diptera; family Syrphidae; genus Orthonevra; species Orthonevra nobilis. The sequence goes on from OY743227.1 coordinate 57,354,183, forward strand.
AGCGAGGAAGTTATAACTCAATTTTCTAGCATGGATCTTATCCATCTGTAAGTCGAGTAGTCAATATCTTTACTCCGAATTGCGTTCGTAATGGAGTTGTAAGGTGTATTGTCAAGAGCACCCTCAATATTCAGGAAGGCGCAGAGAGCAATTTCCTTAGATTGAAATGCCTTTTGAACAAGAGCGACCAGGTGGTGAAGTGCCCCCTCAGTCGATTTTCCTTCCTGTATGCATATTGGCTGGGGTACCAGGGACAGTGAGATTCCTAGTGTCCTCTGATATGCAGGTCTATAAGTCTTTCCATGGTCTTTTAAATGAAGGAGAAACAGATATTACGAAAGGCAGCTGTCAACATGGACGCACAAGTCTGTCCAACTATTAGGATACGCAGCATGGCCCAATATTTATGGGCTATAGTCCATGATTTTCAGACCCAGAACTCAGATGACCTGTTAATGTTTACCAAAACGTTGTCCGAAGATCGAGGACATCGTAAGTCTTTTGCAACATGACTTCGAAAAGATTCAAGGATATTGCGATGATTGGAAGTTGAAGATCAATTGCCAAAAGTGCGAGTCTATTCTGTTCAGGACCGTTCAGAATCCGTTGTCAAGGGACTCTAGAAATACTTAAAGGAAGTGGCGAATGTTCTCTATCGTTGGACAAAACGGGAAGCCACTGGCGAATAGAAGTGTTTTTAGATACCTTGGGACCTGGCTAGATTTGGCTATATTTTAACAAATATAAAGATATTGCTCTGGCCAGAGCGCAAGCTGCCTTTGCCTTGACAGAGCAACTGTTTCACAGCAGTCAACTCGATGCCAAGATAAAGGTGATCTGCTACACGGCTCTCATTCGGCCTGTGCTTGCCTATGGATGTCCCGTTTGGTTCAAAGTCGGAACAAGCTTAATGGGAAAGATTCGGGCTTTCGAGAAACGATGTTTTAGGGCTTGTCTACACTAATATAGAACTCCGGAATCTGAGTATAAAAAATTCAACAACTTGATCTCCGGGTTTTTTTTTACCCAAACGACATCCACCATGAGACAGTGCGTCTAACCGGCCTTATTCCCCTTGAAACGCTCCTCTATTTAGATAGAAAAGGTCTGGTTCAGATTAGATTATCGTTACCGACAATCTTCGACGTCGGCCGAAAACCTGTGAACGGTCATCACATCGCAAGAAGCTCAAGGGAGACAGAGCGGACGTCGAAAGGCAACATCGACACTATTGGTGGTTTGATGATGATTAAAACTCGCTCATGTATTTAATATAATCTTGAATGCCCTTAAGGGGGTATTCTAGTCTACAGGCATGAAAATCATGTAATTTTTGAAGTGTCATAAAAAAAGGCAATTGATATTTTCAGTATCTATTTTTTTATTAGTTATTTATTAACATAATAAGAATACAGAAAAAAACAAAAAAAAGTTCAAAATTTTAAAAATTAGCAGTTGATGAAGTGGGGTCTCAAAAAATTGGCGCATAACCATACTATTAATTTAGAATACTGCCGCAATGTCTGAAACTATGGAAAAGTTGAAAAGACTTTTTTTCACAAAATGGCAACTGCCTGAAAAAAAGAACAATTTTTGTACCATTTTTTTTGACTGATTCGAATTTAAAAAAAGGAGGTTGGGGATAGTTCCAGACATAGACAAGTCTATAAAGAAGACTCTCTAAAAACTTCAGGTAAATCGGTCCAGTAGAACCTGAGAAATCGTGGGTATTATTTTGAAAAAGACAACGTTTTTTCGCAGTCTAGGCAACACTTAGTGCTGACATTTCCATTGGAAAGTTTGACATTTTTTAGCATAACATCACTCAGAACGTGTTGTGATTTAATCGTGAATTGGCAAAATTGGCATCTTGGCAAAAAAATGGAATTAACTCGTGAACACTTTCGTGCGATCATTTTTCACAACTTTCGACGTGGATTATTACGACAAGTGTGCATTGATGAACTTAAATCTTTGTATGGCGATGAAGCACCATCCTATAGCGCTGTGAAAAACTGGTTTAATTAATTCAGTCATGGCCGACGCTCGCTCAAAGACGAATTCCGTGAAGGTCGTCCAAAAACGGCCATTGTGCCAGAGAACATTGATGCCGTGCGTGAACTGATAATGCAAGATATTGCATGAACACCTGGCCGTAAAAAAGGATTATTCTCACTGGATCCCTCACAATTTAACAATCGCTCAAAAAAAGCCTCGTGTCGATTGGTGCAAAGAAATGTTAAAAAAGTACCATCGCGGTGCTTCAAAAGACGTTTATAAGATTGTCACAGGTGACGAATCATGGAGCTATGCGTATGAGCCCGAAACAAAACAACAATCGACTGTGTGGGTCTTCGAAGACGAGCCAAATCCAACAAAAGCTGTTCGTGGAAGAAGCACTTCGAAGCAAATGGTCGCCTGTTTCTTTGGCAAAACTGGTCATGTGGCGACTGTTCCGCTTGAGCAACGTAGGACGGTCATTTCTGAGTGGTTCACCACAATTTATTTGCCCGAAGTCTGCGGAGAAATTCGAAAAACGAACAAGAGAAGACGAATCATTGTTCGCCATGACAATGCGAGCTCTCACACATCGGCTCAAACCAGCGCTTTTTTGACCGGCCAAAATATCGAATTGATGAGTCATTCTTTTTATTTCCGCACATCAAGAAAAAAATGCATGTCCAACGATTTTCGTCGCCAGAACATGATGTTGAAGCGTTCAAAAACCATGTTTTCGAGGTGTCTCAATCCGAGTGGAAAAAGTGTTTCGACAATTGGTTTGAGCGCATGCAAAAGTGTATAAATCACGCTAGAGAATACTTTGAAAACAATAAAACCACTTTTGATGATTAATTTTCGCATTTTCATTATTAGGCCAGACCTTCCTCGGACCTTCCTCGACTTCGAAAAAACTATTTTCCCCGTTGCTCTTTTCATATCGAGCAGTTCTAGCCTCCTTTGATTCGTTGGATGCTCATATCTCGGGGCGGTCAAGCCGGGCATTCACAGCAAATGAATGAATTTCCGGAGCAATTTTCCTACCCATAAGATCCATCATTTTTAAAATAGGAATGAAGACTTCATTAAAAATGGCACATATGTACGTCCATGTGGTTTGAAGGTTAGAATTCAACTGTTAGCAGCTGGACACTAAATATAAATAAAAGATACAAGTCACCTTGGGTTCTTTTATTACAATGTATAAAAAGGACAAAAGGTTTTACTGAGAAATATGGATTCAGGTTGACGGAGAATCCCTAATGTCTTTTGCTCGATTAGTTCCGGCCGAACCAGTTTGGATGGCGGGTCAGCAAAATACCGATATCTCCGAAAATAATTTGAATTTTGAAAAATCGACTTGTTAAACTTTGAAAATATAAAAAAATAGATTTTTTTTAAATTTCTAGAAGAGAATACTCCCTGAAAAATGAAAATGCTATTTTACTAGTTTTTGGTCGAAATAATAAACATACCAAACGTAGGAAAACTACGAAATCAAAAATTATACTTACCTACAAATTATTTTCAGGATTTCCATAAATCTGTGAAACGATGGATCGTTTCGAATCACAGCCAAAGGGGTTTCAAGGAAATTGTGTGTATTCTTCTTAGGGAAGCCTCTTCTCATCGAAGCGATGCTAGCGATCTCGTGCATGCTGATATTTGCAGGCAAAACGAAAATAAGAAAAAAAAGAATAATTTTTCGAAAATCCTTTAAGTCTTTTCTGATGTCTTGCTTGTCTTCCAACATTCGGCAGCGTATAAATGAGCAAGATGAACGTACAGCATGATTTTGGTCCTTCGTGTTGTGAGTTTTGGCCCAAGATGTTTGTTTTGTCTGCGTCGGATCAATTATTCGTCGACTGACTTAAAAAGGAATATGCTTCAAACCGTTAAACCAACTTACCATCAAAAATACTTCCTCCAAGTGGATTTCAATCAGAAAGCTCAAACCTCTTCCCACATTACTCGTAAATTATCCTTCATTGCTTAGCCGGCAGCATTGCTTCCATTCCACAAGCAATTATAGTTTAATTGCCATTTACCTCTGTCAATTAAATCAGAACTGTATTCATCCAATTGTCAACAAGACTGCAAGCACAACAAAGGGGGTGCGATCAAAAACAATTCAATTAATGTCGCTTTGATATTTAATTACAAAGCTCTCCTCGGTAAAGATTCCGCCCTCGATGGCAGCAGCCCAGAAGATGCGGTCGAAAATGAAGTATACATTTAATTTTTTTTTTTAGCTAGCTAAATGATGGCCCTAATTAAATAATTGCCACCACTTAACCGTTTGCAGTTGCACATTTAATTGCCACCCTAAAGTGCATCATTGTTGTAATTATCCCATTAGAGGTTGCTCCACCGGGCTTAAGGCTATGCGAACTTTGTCGAGCCTAAGCGCTTTTACAAACGTTTATTAGCATTCATTTAGCAAAAAGCGGTTGGTTCTAATGGATGGGCATGTTGAGCAAATGCATTCCCCGAGACTTGAGCAGGGTAAGAAATCATTGTCGCTGTATGTGTGTGTTATACATGAGTATATGCCAATATAAATGAGAGGATTTCTGCGGTTGGAAAGCGTGCAACAAATACTGCAAGAAGGGTTGTGTTTTTTGTTGAGGAATTTCATTCAGAAAATCATGGTTTCCACATTTTCCTTCGTAGCCACAATCCTACATGGTTTTTTTCCTCCCCCAGTAATGGGTCTCTATGTTATTGCTTACACACGAATGAGTCCTGTGAAAAATTCAGTCCAGTGAACTCGGGGGTAAGATTTAATGTAAACCTTGAAAGGGTGCTCCGGGCTAAGCTAATTTTAATCCACCAGAATTTAAATAACATACGTTACGAGTGTGAGTGCTGTTAGGACTACTTTCTTTTACTTACTAGGAAACAAAAATCCTTGCAACGTGGAACTGAGGTTCGAGTTGAGTTCGATACTTTTTTGTTGGCTCTTTTTTTATTTTTATTTTATTTAATTTTATCTTTTCAAAACGTTACAAATAATTGAATTACCTGCAAAGCTTAGTGCTTATCTGCAGGTGGTTATGCACTAATTCATTTATTGTTTGGAAATGTTAAAAAATTTACAAAAATTGCATAAGAAAATTTCAAAACTTCAAAGTTAATATTTCAGTAATATTTCAAGAAAAAAAAATTATATTTACATTTTTTTTTTTTGAAATAAATTTACTGAGTTCAAAGGTTTCTAAATTATCATACAACAAAGTTAATACCAATGAAGTAATTTTTCAGTTTGTTTTTAGGTTTTTTTATGTTAGCAATATTTTTAAGGTTTGCTGGTATCGTGTTCTTAAGCGATGGTATAACGAAGCTGAAATGTTGCCTTCGATAGTTGTTGAAGGTTCTCGGGATTTTCAGAAGACCTTGTGCTCGTCTTCTCGTGTTGGCGTTGTGAAGAATTGGCTGTTGAAATCTCGAGTTTAATTAGTTCAGCAAGATGTGTTTTGGCCGCATTTCCCCATTCGAGTATACCGTATCTTAAGCGGGTCCACGAGAGAGAAATATATTTGCTTTCGGACTTCTTTTGTTCCGCACCTTTTGAGGTAAGAGCACTCTTGAGGTTCGACCTAAGCTTGTTGATATGTTTGTGCCATAGAAAGTGATCATCGATTATGACTCCCAGGTATTTGATAGATTCAACAACTTCGATGACATCGTTTTGAGTTGTTTCGTTACACTCTTTGTTGCGAAACCATACATTTACTGAAGCTTTCGGCTGTGACGGGGTTCGAACGTGCATCAGCTTCGTTTTGTTATAGTTTACAATAATTCCGTTGTCGTGGCACCATCTAGAAAGCCTATCAAACTCCTCCTGCATTAGTTGTGTGGCGGTAGCAAGACACTTGTGTTTGACAAGGATGGCAATGTCATCTGCATATGCAAAAGCTGTACCTCGCTCAAATATGCGAAAAAGCTCGTTGATAAAAAGAATAAACAGCAATGGGCCCAGTTTTGAGCCTTGCGGTACCCCAAAGTAGCTGTTTTTTTCATCGCTGGTAGTGTTGAGGAATTTTACCTTAGCTTTTCTTCCATTCAAATAACTTTCCAACCACTTTCCAAGAGCTCCTCTCAGACCAATTCTATGAAGCGCCTGAATTAGCTTTGTTGGGCATATGGTGTCAAAGGCCTTGCGGAAATCCACGAACATTATAAGAACATGATGATTTTTGTTCAAACTCTTGGTCACCAAGTTACATAGTTCTCCCAGTAGTCTTCCCGTACTTTTACCTTTTTGGAACCCATACTGGTTTTCATTCAAAATATTATGCTTTCCTATGAATTTACTAATGCGACGCACTACCACTTCCTCCATACATTTTTCTAACACGGGTAGAATGGCGATAGGTCTATAACTTTCATGCTTGTTCCTTGCGTTGCCCTTATAGATGGGTCATGTTATAGATGTCTTCATTAAGGTCGGCACTGAACCTTGCCTCAAGCTGGTGTTCATTATCGATTGAACGACTGGCGCAAGCGCCGGTGCATTCAACTTCAAATCAATTGCTCTAATGTTGTCAGCACAGGGACCTTTTTTTTCATTCAATCCAGTTAGCATGTTGAAAATGTGTTTTAGGCTCCGTTCGTTTGAAAAGTAGTTTGTACCTTTCAGTTTCGACTTTGATTGAGGCCAAAAGATGTCAGCTTCAACAGCCATAAAGTGGCACAATTTATGTCAGGATTCACTTCACTTTTTCAGGTTCATCCATATGGTGGTTCTAAAGGCATCTTTTTTGTCAGATCTTCTCTAAATGAACAAGCTACTTGATTGGCTTGTCAGTCCTCTCTCTTCCATTTTAAAGCGAAGAGCAAAGTTAAGAAATTTCTCAGAAAAAAGAGCAAGGATGAAGGCCACTCGGAGTAAGGTTCTAGGGAATGTCTTCTAATAACTTTCGAAAGTTAGAAACCTTCATTAATTGTTGTTGGGGGTCGCATTTGACTCTGCGTCCGTTCCGTTCCGTTATGCTTTTGGGTGGCTATGCCTAGAATGATAAAAACTGATGGACTTGGAGTTACCACAAATGGAAAATTAGAATCGTTCATTGAATCATTAGGAACGGGAATGTCATTTATGGTCACCTCACTGTCAACTGAATCGGTAGTCACCTCAGGCAAACTTCCCGCAGTACATCAGGGAGTCGTCTCCCAATTTTTGTGCTCGGTATGCCTACTTTGATGCTCAGGAGGTTTTCCATTCCACGGCTTTCTTTCGGTTATTGAAAAGTATTAAAAGACCAAGGTGGTGGTCTAACAGTTATTGTCGACTCTGATTGGCCACAGGAGCTTTATCTTGACAGTTGTCAGTGGAATATTGTCAATCACTTGCGAGTGGTGAATTAATGATCCGGATTTGAACCGGGGTCCTCACGCTAAGCAGGTGATGCATTTACGACCGAGCCACGGACAACCACAGTAGAACTCTAGTAATAAGCTTAAAGTCAATTTTTTTCTATAAATTTTTATTATAAGGACCATCCAACGAGCTGACGAGCAGACGCTCCTCCATCCCCCTCAGTAACATCCCCGGATGAATAGGTGATATGCTCGATGGCTGCTGTATTGGTAGCTCTTTCTTCGGAGACCTGGCGACCTCTCTGCCTCTTTTCCTCAAACAGAATGGCCCAAAATCAATGGCTTGAAACGTCATAGTTTACGTATTTTTTATTTTTTTTTTTATGTTTAAGTTTTTTTTCGCTCGAAGAGTCTATGGCTTACTCTCATAGACCCGTGACTTTAAAAGAAGAAATCAAAGAAAGAAAGAAAGAAAGAACTTTGGATTGGGCGAATTAGGCGATCTTGCCGGCCAATGCAAATCAGCAAGACGAAACATGAGGCGTCGCGGAAATGCATTTTTGTACGTCCTGTTGGTAACTCATGTTCCGCTGTCCCAATTCATCAAGTCGTGACAATAAAAAGCTCCTTGATCACCTATATCGATCACCAATAACAGTAACTGTATTAATTGCCACTTCCGCGCAGATTGTAATGGACCTCGTCGCTCATGATGATCGATCGAAAATTGCCCACTTCGTGTTTGAGGTTCACAATAGCGTAAGCCTTGTTAAGTAACGAACATAATTGCCGGCAATAGCTCACAAACTGACAACACTTTGTAAGGGAATGTCTTCAACTGTTTCAATAAAATGTGACATAGAGGCAATTGCCAATTGCGTGGCACATCCTCCAAATTTGATGGCTCATCCGCTACACCCAGAGTGGTAAAATGGTCGTCGTTACCAGAGCTACGTTGCTTGAAAATCATCAACGAATTATGGTATACCGTCCAAACAAATGTATACGAGTATTTTGGGATCTGCACCAATATCAGAACAAATATGACAGCTGTCACAATTTACATAAGTTATATTTTGGTCCACCTGGAATAATATACTATATGCGCATTTACAATAAGCTTTAAAACATTAAAGAGTTTCTTAAAAGTAATAGATCAAACTATAAAAATTCAGGTGATCGACCAAAAAACAATCCCGAATATATTCTTAGAATAAATAACATGTGTCGTAACTTTCTTTTTTTCAAGTCAAGTCTTTCACAATACGGTGTACTAAACCCAGCACCATCATTCTGTTCCCATAGTTTTTTAACAAAAAAATAAAAATAAAAAAAACACTTTCTTAAGTTCAACTTGAATAGTATCCATGGACTAATTACAAGGGTATCCTGATGCCGTATCGTTCCACATAAATGCACCCTCATTCAGGCACACACAGGATGTATGAAAAGTTTCTTTGTTCTACTCTATCTCTATACTGATTTCTCCTCACTTTCATTTGTAGAGAGAACTAGTTTCTGAAAACTTTAGTTTCCTATGAATGCACTGTAAAACTCCTAATAGGATTCAAAAACTTCAATCCAAAAGCTAACCTGAACGAAGGCAACGACGAACAAAAAAAAACAATGAAGAAAATTAAAAAAGAACTTTTTAATAATATAAATTTTCCTCTCGAAGAAATTTCGGGTTAAACTTTTGTTGCGCCCCACTGTCAGGCAAGTCTCCCATAGCCGTTGTCCTTCCATAATTCAACGCATCCCTAATTCGAACACGTTGGATGAAATTTGGAAAGTGTAATTAATATCAAATTTCATCGTCCAGTCTGTGTTGGTGGACACCAGTTGCGGATCATGAAATGTTGAAGTTCTGATTAGCGGTCACAGATACAGTGATACACAGCGATTTGGTACTTGGTAATTAATTTCGGAATTTAATGAAAATCCACAGATGAAGTGTGGGCCAGGCACTCGTACCTGGCCGGAATGGAGGATATTTTGTATATGCTTTGGGTAATGAAGTGGATGTAGGGAATTTATTGATGTTGAATCGAGCGTGTGTGACGCAAACAAGGACAAAATAAATAGTTTATGGCTTCTATATTGTTGGCATGGGGTTTGCCGTGCCCTCTGACGGCTTGTTCAAATAATGTGCTTCATCTCTATAGTCAGATGGATACAATAAAAGTTTATCGCTACCCACAGAAGTATATGCATACATCATTTGGGCCGTAAAAAAGGGTTTGCGAGACCAATAACAGATAAATTGTTTGATTTGATTTTATTTGTTGTATTTCGTTGTAACATCTTGTGATGTATGCTTTTTTTGGGGATATAATTTTAATAAAGGTCGTGTGGTAGAAATATACATAAAGCTCGGTTGACTTATGTGCTAATGGTAGCCACAACGACTGGTGCCATAATTTACAGTCGAACTGAGTTTGACACACTTTTTGAGTACGTCTCGTCGATCGGTGGGGACTTTTAGATGTATCGAAAGATTATTGGATACTATCTTTATTTATGGTCCTTAACGATTTATAGATTTGAAAACATAGCAATGTCCCTTAATTCGATTCAATGAAAGTTGGCGAACATCGAAAGAGTTCTACTTTGTTGTTTTGTATCTCGACAAACGTATTTATTCCTGTCAATAACGAATGTGCTTTTACGTGCTTACGTATTTTGTAAGTTTTGGACTATTCTTTCATTCAAATGACTGCCGTATTTGGTTGGTTCGGTAGCCAATTCTCTCCACCAAATTTGTTCATAGCATTTCGATGATTTCCATCTTTAATGGCACCCCACAAAATAAAAATGAGCATAGGCGTCAAATCACAGATCCTTGGCGGCAAAGTTTCATCACCTTAACGACCGAATACACGATTTTTGAACTTACTGTGCAGAGAGTAGATTGTTTGGTTTGTGCGACCCACAGTCCGATATTACTGAGGCATCAGCTGTGGTCATTATGCTCAAATTATCGAGTCAATTGGACCTTAAAAGTTCGAGATCCGTTTCATTTCACGATGTAGTGGGGCTCACAATCTCGTACGAAAGAACCTTAAACGTAAATAAAATAAAAACAAGCCTCGTGTAATGATGATTTTACTGTTGGCGAGCAACGAATTTGAAAATAAAATAACGATGTTGGGACCCTCAATAGGCTACAGCAGCAGAAAAACTCGCTGAGGCTGTACAACACTACAGAGCGGACATAAACCAACTAAAAAAGTAATGAATGTCCTGCGCAAATAAAGGAAGGAGCAAAGCCAGACATAAGACACCAGTTGGAGAAAATGATGGAAGACTCTAGAAGTTCCTCGACAAGACTCCCGAATAAATCGACAAGGAAATTATTGTAAATTTGGTAGATTTTAGCATGGGAAAAACAGACTTCATGTCGTCTTTTGCAAAGGATTAAATAATTTATAGAAATCACAGGCTTTTCACACCTGGGACCTTGGGGTCACCAAATCAGCAAACCATCAACAAAGGAGGCTCACACAACACACCAACTTTTTCCAACACTTTATCACTCTCAGTTGGTCATAATCGTTTTGCAGCTGCTTGATGGTAGGAAGGAACGTAGGTAATTGCTGACGACCATGTGGCATTGGTTCACTTAGACCAACGTGTTGGATCCCTTTTGCCTTTTCTAGGGACTGGTTTATCGTAAGACCGACTTTAGTCCTAAAACCAGCCAGATCCAGATATGAATCTTAAAAAGTTTTTCTGTTCAACATCGCTTTCTAAGTCTAGCTCTATGAACAAGTGCTTTCACAGGAAATGCCTCCTTTTCCTTGCTAGGGCTGAGCAATCACTGAGCAAATTTTGGATAGATTCTGTTTCTTCCTCATCTCTGTAGCTTCTGCAAAAGTCATTGTGCGGCATGTTCGGACGCATTACATGTGTGCCTATGGCACAGTGCCCGGTTAGGACTCCTATTAGCATGGGTACATCCTTGCGACTAAAACCTATCAATGATGTTGATCCCTTCTGGCTCAGCGTCGACCATGAAGCTCCAATACTCAGACCAAGCCATCGAGCTGTGGCTCTATCAAGGGTTTCTTCTTCTAGTCTTTCCCGTTCGGAGCTGAGCGGCACGTGCTAGAGCTTCTCCCAGATCCGAACCCTTTTTCGCGAGACTGTCTGCCTTTTCATCAACGCGACTGAGGCGTCATGTATCGCAGCCACGTCGGCTTGAAAGACGATGCAGCAGTAACAGCTGGGTGGCGGAATTGGTAGAGCGCCTGCCTTTCAATTGATTTAATTGATAGGTCCCAGGTTCGATTCCTAGAGTAATGGTCTAGTTTTTCGAATCTGGTCCAGTCACCATTTGCCATTGGGATCAAGTTAATGGCACTATCACTGGGTTTGTCAACCAGTGCTAGTAGTCTGACTAATGGGTGGCGTTGTTGTAGTGGTTGTTGTATCGGCTTAGTTCCTAATACGTGATTTCAAAATCGCAGTTTGTGTAGATTATGTGTAGATGGCTCTGCTGTGAAAGCATTGCACTGACAGCGGGGTGTTGAAGCTAAATCTTTCAAACTTTCAAAGTTCATAGATCAAAACTAATGTCGAATAAAATCCTGCAAATTGGGTTAAAGCAAATAGGTCGGTATCAAAATCCTGCGTCCCGTTTCGGGCTCCACCCACGGAAGTGAGTTCAAAACCAATTACACCTGAGTTTCTCAAACCACTACACAATCTTTGATTCTTCTCCTAATTCTTCCGCTCGCTCTGTGCTACACGCATTATAAGAGTCTTAAAATCCTCTTGAAGACCGAAGCAAATAATTAAAAAAAAAAGGTCGTCTCTTATTGCCAAGGTTTTTTCGAAGAGGTCACTGAAGACCCCGCGCCTGTACTCGCGCTCGTCTTTGAGCCGTCGGTGTATAGGACAGTTTCCACATCTGCTATTCCCCGTTTATTTCTGTTTTTGGAAGTCTTTGATCAAAACCCTTGTCCAGGTGGTAAGTGTCTGTTTTTCTTATATTTTGTACTGGCGTACAATTTTTAGTATGACAGCGTGACCGTTTGGTTTTTTCCCTCCAATAGCCCCCCACTATGAGTCTTAGGGCCGATTACGAGTAAGGAAGAGGATGTCCTCAAGTGCGGTCGTGAGGCAACCTGTTATTCTTTGGCAGGCCGATCATAAGACCTTGACTAACTGTGTGAAGATTTATTTCTTCTCTAATGCTTTCCACTGTACCACAGAGCCATAAGTCAAGGTATACACCCCGTGGTTTTTGGCCCTTTGTTTAACCGAAGGCACGTTTGCGCGTATAGAACGCCACAAACGCCTTCTCTATACGGTCCTCCGTGTTTTCCTCTCACATGAGTTTGGAATCGAGTAAACCGCGTAAGTATTTCCAAGAAAATATTTTGCAATTTGTGGAACGAATGTCAAAATGTGGTGGTATAAGTGCGAATTGAATTTTGTATGTTTTTTGTGGCGGTATTTTTCTCAAACCGAAAAAAAAACTGATAACAAAATCATTTTTTAAAAATAAATTATTAAAAAAGTATCTCATGTGACTTTGATGTTTGTTCGAGTTCTGATTGTCCCAACATTTCATTTATCACTTAAAGCAGTGTGTTATAGAATAAAGATATATATAAAAATTTAATGACATTTACTTTGTTGCTTGCGCATTTAAGGCACGCAAGCATATTCAATGCCTGGAGTAAGAGTTAACTCTCATAAGGCTACTTGTTTAAAAGATAAACGACGTACCATACAAGTACAGTCCAAAACCTGACCCCGATCACCCTTTTCCTCTTTCATGTTTCGAAAACGCCATTTAGAGTTTATCAGATGGGATTGAAGCTACCTCGTAAGGCTGATTCCGGAGGCAACGAAAAATAAATAGATTATGGGAAGGGCACTTCACTAAAATGTTGAGAAATATTTTCTAATCGGAACCTTTCTTTCAAAATCTTGCCTACGGCTGTTAACTCATCAGTTTTCAAACCTTGTTAGATATTTTCTTATACTACATTTTGTTCGAAAATACTTGTATTTTAACAAGTTTAATTCATTCTTATGAAATTCCATTTAGCCTTTAAATAACATCAAATTTACTTGAAATTTACTCTGAGTTGAAAATGTTTTTCAAATATTTTTCCTTCCATGCCGAAATACCCCAAAATACTACCAGGACAGCACCAGGAGTACTCCGAGGAATATCAACTCATACAACACAGCAAAACTCTCTGGAGTTGCAATGAAAATAAATTTTCAAAAAGACCTTCCAAATAAGCGGATTAGAATTTTAAGTGCCAGACATGCCCCCCAAGAGAGATATGCACAGTCATAGCACATGCACTCGACACCACCACCACCAAAGTGCCCATTATCAACAACAAACTCTGCAAAAAATACTTTTTCATTAGTTTCATCATCGTCCCATCCATGGGGGAGTTCCTTTCTGCTTGCAACATTATTCTAGCTAATATTCGGTACAAAACCTAAAACTATACCCTCAAGCCATTGACTCGCCCACTTCCATTTGCATTCGTTTCGAGAAATTCAGTTGAACCAAACCAATGCCGCCGCCGACGCCGCCGACCTAACTTGCTGTTATATTTATTCAACTCAAAGACCATTTCCGACTGATGAATGTATTCCGGGACCCAACCATACCCGCATGCACAGTGCTGCAAGATTCATCCTTTTGGCATGCACACCAAAAGATGGAAAAAAGCTACAATATTGCACCAAAGTCCGTAGTTCTTCTGTAAAATGAAAACAAACTCGTCCTTATATAATTCAAACTCATTCTGGACGATGATGATGATACTACGAGTATATGCCATCGACTTACGCTCCTCGACCGCACCACAATGTTTACAACTAAACTGGACGAGTCAGGGGGATTCGCTTGTGCTTGGCAGCTCAGACCCTCACATTTGTCGACACAGGGTGAATATTTGCCGACCACTTAGTGTGAAGTGGAATACACTCAACTGATTTGATTAAAATGGCGTTTCGTTACCCTAGCGCGTAATGCGGTTTTCCTTATGCCGCCGAATGGATTCTGGACAATGAGGACCGCAAATGGTCAGAACCAGCACCAGCAAACATATTTCAAGCAAACGCTACTGGTATGCACTGCAAATGACAGGTTAACCAAAAGCAGGAAGGAATATTTAGTGTTTCGAATTAATTACCGTCATATTGCCTGCCGGGGGTCGGCTGTCAGTTGAATGACGTATTGTTGTTCTACAACTGTCGCCCATATGACAGTTGAGCACAAAAGCCCATATGCCGGGCACAGCATCTCCCCGATGTGTGTCTTAGTACAATTGAAAGCGTTTTAGTTCTACTCTTTAAAGACAAAAAGTATCCTTTGAAAGACGTTAATTAAACTAAGTTTCAGAAGTTTTTAAACAGTGAAACAAAAAAAAAAAGACTTGCTCATTGAGCATCAAAACCAATGAGCACACCGAATGGCAACTTCTTTTGTTCGTTTATTGAACAAACTGTTTGATTTGAGCACACATCCTTAAAGACAGGCGATAATACGATATTGATTGAAAGGATGAGGTCAATATTTATTATTAACGGTTATGCCAAGGAACTGTGTGCAAATTTGAGTGACAGATATTGGAATTCTTGTGGGCCGTTTGCCATTGCCACTTGAGTTCAATCAATTTCCTGCTAGGAAGAGGCATAATTGATTTTGAGAACTTGAAATCGGATATGTGTTTGATTTAGATGGCAATGTACCTGAAAGGGGTTATACCTACAGTCGTCTAGATTGGCTTTTGAGAAGGTATTCAGGTATTCCATTCATCTTCAATTTTGTCTTTGCAACTTGTACACTTACATTGAATTCGAGCTATCGTTGTAGTTAAATGTTAGATTTCAAAATCATATGGAAACTTGCAGTGAACACAAAAACAAGTTCAACTCTTTTTGTAGCTGTCATAAGTGACAGCTGTGAGGTAAATCATACACAAGAATATATGTAGCCTTCATTTTCAGTTATCGATTGCAGGTCGTTGAAATTGGTAATTTCTTGGAACGATTAGAAAATCAAACATTTTCTGCATTTCACTTTTTGTGAATTTCGGGTGTGTAAATGAAAATTGGTGTTCTGCATTTCAATTTAGTACATTTTTCACTCGACTTTAATTTACTGTGTGCAATTGTCTGTGACATTCGTTTGGAAAACGTGTTAATAGGACTACCGGTTGAAAATGTCGTTATTGCAGACAAATTCATATCTATTACTCTGAGGTGAATTTTGACCATGACAGCTGTCACATCAGAAACTTCATGTCATTGTCTAATCATTTCAGTCTAAGTTATTGGTCATTAGTGAAAACACACAAGTTTTTGTAAAGCCGTAAAATGTCTACATTCGTGCCATCAAAACAACATTTGCGGGAATTTTTAATATGCTTCTTTCATTTAAAGAAAAAAGCAACCGAAGCGCATCAATTGCTTACCGAAGCTTACCCGGGCTATACTATAGACGCTAGAAAGTGTCAGCGGTGGTTTAAGCGGTTCAAAGATGGTGATTTCGAAACCGAAGACAAAGAACGCCTCGGCCAGGTGAAAAAGTTTGAAGACCATGAATTGGAGGCATTGCTCGATCAAGATCCGTCACAAACGCAAGAAGAACTTGCAAAATCATTTGGCGTCGCTCAGCAAATCATTTCCGATCGATTGAAATCAATGGGAATGATCCGAAAGGTAGGACATTGGGTGCCGTATGAATTGAAGCCACGAGACGTCGAACGCCGATTTGGCATGTCCGAAATGCTGCTTGAACGCCAAAAAATAAGTCTTTTTTGCATCGAATCGTCACTGGTGATAAAAATGGGTACATTACGATAACACAAAACGTGGGGCAACGTATGAATACCTCGGACATGCCTGAAGGTTATGCTGTGCATTTGGTGGGACCAGAAGGGTGTTGTGTATTATGAGCTGCTAAAACCGAATGAAACAATAACAGGCGAGGTCTACCGACGACAATTGATGCGTTTGAGCCGAGCACTGAAGGAAAAACTGCCAGGAACGGTCGCAGGACATGACAATGCTCGGCCACATGTTGCAAATGTCGTCAAAACTTAGCTTGAAACGCTCAAATGGGATGTCCTACCCTATCCGCCGTATAGTCCAGACCTGGTTGACCAGCACTTCCGTCATTTCCATGATCTCAAAAAATGGACCGATTCGTGGATTGCCGCCAAACCGGTCGAATTTTTCAGAACGGGTATCCATGAATTGCAGAAAAATGGGAAAAATGTGTGGCTAGCGATGGGCAATACTTTGAATATTGAATTTATATCTATTTTTCCTCAAAAAAGCATTAATTTTTGAAAAAAAAACGATATTTTCAACAGGTTCAAAAAGTTGCCAACTGGGGATTGACTCTTAAACGAAGGGTTCCGCGCTTTATAAGAGTATGCAACACTATATTTCTTTACTTTAAAATTTATTATAGCGTATTCTCTCATGAGAATACGAACTTCCAGATAGGAAATTAAAAAGTTTACAAAAATAAGGATTTTTAACGATCGCAATTTTAAAAGAATTTTTGATGCAGACTTTTTGTAGATATGTGTGAAGCTGTGATTCTGTTATTTTTTTGGGCAAATTCATGCGAGGAATTCATTTCAAAACCGAGTTAAAATTCGTTTGGAATCCATTGATGACCGTCTAGATGTGCGAACTCCAATTTCCCTCTCTGATGCGTGTCATATCGGTGTTAGTGTTTTGTTATCGCAACTTAAGATATTGTTTATTATTGTATTTTCTTGAAAATAAATAATTAAAGACAAGTGCAGTTGTCAACTTATTCAAGAAATTACTGTAAATTGGAAAATATTGAAAAATAAGCAAAAATGTATCTAAACATTGAATATCCTTGTGTGACTTAAATGCGTAATCAACAAACACAACGTCATGTAATGTTTACATTTTTTTTATATATGAACCCTTTGTTTTGAGTGATTTGAAATGCAGGGACAATTATAACTCAAAATAACATGAAATAATTTTTTTAATAATTTATTTTTTAAAACTGACATTTTTTTAATTTTTTTGGATTGAGAAAACTACCACAACGAAAGTAAAACACGTATGCATGGATATGACACTTCGTTTGGTTGGGTAGAAAACTATACAACATTTTGTCATTCATTCCACAATTTGTTGCTTAGGATATACAGCTCTGTGGCAGCCGGACGGACTGACGAACAGTGGAGGCTTAGTAACAGGGTTCCTTGACAGCCTTTGGGTTCCATAAAAAGTAAGTACAAATCTTGTTTCTTTTAATTATTTCAATTTACATTAGTTATTTGTTTACATACATATATATGGAAAAACATAAGAACTCTCACCAGGAAAAAAACCTTGTTGGCTTTTATGCAATCATTGAATGACGCCGAAGAATTGATTTAATTTAATTGATTGATAAAGATGAAGGAAGTGCACAAATTCGCCGGGGATTCAGCGCGGAAATTAGTTCCACCCGGCTTGAGTTTTTCTATTGCTGTTACTATTATGACCAAGAACGTTGTGTGCCCAACAAAACCAGTTCCGATCCAAACAAAAACCAAACTTTAGGAAATAGATTCAGCGCAAGCGAATACAAAATATACAAAGAAGACAAAACAAGAGAAGGAAGAGGACTTGGTACAGCTATCATCACAAGTAGCAACAAAGAGGGTTTTCAAAAACAAATACCTGCACTACACGTCCAAATCCTTTCCTGTATCAATAAATTTCCAGACTGGAGAAAATTTTCCGCTGATATTGAAAGTAATCTCCCAAGTTAACCAAAGCGATGTAAATCTGTTCAACGGCGATATTGACAGGCCAATGAACGATTCTGAGACGGTTGTCAACAACACTGTTAGCTGCCAAAAAATTACAAGCCACCAGTAAAGACAGGTACGACAACTGCCAAGGCAACATCTTCGGAAAAGGATTAAAGGGACTTTGCACTCAACGTAGAATAGAAGCATCAACTCACAGCTTCGATGTCCCAAAAAGCAATAAAGGAGTATTTCGAAAGCAACTCGAATACATGAAGCCAGAATCGGATACCTTCACGAAGATCAACAAAATTGTCAGAAGAACAAACAGCTGATTCGATTCGGAATGGAGACGAGATATTCAGCACGTCTTTAGAAAAGGCAGAAGCATTTGTGCTATGTTTGGAACAGAATATTAAGGAGAGGGCCCTTATGCGTCGTTCGGAGTTCATGGAGGTAGTGGATACGAGCATTAATGCAATGACAAGCAACGAAAATCCAATTACAAGTTTAACCAACGAAAATCCGGCAAAAAGGAGACAACCGTTGAGCCCTTAGACAGCGTTTGGATAAAAGGACTTATCTTCAAACTTATCCTCTTCACTTCGTAAGAGTCATTTACAGTTCTTTATCAAATTGAGTATTTTTTGTACAAATATTCAATGCAATATCATCAATTAAGCCACTGGTAGGAGGAGTCCAACAATGAGGAAGAATAGCACCAGTACTTTTTATTTTTCATGCATCGGATCAATGAGCATGCAATACACAGACGAAGACGCTGTTATGTTCAGATGACAGTTACATGCGCTACATCTATTTTCTTTCAGCCCTTAAATGAGAACAAGACCATATAATACAACTTTGGATTTAGTACCACAAATGGGGACTACAAATTAACAGAAGCTAAACAGAACTCGTATGTTTTAGGATATCGGCACCGAGGGGAAGACATAAATTTGCGACCCGTTGTCGGATCATTCAGATCACCCTCCTGAACTATCGCATCATCCAAAAATCAAGTACTGGGGAATATATTTCAGCGAGTGCTTCAAGTCTTAACAACATGTTTGCATGTGCAACACCCGGTACTGAAGAAATCAAATTGTCTTACCAAAAGCACCAAACTCAGGCTCATCATCAGGCCAGTAAAAACATACGGTTGACCAGTTTGGTTCACTGTATTTCCAAACGCAATGAGAAAGATCTCATAGTTTTAGAAAAGGATACTCCATTCATGGACAGGATTGTGACGACACCCATCGAACCATCGCAATGATTTCAGCCTCCGGTTGATTCTCGACCAGAGATTCGAAGAAGTGATCGATTGCGAGGAGACAAAATTCCGCGAGAAAGCAGACCGTAGATATTACAGAGTGCATAATCATTTATGAAATAAGTTTTAAATTATATTTCAATATAATAATTTTGTTTAAAAAACAATAGAAAACCGTCGGGCCCCTTTCAGTTGAGCCAATAATATGCAACGTTAGTTATAAGTAAAATTGTATATATTTTGGACAAATAAAAGAAAACTCTTAATCTAGAATAAGCAAATGTGCTAAGACACATCTACGCAAAATCCAAGTCGTAAAAAACAAGACACTCAAAATGATCTTGAACCTTCCTTGACATTTCTCAATAAATGAATTACACTAGCTAGCGAATTGAAATGGTTAAAACAATACTTCTTGTTTATCAGCTGATAATGGCTTGATTTCAAATCTAGCTTTATAAAACTAATATCATCTGATCTATAATCAATGTAGTGTTTTATTGTCATTTAATTTATTTATATTTATTTATTTATTCGCTTATTAATTTATTAACTATATTTTAAAGTATTTATTTATTTATTTATATATTTATTTATTTATTTATTTATTTATTAATTTATTTATTTATATACTTATTTACTTATTTATTTTTAAACAAATTCATTGATCTATTTATTTATTTATTTATTTACTTAATAATAAAACCTGTGAATGGAATCAAGTTTTACTTTTCTCAGCAACTGATCTGAATCCTCTTCTCTCTTGGCCTGGGCAACTTAATCTGATGAAAGCTTTTCTAGTGGCTTTTCCTTCAAAACAATTGTTCTGTGGTATACATTTAAGCTTTATATAAATATTTAAGCTGTTTGTAAAGATAAAAATCAGATTGTTATAGGACTACCGGTTGAAAATGTCGTTTTTTTTTCAAAAATCAATGTTTATTGAGGAAAAATAGAAATAAATTCAATATTCAAAGAATTGCCCATCGCTAGCCACACATTTTTCCCATTTTTTTGGCAATTCATGGATACCCGTTCTGAAAAATTCGACCGATTTGGCCGCAATCCACGAATCGATCAATTTTTTGACATCATCGAAATGACGGAAGTGCTGGTCAGCCATGTTGCATTGATCGGAAGAGATAGTTATCGGATGGCACAAGATCTGGACTATACGGCGGATGGGGTAGGACATCCCATTTGAGCGTTTCAAGGTAAGTTTTGACGACATTTGCAACATGTGACCGAGCATTGTCATGTTGCAAAATAGCTTTAACGTGTCTTGCGACCGTTTCCGGCCGTTTTACCTTCAGTGCTCGACTCAAACGCTTCAATTGTCGTCGGTAGACCTCGCCTGTGATTGTTTCATTCGGTTTAAGCAGCTCATAATACACAACACCCTTCTGGTCCCACCATATGCGCAGTATAAACTGCAGGCCATGAATATTCTGAACGGCCGTCGATGTTGAGGCTTGTCCCGGTTATCCATACGTTGCCCGACGTTTTGGATTATCGTAATGTACCCATTTTTCATCACCAATGACGATTCGATGCAAAAAAGACTTCTTTTTGTGGCGTTCAAGCAGCATTTCGGACATGCAAAATCGGCGGTCGACGTCTCGTGGCTTCAATTCATACGGCACCCAATGTCCTACATTTCGGATCATTCCCATTGCTTTCAAACGATCGGAAATGGTTTGCTGAGCGACGCCAAGTGACTTTCCAAGTTCTTCTTGCGTTTGTGACTTGATCGAGCAATGCCTCCAATTCATGGTCTTCAAACTTTTTCACCTGGTCGGGGCGTTCCTTGTCTTCGGTGTCGAAATCACCGCTGACACATTCTAACGTCTATAGTATAGCCCGGGTAAGCTTCGGTAAGCAATTGATGCGCTTCGGTTGCTTTTTTCTTTAAATGAAAGAAGCATTTTAAAACTTCCCGCAAATGTTGTTTTGATGGCACGAATGTTGACATTTTACGGCTTTCCAAAAACTTGTGTTTTCACTAATGACCAATAACCTAGACTGAATAAATGAGACAATGACATGAAGTTTCTGATGTGACAGCTGTCATGGTCAAAATTCACCTCAGTGTAATAGATATGTAGTTGTCTGCAATAACGACATTTTCAACCGGTAGTCATTATGTTGGCCATAATAAAATATCGATTTGTCTATCTTAATCTAAAAACAAATGAATTCATTTAAGGCTTGCGTTCCAAAATGATTGCATTCCTTACAAAACTGGTCTATGGCGTGTGTTCAAAATGAATTTGTTTATACAAAAATTTCACTTCCTTTTCGAAAGACGATTAAAATTGTGCCCCTTTGCAACGGGATCTTCTAGGCCTTCAAATATGTACACACTCGTATCTTCAAGTTTTTCTTCCCGGAAATAAATACACAGTGTAACTGACAGACTGACAAACGGATATACGCGTAGGCTCTTTCCTTCATCATATTTCTTTTTTCTTTTCTTTCCTTTTGCTCAGAAAAAAAAAACAGAATCCAAATAAAGCGAATCGTTGGAGACGGTCCATGATTAAGCGATAAAGCCTTCACAAAAAAAAAACCCATAAATCTGCCATGAAATAGAAACCCCCAAATCGAATTTTCAAAAAAAAAAAATAAAATAAAAATTTCACTTCTGTCCGCCATGCCATGATGAATCTTTTTTTTCCTCTGCTCCGTTTGATGGTTTCTATTGGGTTATTTCCGCCGAAGCCTTTTTTAGTATCTCATCTATTTGAAAGCCAGTATTTGGGGTTTATTCAAATTTGCCAGCATATTTTTCCTTCTCTTTGTTTTTCAACATTATTATTATTATTATTGGCGCTTTGCCTTTTTTAAACTAATCTGATCCAATTTCGCAACAAATTGCGCGCCTGGTTAAAAAGTTTAATTAAAAATCTCATAAACGAGCACGGTTGGGTTTTTCAATTGCAAATAACGCCTGCAGCCATCCGTGGGATAGGTGGAAAATTATTTGCCAGTCACTCGCTTAGGCGAGCTTGTATTTCGAAAACACAATCATGGTTTTTGGGAAAGAGCATGCCAGTGACTGATATATGGCACGGATGCAGGATGGTTAATGAGGATTGGCAATCCAAGCAAACTCAATCAGAACCAAAGCAAATACACAGAGCCCAGTAATTGACCAAAATTCACAGTTCGGAGAATGTCTACGGGGAAATACTGTTGGGGTCTGGTGTTGCTGTCACCGCTGGCTGGCTGGATGGCGCTGGCTGAACACCAAAACCTCATTTGCCTTTGTTTCTATACGCAAACGATTTGAAAGAAGATAAAGCGTTTTAATTATAGGAATGTGATTGACAGACTCTCGTTTCCAGCCTCACCTGGCTGCGGTCCACTGTGATTGTTTTTTTTTTACTTTAAGTGGCTTTCCGTAGAGAGAGAGTATTATGTTTAAGCTTTGGAATAGAAACCTCAATGGATCACTGGAAAAGTGGTGGTTGGATTGTTTTGATTGGAATATTTTATTTCCTATCCGGTAAAAGAGAATTTAAAAAAGGGTAAGTGGATAAAAAAATTTTGGCCACCTGGGTTACTAGAAAAAAATTGACAGAAAACAAATTAAAGGACATTTGACGAACAAAGTGTAGATCCTGTAAAGCCACGAGGACGTGCACTGTTAGGATCGAATGTTTGACGAGCTTCAACATTGGTATGTGTAACGATCGATCAATGTGACGTCCCCCAAATGCAGCAACTGTTCACACTTGGAGTTTCATTCCGGTGAGTGAACTAATATTGTTCAGGATGGAAATGTCTTGGCAAGCGGAATATATCGATTAATATCGCAGTAGGGTAAATATATTTTTGTTGTTTAAAAACAAACAAAACAAAACAAACAAGTTTTTAAACACTCAAACACAATTACAATCATCTGACTCGGCCACCACGGTCAATCACGTTGACCATCCTTGCGTTAGGAACTTTCGGCTATCCAAGTCCACAGATATAGGAAGATTAAAATAGGTTTTCAGATAAGGTTCCAGCAGGTACGGAGTTTCTGACGGTGGACTCTTTTTTTTTCTGCGTGATATATGTAATCCTAGAACAAATTTTGCAGTACTCTTGATACTCTGTATGTCGACATCAGACAGGAAAAAAATGGTTCGAAAAGGCTCAAGAAGCTCCCCAAGATATCCAGGGGAAAAAGAAAGAAAAATGAGTTTTCGAGGGAATCAGTATTAGTATACCGCTGAAACCGATACCGAGTTTGTGAGCACATCAGCTATTAATTTATAAATTAAATGACATAGTGATTTTTTTTTTTTTTTTGCAAATTTTATTAACCTCTATATTATGTTATTACTTAAGTGCTAGACAAAATTGCTTAAAACTAGCTTAATGTATAAAAATATTCTTATATAACTTACTGACCCTATGCGGGCTCTCTAAGTTAAACCTATTGCTAAATCTATATACATATGTTTGTCTTTCGACTATACTAGCGGTTGATTTATTTTTAATCAGAGGTAACTTAAAACTAAGAAAATCGGGCTTTACAAAAAAAAACTTAGTTACAGAGACTAATAGTAACTTATTATCTAACTTAAAATAACTTACTCTAACTAAACTAACTTATTTTTACCTTAATATTACGTCATATATACATGCAAAGCAGGTAGAGGCACATATGGCAACATATACCCACATATACGGATATGTGAACATCCCCTGTTTGCATATATATATATATATATAAATAAAAACTTAACCAAATCGACTTAACTACAGTAAGTCAGCCACCCGTGCGAAAAACGTTCGCGTCGAATTCGGCCAACTATACCTCAAGGGCTACGAAGGAATTGAGGATGGAGTTTCTTCCATTTAATTCTTAAGCCACCAAAAATGTCGGTGCTGGCGTTCGGCTTCTTTTATATCGCGATCAGAAACTGCCCTACTAAACCTCAGACGCTCCGTGGAACTAATTGCAACGTCTCGCTCATAGTTAAGCCGCTTATCCACAGCTCTTCGGGCAATGTGGAAGATTAGCGGTACCGCTAATCTATCCTGAATGAGACCTACCGTATCTAGATAGAGAAAAGCCTCGGGCGGGATAAAACCGTTAAGGCGCACCTGCTCGTAATACCTGTCATTGAAATAGTAAGCACCGCGGATCAGATTGTTGACAGAGTTCATTGCTCTTGCAACGTGATTTCGTGTCAGCTTTATAAGAAAATTGTCTTCTCTAATTACGTTCGCTCTATTGTATAGGACCTCGTTGGGATAGAATTTTTTGTATTCAGACTCTGGAGTTCTGTATAAACCTAGGCAAGTCCTGAGACATCGCCTCTCAAACAACCGAATCTTTTCCATTACGCTAGCTCCCACGTTGAACCACACGGGGCATCCATAGACGAGCATAGGCCGGATGAGGGCCATGTAGCAGATTACTTTTACCCTGGCATCAAGTTGCTGGCTATAAAACAGTTTTTTTGCTTGGGCAAAAGCACCCTTGGCTCTGGTTAGAGCAGCATCTACATTTTTGTTGAAATATAGAAACTGATCTAGCCAAATACCGAGGTATCGTACTACACTTCGACTCGCCAGTGGCTGTTCGTGCGGTCCCACAATTGACAGCTTTCGCCAATTCTTTATAGTATCCCTAGAGGCCCCAGACAACGGCGTCCTAAACAAAATACTTTCGCATTTCTGGAAGTTGATCTTCAACTTCCAGTCCTCGCAATAACGTTGAATCTCATCGAAGTCACGCTGCAAGAAATTTCTAATGACTTCTATTTTCGAGTCTGATCTGTACGCAATCAAATCGTCTGCGTACGCTATGGCATGGGGAAGGGATCTTACAAGGTCACTGGTGAATATGTTGAAGAGGATGGGCGAAATGACAGCCCCCTGTTGCAGTCCATTTATTAATTTGAATAGCCCGTTAGAAGTTATATTGCCATTTTTCACAATGAACTGTCTATTGACTAGCATATTGACAAGCATGTATAATAGTGGTTTGCAGATGCCCAGCCTACTCAGCTTGTAAAAGAGTCCTTCTAACCATACGGTATCGAAAGCCTTTTCCAGGTCGACCAGGCAGGCACCAGTGCATTGTTTCCTACTTTTGTTCCATTGGATATCTGATACCAGTTTAGTCGCGGCATGTATGCAGTCGTGCCCCGCTCTGAAACCGAATTGATTATCCGGGATAATATTTATGTCCTCAACCCACTCGGTCAGGGCTCTTTTGATTACCTTTTCAAAAACCTTACTGATGTACGGAAGGAGACTTATCAACCCGAGATAAGGCGGATTGGATGTGACCTTATTTCTTTTCGGAATAAGTTGCACCACTGCTGCGGATTATTAAACAAGGTTGTGTAAATGTCTACCGCTTTGATATACCGTCGATTCCTACGGATTTCTTACTTCAAAGCGAACCGAAGATAACCAAAAGATCTTCCTTTGATATAAATGGGGGATGTATCCCTTCATCGGCGACAACATCATTAGCCAAATTACCATCACTGAACATGGTAAAATCAGTGTTCTCCGATACTGTTTTCAAAAAATGGTGTAAGTATTTACAACATAAAGCAAAGAGTACAGTGGAAATCTTCAGAAAGTCTCCAGCATTTGATGAAGAAACAGCAAGTTTTTGAAGTCAATTTACGAAGAATTATCGGCTGATGATCTGATACAAAGGTGCTGGTGAAAAATACTTAGAGTAACGCCGAAACGCCTACTCCTATGCTGAGGAGTACGATGAACGACGAATAAGCCGTGCAGAGTGATCCACGTCCGAGGCATATCCTTAAAGGCAAGGGCTTCCCTCAGGTCAAAAAAAACTGGTAGAAAATGATACGTTTGAAGCCACCGAAGGGGTTATTATACGGTCCAGGCATAGCAACAGTCTAAGTTTAATGTGAGACGATTTTTAACAAAAAAAAAACAAGATTTTCGTAACTTTTTTTCTACAGTCCACCATATTTTGTTAAGGAAATTGAATAATTTGGAACTAAAGGGGTTTTCAACAGGGACGCTACAAAAGAAGAGCGACAGGGACAGCAAAAACGCCATATTTTTTGCTGCTGTTTTGACAATTCTCTTCACTCAGGTTTGCCATTTTATGATGGAAAGATATACGAGCCAACAACGAGTCGAAATTATTAAAACTTAATACCGAAATTCGGAGTCAGTGGCCTCAACGTTAAGAGCGCTACGTCCAATTTATGGTCGTCATAATCGCCCTAGCAGATCAACAATTTTGAATCCACAGGCACAGTACAAAATGTTCCCATGTCAGTGAGACAAAGAAGTGCCCGTAGCGTCGAGAACATTGCTGCCGCTGAGTTGCAGAAAGCCCAAATGTGTCTCTCAGACGTCGTTCTCAAGCGTTGGGCATCTCTGTGACGTCGTTTTTGCGAAAAGATCTTGGCCTACATCCTTACAAGATCAAATTGACGCAAGAACTGAAGCCGCTTGACCACCAGAAGCGTCGTATGTTCGTGAATTGGGCTGAGCAACAACTTGAAAACGATTCGGATTTTCATCGACAAATCATCTTCAGCGATGATGCTCATTTCTGGCTGAATGGCTCCGTCAATAAACAAAATATGCGGTATTGGTCAGGCAGCAATTCACACGTACTCCATGAGTCTTCAGTGCATACCGAAAAAACTACGGTTTGGTGTGGTTTATGGGCCGGCGGCGTCATTGGGCCGAACTTCTTCCGTGATGATCAAGACCAGCACGTTACTGTGAATGGGGATCGCTACCGTTCAATGATAACCGAATATTTTTTGCCCCAATTGGATGATATGGACTTGGAGGACATGTGCTTCCAACAGGACGGCGCCACAAGCCACACAGCGCATGTCACAATCAATTTATTGGAAACCAAGTTTGGAGAACGTGTTATCTCACGAAATGGTCCAGTCACTTGGCCGCCTCGGCCGTGCGATTTGACGCCGTTAGACTATCTCCTGTGGGGCTAGGTCAAGTCTATGGTATATGCCAACAAGGCAGCGACGATTGATGAGCTTCGTAAGAATATCGAACGTGAAATTGCAGCAGTATCGGCCGATTTATGCTTGAAAACCATCGAAAATTGGGTTCAGCGTCTGGACTTCTGCAAGCGTGCCCGTGGTGGCCATGCAAAAGAAATCGAGTTCCATACATAATGGCATCGAACGTACTTTCACAGGAATAAAGAATTTACTTTGATATCCAAAACCGTTTTTGTTTTATTTTAAAATTTATTTTTGTAGCGCTCTTATTGAAAACCCCTTTATAATCCATTCGATTATTTCATTTTAGACAAAATGAATCGTCGCTATTACCATGTCTAATTTAAAATAATTTAGTAATTAATTTATAAAAAAATGAAAATGATTGAGTTTTATTGTCTTATCAGCAAAAATTCCTTAAAAAACAGATTCTAGTCTACAGCCGTGAAAAGGCTTGATAGGTTGCAAAGTAACTACAGCTTTGCATAAAATTCGTAGAGCAAGATTTAGGAAGTCGATGAAACGAACACATAAAAGAGCACATTTTGTCATCCAAATGAGTTTGCAGAAAATGGACCAGCAGTCGAAATGAGAATAACACTTTAATATTTGAAATAAAAAAGATAAGATACATTTTTTTATTGATATAAAACTTTAGATTAGTTCATTAATCTTTAATTCACATACAATGCGACCCGTGCACTTTGTATAGTTTCTATATTTTTTGTTAAAACTTGTTTTCGTCGTACATTCTTCGTAAAATTTTTCAAACCCATATTCTTGGCCGGGTGGATCAACGCAGGTGTCAAGTTCGAGCATCCGAAATATAGCTTCCTCCGTGTCTGCCTAGTGTTGAACTTGGTTTGGTTCACCGCCATTTTAATTTCAATTTAAATTTTATTTTCTGGTTTGTTTTTTTTTTTTTTAATATTTAACAAATGATCAGTCCAAACCTAAAAATTTACAAATATGAATCATAAAGTTTTGTATTTATGTTAAACTAAATCTTTTTTTGGAGTCTTGAGCGATCAAATCGGGCTATCATGCAAAGCGTAAGGATGACCCGGAAACGAATCTTTCCCACCTGCGTAACGTGTGATCAATCGAAGGGTATTCATAACCCCCTAAAGCGCAAGTGTGTTATAAGAAAAAGTAAATGCGTTATCTACGGCTTCCTCGAAAAAATGAGACGCAATCTGATTTGGGTATAGAATTTTTCTACTTCATTTTAATAATGCGCAGATGTGCAAGTCATCTCCAAAAAGGAGTTAATATGATCAGTTTGGTTCCACCCAGCCCTCTATAATTGTCATCTGATCCCAGATATGCACTCAATTGAATAAAAGCTTTTATTAAATCACTTCACAACACAAAAACAACCTTTATTTGAGGAAAATATCGAGAAAAAAATCAGAGGCAAAAACCGCCTTTTTTCATAATTTTTCGTGGGCTATAGCCCAGGATTTTAAAATGCACTTTTTTCATAAATTTGGGTTTTATAAAAACTGAGTATGTGATCCTCACAGAAGCTTCAAACTGAGCGCAGATATAGAGAATTTGAGAAAAAGAACCTTTATTTGAGGAAAATATCGAGAAAAAAGTTAGAGGCAAAAATCGCCTTTTTTTCTTAATTTTTCGTGGGCTATAGCCCAGGATTTTAAAATGCACTTTTTTCGCGATTTTATGTTCCATAAAAACTGAGCATGCGATCCTCACAGAAGCTTCAAACTGAGCGCAGATATAGAGAATTTGAGAAAAACAACCCTTATTTGAGGAAAATATCGAGAAAAAAGTTAGAGGCGAAAATCACCTTTTTTCATAATTTTTCGTGGGCTATAGCCCAGGATTTTAAAATGCACTTTTTTCGCGATTTTATGTTTCATAAAAACTGAGTATGTGATCCTCACAGAGGCTTCAAACTGAGCACAATTATAGTGAATTTGAGAAAAACAAAATTTATTTGAGGAAAATATCGAGAAAAAAGTTAGAGGCAAAAATCGCCTTTTTTTTAAAAAGCACTTTTTTCATAAATTTGGGTTTTATAAAAACTGAGAAAGTGATCCTCACAGAGGCTTCAAACTGAGCGCAGATATTGTGAATTTGAGAAAAACAACCTTTATTTGAGGAAAATATCGAGAAAAAAATCAGAGGCAAAAACCGCCTTTTTTCATAATTTTTCGTGGGCTATAGCCCAGGATTTTAAAAAGCACTTTTTTCATAAATTTGGGTTTTATAAAAACTGAGTATGTGATCCTCACAGAGGCTTCAAACTGAGCGCAGATATAGAGAATTTGAGAAAAACAACCCTTATTTGAGGAAAATATCGAGAAAAAAGTTAGAGGCAAAAATCGCCTTTTTTCATAATTTTTCGTGGGCTATAGCCCAGGATTTTAAAATGCACTTTTTTCATAAATTTGGGTTTTATAAAAACTGAGTATGTGATCCTCACAGAGGCTTCAAACTGAGCGCAGATATAGAGAATTTGAGAAAAACAACCCTTATTTGAGGAAAATATCGAGAAAAAAGTTAGAGGCAAAAATCGCCTTTTTTCATAATTTTTCGTGGGCTATAGCCCAGGATTTTAAAAAGCACTTTTTTCATAAATTTGGGTTTTATAAAAACTGAGTATGTGATCCTCACAGAAGCTTCAAACTGAGCGCAGATATAGAGAATTTGAGAAAAAGAACCTTTATTTGAGGAAAATATCGAGAAAAAAGTTAGAGGCAAAAATCGCCTTTTTTTCTTAATTTTTCGTGGGCTATAGCCCAGGATTTTAAAATGCACTTTTTTCGCGATTTTATGTTCCATAAAAACTGAGCATGCGATCCTCACAGAAGCTTCAAACTGAGCGCAGATATAGAGAATTTGAGAAAAACAACCCTTATTTGAGGAAAATATCGAGAAAAGTTAGAGGCGAAAATCACCTTTTTTCATAATTTTTCGTGGGCTATAGCCCAGGATTTTAAAATGCACTTTTTTCGCGATTTTATGTTTCATAAAAACTGAGTATGTGATCCTCACAGAGGCTTCAAACTGAGCACAATTATAGTGAATTTGAGAAAAACAACCTTTATTTGAGGAAAATATCGAGAAAAAAGTTAGAGGCAAAAATCGCCTTTTTTTTAAAAAGCACTTTTTTCATAAATTTGGGTTTTATAAAAACTGAGAAAGTGATCCTCACAGAGGCTTCAAACTGAGCGCAGATATTGTGAATTTGAGAAAAACAACCTTTATTTGAGGAAAATATCGAGAAAAAAGTTAGAGGCAAAAATCGCCTTTTTTCATAATTTTTCGTGGGCTATAGCCCAGGATTTTAAAAAGCACTTTTTTCATAAATTTGGGTTTTATAAAAACTGAGTATGTGATATTCACAGAGGCTTCAAACTGAGCGCAGATATAGAGAATTTGAGAAAAAGAACCTTTATTTGAGGAAAATATCGAGAAAAAAGTTAGAGGCAAAAATCGCCTTTTTTTCTTAATTTTTCGTGGGCTATAGCCCAGGATTTTAAAATGCACTTTTTTCGCGATTTTATGTTTCATAAAAACTGAGTATGTGATCCTCACAGAGGCTTCAAACTGAGCACAATTATAGTGAATTTGAGAAAAACAACCTTTATTTGAGGAAAATATCGAGAAAAAAGTTAGAGGCAAAAATCGCCTTTTTTTTAAAAAGCACTTTTTTCATAAATTTGGGTTTTATAAAAACTGAGAAAGTGATCCTCACAGAGGCTTCAAACTGAGCGCAGATATTGTGAATTTGAGAAAAACAACCTTTATTTGAGGAAAATATCGAGAAAAAAGTTAGAGGCAAAAATCGCCTTTTTTCATAATTTTTCGTGGGCTATAGCCCAGGATTTTAAAAAGCACTTTTTCCGCGATTTTATGTTTCATAAAAACTGAGTATGCGATCCTCACAGAGGCTTCAAACTGAGCGCAGATTTAGTGAATTTGAGAAAAAGAACCTTTATTTGAGGAAAATATCGAGAAAAAAGTTAGAGGCAAAAATCGCCTTTTTTTTTTAATTTTTCGTGGGCTATAGCCCAGGATTTTAAAATGCACTTTTTTCGCGATTTTATGTTCCATAAAAACTGAGCATGCGATCCTCACAGAAGCTTCAAACTGAGCGCAGATATAGAGAATTTGAGAAAAACAACCTTTATTTGAGGAAAATATCGAGAAAAAAGTTAGAGGCAAAAATCGCCTTTTTTCATAATTTTTCGTGGGCTATAGCCCAGGATTTTAAAAAGCACTTTTTCCGCGATTTTATGTTTCATAAAAACTGAGTATGCGATCCTCACAGAGGCTTCAAACTGAGCGCAGATATAGTGAATTTGAGAAAAACAACCTTTATTTGAGGAAAATATCGAGAAAAAAATCAGAGGCAAAAATCGCCTTTTTTCATAATTTTTCGTGGGCTATAGCCCAGGATTTTAAAAAGCACTTTTTTCATAAATTTGGGTTTTATAAAAACTGAGTATGTGATCCTCAAAGAGGCTTCAAACTGAGCGCAGATATAGTGAATTTGAGAAAAACAACCTTTATTTGAGGAAAATATCGAGAAAAAAGTTAGAGGCAAAAATCGCCTTTTTTCATAATTTTTCGTGGGCTATAGCCCAGGATTTTAAAAAGCACTTTTTTCATAAATTTGGGTTTTATAAAAACTGAGTATGTGATCCTCAAAGAGGCTTCAAACTGAGCGCAGATATAGTGAATTTGAGAAAAACAACCTTTATTTGAGGAAAATATCGAGAAAAAAGTTAGAGGCAAAAATCGCCTTTTTTCATAATTTTTCGTGGGCTATAGCCCAGGATTTTAAAAAGCACTTTTTTCATAAATTTGGGTTTTATAAAAACTGAGTATGTGATCCTCAAAGAGGCTTCAAACTGAGCGCAAATACAGTGAATTTGAGAAAAACAACCTTTATTTGAGGAAAATATCGAGAAAAAAGTTAGAGGCAAAACTCGCCTTTTTTCATAATTTTTCGTGGGCTATAGCCCAGGATTTTAAAATGCACTTTTTTCTTAAATTTGGGTTTTATAAAAACTGAGTATGTGATCCTCAAAGAGGCTTCAAACTGAGCGCAGATACAGTGAATTTGAGAAAAACAACCTTTATTTGAGGAAAATATCGAGAAAAAAATCAGAGGCAAAAATCGCCTTTTTTCATAATTTTTCGTGGGCTATAGCCCAGGATTTTAAAAAGCACTTTTTTCATAAATTTGGGTTTTATAAAAACTGAGTATGTGATCCTCAAAGAGGCTTCAAACTGAGCGCAGATATAGTGAATTTGAGAAAAACAACCTTTATTTGAGGAAAATATCGAGAAAAAAGTTAGAGGCAAAAATCGCCTTTTTTCATAATTTTTCGTGGGCTATAGCCCAGGATTTTAAAAAGCACTTTTTTCATAAATTTGGGTTTTATAAAAACTGAGTATGTGATCCTCAAAGAGGCTTCAAACTGAGCAAAATATTTGAGGAAAATATCGAGAAAAAAATCAGAGGCAAAAATCGCCTTTTTTCATAATTTTTCGTGGGCTATAGCCCAGGATTTTAAAAAGCACTTTTTCCGCGATTTTATGTTTCATAAAAACTGAGTATGTGATATTCACAGAAGCTTCAAACTGAGCGCAGATATAGAGAATTTGAGAAAAAGAACCTTTATTTGAGGAAAATATCGAGAAAAAAGTTAGAGGCAAAAATCGCCTTTTTTTCTTAATTTTTCGTGGGCTATAGCCCAGGATTTTAAAATGCACTTTTTTCGCGATTTTATGTTCCATAAAAACTGAGCATGCGATCCTCACAGAAGCTTCAAACTGAGCGCAGATATAGAGAATTTGAGAAAAACAACCCTTATTTGAGGAAAATATCGAGAAAAAAGTTAGAGGCGAAAATCACCTTTTTTCATAATTTTTCGTGGGCTATATATAGCCCAGGATTTTAAAATGCACTTTTTTCGCGATTTTATGTTTCATAAAAACTGAGTATGTGATCCTCACAGAGGCTTCAAACTGAGCACAATTATAGTGAATTTGAGAAAAACAACCTTTATTTGAGGAAAATATCGAGAAAAAAGTTAGAGGCAAAAATCGCCTTTTTTTTAAAAAGCACTTTTTTCATAAATTTGGGTTTTATAAAAACTGAGAAAGTGATCCTCACAGAGGCTTCAAACTGAGCGCAGATATTGTGAATTTGAGAAAAACAACCTTTATTTGAGGAAAATATCGAGAAAAAAATCAGAGGCAAAAACCGCCTTTTTTCATAATTTTTCGTGGGCTATAGCCCAGGATTTTAAAAAGCACTTTTTTCATAAATTTGGGTTTTATAAAAACTGAGTATGTGATCCTCACAGAGGCTTCAAACTGAGCGCAGATATAGAGAATTTGAGAAAAACAACCCTTATTTGAGGAAAATATCGAGAAAAAAGTTAGAGGCAAAAATCGCCTTTTTTCATAATTTTTCGTGGGCTATAGCCCAGGATTTTAAAAAGCACTTTTTTCATAAATTTGGGTTTTATAAAAACTGAGTATGTGATCCTCACAGAAGCTTCAAACTGAGCGCAGATATAGAGAATTTGAGAAAAAGAACCTTTATTTGAGGAAAATATCGAGAAAAAAGTTAGAGGCAAAAATCGCCTTTTTTTCTTAATTTTTCGTGGGCTATAGCCCAGGATTTTAAAATGCACTTTTTTCGCGATTTTATGTTCCATAAAAACTGAGCATGCGATCCTCACAGAAGCTTCAAACTGAGCGCAGATATAGAGAATTTGAGAAAAACAACCCTTATTTGAGGAAAATATCGAGAAAAAAGTTAGAGGCGAAAATCACCTTTTTTCATAATTTTTCGTGGGCTATAGCCCAGGATTTTAAAATGCACTTTTTTCGCGATTTTATGTTTCATAAAAACTGAGTATGTGATCCTCACAGAGGCTTCAAACTGAGCACAATTATAGTGAATTTGAGAAAAACAACCTTTATTTGAGGAAAATATCGAGAAAAAAGTTAGAGGCAAAAATCGCCTTTTTT
Organism: Orthonevra nobilis; assembly: GCA_963555765.1. Classification (NCBI taxonomy): domain Eukaryota; kingdom Metazoa; phylum Arthropoda; class Insecta; order Diptera; family Syrphidae; genus Orthonevra; species Orthonevra nobilis. The sequence continues at coordinate 57,388,556 of OY743227.1, forward strand.
TTAAAAAGCACTTTTTTCATAAATTTGGGTTTTATAAAAACTGAGAAAGTGATCCTCACAGAGGCTTCAAACTGAGCGCAGATATTGTGAATTTGAGAAAAACAACCTTTATTTGAGGAAAATATCGAGAAAAAAGTTAGAGGCAAAAATCGCCTTTTTTCATAATTTTTCGTGGGCTATAGCCCAGGATTTTAAAAAGCACTTTTTTCATAAATTTGGGTTTTATAAAAACTGAGTATGTGATATTCACAGAGGCTTCAAACTGAGCGCAGATATAGAGAATTTGAGAAAAAGAACCTTTATTTGAGGAAAATATCGAGAAAAAAGTTAGAGGCAAAAATCGCCTTTTTTTCTTAATTTTTCGTGGGCTATAGCCCAGGATTTTAAAATGCACTTTTTTCGCGATTTTATGTTTCATAAAAACTGAGTATGTGATCCTCACAGAGGCTTCAAACTGAGCACAATTATAGTGAATTTGAGAAAAACAACCTTTATTTGAGGAAAATATCGAGAAAAAAGTTAGAGGCAAAAATCGCCTTTTTTTTAAAAAGCACTTTTTTCATAAATTTGGGTTTTATAAAAACTGAGAAAGTGATCCTCACAGAGGCTTCAAACTGAGCGCAGATATTGTGAATTTGAGAAAAACAACCTTTATTTGAGGAAAATATCGAGAAAAAAGTTAGAGGCAAAAATCGCCTTTTTTCATAATTTTTCGTGGGCTATAGCCCAGGATTTTAAAAAGCACTTTTTCCGCGATTTTATGTTTCATAAAAACTGAGTATGCGATCCTCACAGAGGCTTCAAACTGAGCGCAGATATAGTGAATTTGAGAAAAAGAACCTTTATTTGAGGAAAATATCGAGAAAAAAGTTAGAGGCAAAAATCGCCTTTTTTTTTTAATTTTTCGTGGGCTATAGCCCAGGATTTTAAAATGCACTTTTTTCGCGATTTTATGTTCCATAAAAACTGAGCATGCGATCCTCACAGAAGCTTCAAACTGAGCGCAGATATAGAGAATTTGAGAAAAACAACCTTTATTTGAGGAAAATATCGAGAAAAAAGTTAGAGGCAAAAATCGCCTTTTTTCATAATTTTTCGTGGGCTATAGCCCAGGATTTTAAAAAGCACTTTTTCCGCGATTTTATGTTTCATAAAAACTGAGTATGCGATCCTCACAGAGGCTTCAAACTGAGCGCAGATATAGTGAATTTGAGAAAAACAACCTTTATTTGAGGAAAATATCGAGAAAAAAATCAGAGGCAAAAATCGCCTTTTTTCATAATTTTTCGTGGGCTATAGCCCAGGATTTTAAAAAGCACTTTTTTCATAAATTTGGGTTTTATAAAAACTGAGTATGTGATCCTCAAAGAGGCTTCAAACTGCGCGCAGATATAGTGAATTTGAGAAAAACAACCTTTATTTGAGGAAAATATCGAGAAAAAAGTTAGAGGCAAAAATCGCCTTTTTTCATAATTTTTCGTGGGCTATAGCCCAGGATTTTAAAAAGCACTTTTTCCGCGATTTTATGTTTCATAAAAACTGAGTATGCGATCCTCACAGAGGCTTCAAACTGAGCGCAGATATAGTGAATTTGAGAAAAACAACCTTTATTTGAGGAAAATATCGAGAAAAAAATCAGAGGCAAAAATCGCCTTTTTTCATAATTTTTCGTGGGCTATAGCCCAGGATTTTAAAAAGCACTTTTTTCATAAATTTGGGTTTTATAAAAACTGAGTATGTGATCCTCAAAGAGGCTTCAAACTGAGCGCAGATATAGTGAATTTGAGAAAAACAACCTTTATTTGAGGAAAATATCGAGAAAAAAGTTAGAGGCAAAAATCGCCTTTTTTCATAATTTTTCGTGGGCTATAGCCCAGGATTTTAAAAAGCACTTTTTTCATAAATTTGGGTTTTATAAAAACTGAGTATGTGATCCTCAAAGAGGCTTCAAACTGAGCGCAGATATAGTGAATTTGAGAAAAACAACCTTTATTTGAGGAAAATATCGAGAAAAAAGTTAGAGGCAAAACTCGCCTTTTTTCATAATTTTTCGTGGGCTATAGCCCAGGATTTTAAAATGCACTTTTTTCTTAAATTTGGGTTTTATAAAAACTGAGTATGTGATCCTCAAAGAGGCTTCAAACTGAGCGCAGATACAGTGAATTTGAGAAAAACAACCTTTATTTGAGGAAAATATCGAGAAAAAAATCAGAGGCAAAAATCGCCTTTTTCATAATTTTTCGTGGGCTATAGCCCAGGATTTTAAAAAGCACTTTTTTCATAAATTTGGGTTTTATAAAAACTGAGTATGTGATCCTCAAAGAGGCTTCAAACTGAGCGCAGATATAGTGAATTTGAGAAAAACAACCTTTATTTGAGGAAAATATCGAGAAAAAAGTTAGAGGCAAAAATCGCCTTTTTTCATAATTTTTCGTGGGCTATAGCCCAGGATTTTAAAAAGCACTTTTTTCATAAATTTGGGTTTTATAAAAACTGAGTATGTGATCCTCAAAGAGGCTTCAAACTGAGGAAAATATTTGAGGAAAATATCGAGAAAAAAATCAGAGGCAAAAATCGCCTTTTTTCATAATTTTTCGTGGGCTATAGCCCAGGATTTTAAAAAGCACTTTTTCCGCGATTTTATGTTTCATAAAAACTGAGTATGTGATATTCACAGAGGCTTCAAACTGAGCGCAGATACAGTGAATTTGAGAAAAAGAACCTTTATTTGAGGAAAATATCGAGAAAAAAGTTAGAGGCAAAAATATCCTTTTTTCATAATTTTTCGTGGGCTATAGCCCAGGATTTTAAAAAGCACTTTTTTCATAAATTTGGGTTTTATAAAAACTGAGTATGTGATCCTCAAAGAGGCTTCAAACTGAGCGCAGATACAGTGAATTTGAGAAAAACAACCTTTATTTGAGGAAAATATCGAGAAAAAAGTAAGAGGCAAAAATCGCCTTTTTTCATAATTTTTCGTGGGCTATAGCCCAGGATTTTAAAATGCACTTTTTCCGCGATTTTATGTTTCATAAAAACTGAGTATGCGATCCTCACAGAGGCTTCAAACTGAGCGCAGATATAGTGAATTTGAGAAAAACAACCTTTATTTGAGGAAAATATCGAGAAAAAAATCAGAGGCAAAAATCGCCTTTTTTCATAATTTTTCGTGGGCTATAGCCCAGGATTTTAAAATGCACTTTTTTCGCGATTTTATGTTTCATAAAAACTGAGTATGTGATCCTCACAGAGGCTTCAAACTGAGCGCAGATAAAGTGAATTTGAGAAAAACAACCTTTATTTGAGGAAAATATAGAGAAAAAAATCAGAGGCAAAAATCGCCTTTTTTCATAATTTTTCGTGGGCTATAGCCCAGGATTTTAAAATGCACTTTTTTCGCGATTTTATGTTTCATAAAAACTGAGTATGTGATCCTCACAGAGGCTTCAAACTAAGCGCAATTATAGTAAATTTGAGAAAAACAACCTTTATTTGAGGAAAATATAGAGAAAAAAGTTAGAGGCTAAAATCGCCTTTTTTCACAATTTTTCGTGGGCTATAGCCCAGGATTTTAAAATGCACTTTTTTCATAAATTTGGGTTTTATAAAAACTGAGTATGTGATCCTCAAAGAGGCTTCAAACTGAGCGCAGATACAGTGAATTTGAGAAAAACAACCTTTATTTGAGGAAAATATCGAGAAAAAAGTAAGAGGCAAAAATCGCCTTTTTTCATAATTTTTCGTGGGCTATAGCCCAGGATTTTAAAATGCACTTTTTTCGCGATTTTATGTTTCATAAAAACTGAGTATGTGATCCTCACAGAGGCTTCAAACTGAGCGCAGATATAGTGAATTTGAGAAAAACAACCTTTATTTGAGGAAAATATAGAGAAAAAAGTTAGAGGCAAAAATCGCCTTTTTTCATAATTTTTCGTGGGCTATAGCCCAGGATTTTAAAATGCACTTTTTTCATAAATTTGGGTTTTATAAAAACTGAGTATGTGATCCTCACATAGGCTTCAAACTACGCGCAGATATAGTGAATTTGAGAAAAACAACAACAAAAATCGCCTTTTTTCATAATTTTTCGTGGGCTATAGCCCAGGATTTTAAAATGCACTTTTTTCATAAATTTGGGTTTTATAAAAACTGAGAAAGTGATCCTCAGAGAGGCTTCAAACTGAGCGCAGATATAGTAAATTTAAGAAAAACAACCTTTATTTGAGGAAAATATCGAGAAAAAAGTTAGAAGCAAAAATCGCCTTTTTTCATAATTTTTCGTGGGCTATAGCCCAGGATTTTAAAATGCACTTTTTTCGCGATTTTATGTTTCATAAAAACTGAGTATGTGATCCTCACAGAGGCTTCAAACTTAGCACAATTATAGTGAATTTGAGAAAAACAACCTTTATTTGAGGAAAATATCGAGAAAAAAGTTAGAGGCTAAAATCGCCTTTTTCACAATTTTTCGTGGGCTATAGCCCAGGATTTTAAAATGCACTTTTTTCATAAATTTGGGTTTTATAAAAACTGAGTATGTGATCCTCACATAGGCTTCAAACTACGCGCAGATATAGTGAATTTGAGAAAAACAACAACAAAAATCGCCTTTTTTCACAATTTTTCGTGGGCTATAGCCCAGGATTTTAAAATGCACTTTTTTCATAAATTTGGGTTTTATAAAAACTGAGAAAGTGATCCTCAGAGAGGCTTCAAACTGAGCGCAGATATAGTAAATTTAAGAAAAACAACCTTTATTTGAGGAAAATATAGAGAAAAAAGTTAGAGGCAAAAATCGCCTTTTTTCATAATTTTTCGTGGGCTATAGCCCAGGATTTTAAAATGCACTTTTTTCATAAATTTGGGTTTTATAAAAACTGAGTATGTGATCCTCACATAGGCTTCAAACTACGCGCAGATATAGTGAATTTGAGAAAAACAACAACAAAAATCGCCTTTTTTCATAATTTTTCGTGGGCTATAGCCCAGGATTTTAAAATGCACTTTTTTCATAAATTTGGGTTTTATAAAAACTGAGAAAGTGATCCTCAGAGAAGCTTCAAACTGAACGCAGATATAGTAAATTTAAGAAAAACAACCTTTATTTGAGGAAAATATAGAGAAAAAAGTTAGAGGCAAAAATCGCCTTTTTTCATAATTTTTCGTGGGCTATAGCCCAGGATTTTAAAATGCACTTTTTTCGCGATTTTATGTTTCATAAAAACTGAGTATGTGATCCTCACAGAGGCTTCAAACTGAGCGCAGATATAGTGAATTTGAGAAAAACAACCTTTATTTGAGGAAAATATAGAGAAAAAAGTTAGAGGCAAAAATCGCCTTTTTTCATAATTTTTCGTGGGCTATAGCCCAGGATTTTAAAATGCACTTTTTTCATAAATTTGGGTTTTATAAAAACTGAGTATGTGATCCTCACATAGGCTTCAAACTACGCGCAGATATAGTGAATTTGAGAAAAACAACAACAAAAATCGCCTTTTTTCATAATTTTTCGTGGGCTATAGCCCAGGATTTTAAAATGCACTTTTTTCATAAATTTGGGTTTTATAAAAACTGAGAAAGTGATCCTCAGAGAGGCTTCAAACTGAACGCAGATATAGTAAATTTAAGAAAAACAACCTTTATTTGAGGAAAATATAGAGAAAAAAGTTAGAGGCAAAAATCGCCTTTTTTCATAATTTTTCGTGGGCTATAGCCCAGGATTTTAAAATGCACTTTTTTCGCGATTTTATGTTTCATAAAAACTGAGTATGTGATCCTCACAGAGGCTTCAAACTTAGCACAATTATAGTGAATTTGAGAAAAACAACCTTTATTTGAGGAAAATATCGAGAAAAAAATCAGAGGCAAAAATCGCCTTTTTTCATAATTTTTCGTGGGCTATAGCCCAGGATTTTAAAATGCACTTTTTTCGCGATTTTATGTTTCATAAAAACTGAGTATGTGATCCTCACAGAGGCTTCAAACTGAGCGCAGATATAGTGAATTTGAGAAAAACAACCTTTATTTGAGGAAAATATCGAGAAAAAAATCAGAGGCAAAAATCGCCTTTTTTCATAATTTTTCGTGGGCTATAGCCCAGGATTTTAAAATGCACTTTTTTCGCGATTTTATGTTTCATAAAAACTGAGTATGTGATCCTCACAGAGGCTTCAAACTGAGCGCAGATATAGTGAATTTGAGAAAAACAACCTTTATTTGAGGAAAATATAGAGAAAAAAGTTAGAGGCAAAAATCGCCTTTTTTCATAATTTTTCGTGGGCTATAGCCCAGGATTTTAAAATGCACTTTTTTCATAAATTTGGGTTTTATAAAAACTGAGTATGTGATCCTCACATAGGCTTCAAACTACGCGCAGATATAGTGAATTTGAGAAAAACAACAACAAAAATCGCCTTTTTTCATAATTTTTCGTGGGCTATAGCCCAGGATTTTAAAATGCACTTTTTTCATAAATTTGGGTTTTATAAAAACTGAGAAAGTGATCCTCAGAGAGGCTTCAAACTGAACGCAGATATAGTAAATTTAAGAAAAACAACCTTTATTTGAGGAAAATATAGAGAAAAAAGTTAGAGGCAAAAATCGCCTTTTTTCATAATTTTTCGTGGGCTATAGCCCAGGATTTTAAAATGCACTTTTTTCGCGATTTTATGTTTCATAAAAACTGAGTATGTGATCCTCACAGAGGCTTCAAACTTAGCACAATTATAGTGAATTTGAGAAAAACAACCTTTATTTGAGGAAAATATCGAGAAAAAAATCAGAGGCAAAAATCGCCTTTTTTCATAATTTTTCGTGGGCTATAGCCCAGGATTTTAAAATGCACTTTTTTCGCGATTTTATGTTTCATAAAAACTGAGTATGTGATCCTCACAGAGGCTTCAAACTGAGCGCAGATATAGTGAATTTGAGAAAAACAACCTTTATTTGAGGAAAATATAGAGAAAAAAGTTAGAGGCAAAAATCGCCTTTTTTCATAATTTTTCGTGGGCTATAGCCCAGGATTTTAAAATGCACTTTTTTCATAAATTTGGGTTTTATAAAAACTGAGTATGTGATCCTCACATAGGCTTCAAACTACGCGCAGATATAGTGAATTTGAGAAAAACAACAACAAAAATCGCCTTTTTTCATAATTTTTCGTGGGCTATAGCCCAGGATTTTAAAATGCACTTTTTTCATAAATTTGGGTTTTATAAAAACTGAGAAAGTGATCCTCAGAGAGGCTTCAAACTGAGCGCAGATATAGTAAATTTAAGAAAAACAACCTTTATTTGAGGAAAATATCGAGAAAAAAGTTAGAAGCAAAAATCGCCTTTTTTCATAATTTTTCGTGGGCTATATCCCAGGATTTTAAAATGCACTTTTTTCGCGATTTTATGTTTCATAAAAACTGAGTATGTGATCCTCACAGAGGCTTCAAACTGAGCGCAGATATAGTGAATTTGAGAAAAACAACCTTTATTTGAGGAAAATATAGAGAAAAAAGTTAGAGGCAAAAATCGCCTTTTTTCATAATTTTTCGTGGGCTATAGCCCAGGATTTTAAAATGCACTTTTTTCGCGATTTTATGTTTCATAAAAACTGAGTATGTGATCCTCACAGAGGCTTCAAACTTAGCACAATTATAGTGAATTTGAGAAAAACAACCTTTATTTGAGGAAAATATCGAGAAAAAAGTTAGAGGCTAAAATCGCCTTTTTCACAATTTTTCGTGGGCTATAGCCCAGGATTTTAAAATGCACTTTTTTCATAAATTTGGGTTTTATAAAAACTGAGTATGTGATCCTCACATAGGCTTCAAACTACGCGCAGATATAGTGAATTTGAGAAAAACAACAACAAAAATCGCCTTTTTTCACAATTTTTCGTGGGCTATAGCCCAGGATTTTAAAATGCACTTTTTTCATAAATTTGGGTTTTATAAAAACTGAGAAAGTGATCCTCAGAGAGGCTTCAAACTGAGCGCAGATATAGTAAATTTAAGAAAAACAACCTTTATTTGAGGAAAATATCAAGAAAAAAGTTAGAAGCAAAAATCGCCTTTTTTCATAATTTTTCGTGGGCTATAGCCCAGGATTTTAAAATGCACTTTTTTCGCGATTTTATGTTTCATAAAAACTGAGTATGTGATCCTCACACAGGCTTCAAACTGAGCGCAGATATAGTGAATTTGAGAAAAACAACAACAAAAATCGCCTTTTTTCATAATTTTTCGTGGGCTATAGCCCAGGATTTTAAAATGCACTTTTTTCATAAATTTGGGTTTTATAAAAACTGAGAAAGTGATCCTCAGAGAGGCTTCAAACTGAACGCAGATATAGTAAATTTAAGAAAAACAACCTTTATTTGAGGAAAATATAGAGAAAAAAGTTAGAGGCAAAAATCGCCTTTTTTCATAATTTTTCGTGGGCTATAGCCCAGGATTTTAAAATGCACTTTTTTCATAAATTTGGGTTTTATAAAAACTGAGTATGTGATCCTCACATAGGCTTCAAACTACGCGCAGATATAGTGAATTTGAGAAAAACAACAACAAAAATCGCCTTTTTTCATAATTTTTCGTGGGCTATAGCCCAGGATTTTAAAATGCACTTTTTTCATAAATTTGGGTTTTATAAAAAGTGAGAAAGTGATCCTCAGAGAGGCTTCAAACTGAGCGCAGATATAGTAAATTTAAGAAAAACAACCTTTATTTGAGGAAAATATCGAGAAAAAAGTTAGAAGCAAAAATCGCCTTTTTTCATAATTTTTCGTGGGCTATAGCCCAGGATTTTAAAATGCACTTTTTTCGCGATTTTATGTTTCATAAAAACTGAGTATGTGATCCTCACACAGGCTTCAAACTGAGCGCAGATATAGTGAATTTGAGAAAAACAACAACAAAAATCGCCTTTTTTCATAATTTTTCGTGGGCTATAGCCCAGGATTTTAAAATGCACTTTTTTCATAAATTTGGGTTTTATAAAAACTGAGAAAGTGATCCTCAGAGAGGCTTCAAACTGAGCGCAGATATTGTGAATTTGAGAAAAACAACCTTTATTTGAGGAAAATATCGAGAAAAAAGTTAGAGGCTAAAATCGCCTTTTTTCACAATTTTTCGTGGGCTATAGCCCAGGATTTTAAAATCACTTTTTTCATAAATTTGGGTTTTATAAAAACTGAGAAAGTGATCCTCACAGAGGCTTCAAACTGAGCGCAGATATTGTGAATTTGAGAAAAACAACCTTTATTTGAGGAAAATATCGAGAAAAAAGTTAGAGGCTAAAATCGCCTTTTTTCACAATTTTTCGTGGGCTATAGCCCAGGATTTTAAAATGCACTTTTGTCGCGATTTTATGTTTGATAAAAACTGAGCATGTGATCCTCACACAGGCTTCAAACTGAGCGCAGATATAGTGAATTTGAGAAAAACAACAACAAAAATCGCCTTTTTTCATAATTTTTCGTGGGCTATAGCCCAGGATTTTAAAATGCACTTTTTTCATAAATTTGGGTTTTATAAAAACTGAGTATGTGATCCTCACAGAGGCTTCAAACTTAGCACAATTATAGTGAATTTGAGAAAAACAACCTTTATTTGAGGAAAATATCGAGAAAAAAGTTAGAGGCTAAAATCGCCTTTTTTCACAATTTTTCGTGGGCTATAGCCCAGGATTTTAAAATGCACTTTTTTCATAAATTTGGGTTTTATAAAAACTGAGTATGTGATCCTCACATAGGCTTCAAACTACGCGCAATTATAGTAAATTTGAGAAAAACAACCTTTATTTGAGGAAAGTATCGAGAAAAAAGTTAGAGGCTAAAATCGCCTTTTTTCACAATTTTTCGTGGGCTATAGCCCAGGATTTTAAAATGCACTTTTTTCATAAATTTGGGTTTTATAAAAACTGAGAAAGTGATCCTCACAGAGGCTTCAAACTGAGCGCAGATATTGTGAATTTGAGAAAAACAACCTTTATTTGAGGAAAATATCGAGAAAAAAGTTAGAGGCTAAAATCGCCTTTTTTCACAATTTTTCGTGGGCTATAGCCCAGGATTTTAAAATGCACTTTTTTCATAAATTTGGGTTTTATAAAAACTGAGTATGTGATCCTCACATAGGCTTCAAACTACGCGCAATTATAGTAAATTTGAGAAAAACAACCTTTATTTGAGGAAAATATCGAGAAAAAAGTTAGAGGCTAAAATCGCCTTTTTTCACAATTTTTCGTGGGCTATAGCCCAGGATTTTAAAATGCACTTTTTTCATAAATTTGGGTTTTATAAAAACTGAGAAAGTGATCCTCACAGAGGCTTCAAACTGAGCGCAGATATTGTGAATTTGAGAAAAACAACCTTTATTTGAGGAAAATATCGAGAAAAAAGTTAGAGGCTAAAATCGCCTTTTTTCACAATTTTTCGTGGGCTATAGCCCAGGATTTTAAAATGCACTTTTGTCGCGATTTTATGTTTGATAAAAACTGAGCATGTGATCCTCACACAGGCTTCAAACTGAGCGCAGATATAGTGAATTTGAGAAAAACAACCTTTATTTGAGGAAAATATAGAGAAAAAAGTTAGGGGCAAAAATCGCCTTTTTTCATAATTTTTCGTGGGCTATAGCCCAGGATTTTAAAATGCACTTTTTTCGCGATTTTATGTTTCATAAAAACTGAGTATGTGATCCTCACAGAGGCTTCAAACTTAGCACAATTATAGTGAATTTGAGAAAAACAACCTTTATTTGAGGAAAATATCGAGAAAAAAGTTAGAGGCTAAAATCGCCTTTTTTCACAATTTTTCGTGGGCTTAGCCCAGGATTTTAAAATGCACTTTTTTCATAAATTTGGGTTTTATAAAAACTGAGAAAGTGATCCTCACAGAGGCTTCAAACTGAGCGCAGATATTGTGAATTTGAGAAAAACAACCTTTATTTGAGGAAAATATCGAGAAAAAAGTTAGAGGCTAAAATCGCCTTTTTTTTCGTGGGCTATAGCCCAGGATTTTAAAATGCACTTTTGTCGCGATTTTATGTTTGATAAAAACTGAGCATGTGATCCTCACACAGGCTTCAAACTGAGCGCAGATATAGTGAATTTGAGAAAAACAACAACAAAAATCGCCTTTTTTCATAATTTTTCGTGGGCTATAGCCCAGGATTTTAAAATGCACTTTTTTCATAAATTTGGGTTTTATAAAAACTGAGTATGTGATCCTCACAGAGGCTTCAAACTTAGCACAATTATAGTGAATTTGAGAAAAACAACCTTTATTTGAGGAAAATATCGAGAAAAAAGTTAGAGGCTAAAATCGCCTTTTTTCACAATTTTTCGTGGGCTATAGCCCAGGATTTTAAAATGCACTTTTTTCATAAATTTGGGTTTTATAAAAACTGAGTATGTGATCCTCACATAGGCTTCAAACTACGCGCAATTATAGTAAATTTGAGAAAAACAACCTTTATTTGAGGAAAATATCGAGAAAAAAGTTAGAGGCTAAAATCGCCTTTTTTCACAATTTTTCGTGGGCTATAGCCCAGGATGTTAAAATGCACTTTTTTCATAAATTTGGGTTTTATAAAAACTGAGAAAGTGATCCTCACAGAGGCTTCAAACTGAGCGCAGATATTGTGAATTTGAGAAAAACAACCTTTATTTGAGGAAAATATCGAGAAAAAAGTTAGAGGCTAAAATCGCCTTTTTTCACAATTTTTCGTGGGCTATAGCCCAGGATTTTAAAATGCACTTTTGTCGCGATTTTATGTTTGATAAAAATTGAGCATGTGATCCTCACACAGGCTTCAAACTGAGCGCAGATATAGTGAATTTGAGAAAAACAACAACAAAAATCGCCTTTTTTCATAATTTTTCGTGGGCTATAGCCCAGGATTTTAAAATGCACTTTTTTCATAAATTTGGGTTTTATAAAAACTGAGAAAGTGATCCTCACAGAGGCTTCAAACTGAGCGCAGATATTGTGAATTTGAGAAAAACAACAACAAAAGTCGCCTTTTTTCATAATTTTTCGTGGGCTATAGCCCAGGATTTTAAAATGCACTTTTTTCGCGATTTTATGTTTCATAAAAACTGAGTATGTGATCCTCACAGAGGCTTCAAACTTAGCACAATTATAGTGAATTTGAGAAAAACAACCTTTATTTGAGGAAAACATCGAGAAAAAAGTTAGAGGCTAAAATCGCCTTTTTTCACAATTTTTCGTGGGCTATAGCCCAGGATTTTAAAATGCACTTTTTTCATAAATTTGGGTTTTATAAAAACTGAGAAAGTGATCCTCACAGAGGCTTCAAACTGAGCGCAGATATTGTGAATTTGAGAAAAACAACCTTTATTTGAGGAAAATATCGAGAAAAAAGTTAGAGGCTAAAATCGCCTTTTTTCACAATTTTTCGTGGGCTATAGCCCAGGATTTTAAAATGCACTTTTGTCGCGATTTTATGTTTGATAAAAATTGAGCATGTGATCCTCACACAGGCTTCAAACTGAGCGCAGATATAGTGAATTTGAGAAAAACAACAACAAAAATCGCCTTTTTTCATAATTTTTCGTGGGCTATAGCCCAGGATTTTAAAATGCACTTTTTTCATAAATTTGGGTTTTATAAAAACTGAGAAAGTGATCCTCACAGAGGCTTCAAACTGAGCGCAGATATTGTGAATTTGAGAAAAACAACAACAAAAGTCGCCTTTTTTCATAATTTTTCGTGGGCTATAGCCCAGGATTTTAAAATGCACTTTTTTCGCGATTTTATGTTTCATAAAAACTGAGTATGTGATCCTCACAGAGGCTTCAAACTTAGCACAATTATAGTGAATTTGAGAAAAACAACCTTTATTTGAGGAAAACATCGAGAAAAAAGTTAGAGGCTAAAATCGCCTTTTTTCACAATTTTTCGTGGGCTATAGCCCAGGATTTTAAAATGCACTTTTTTCATAAATTTGGGTTTTATAAAAACTGAGAAAGTGATCCTCACAGAGGCTTCAAACTGAGCGCAGATATTGTGAATTTGAGAAAAACAACCTTTATTTGAGGAAAATATCGAGAAAAAAGTTAGAGGCTAAAATCGCCTTTTTTCACAATTTTTCGTGGGCTATAGCCCAGGATTTTAAAATGCACTTTTTTCATAAATTTGGGTTTTATAAAAACTGAGAAAGTGATCCTCACAGAGGCTTCAAACTGAGCGCAGATATTGTGAATTTGAGAAAAACAACCTTTATTTGAGGAAAATATCGAGAAAAAAGTTAGAGGCAAAAATCGCCTTTTTTCATAATTTTTCGTGGGCTATAGCCCAGGATTTTAAAATGCACTTTTGTCGCGATTTTATGTTTGATAAAAACTGAGTATGTGATCCTCACACAGGCTTCAAACTGAGCGCAGATATAGTGAATTTGAGAAAAACAACAACAAAAATCGCCTTTTTTCATAATTTTTCGTGGGCTATAGCCCAGGATTTTAAAATGCACTTTTTTCATAAATTTGGGTTTTATAAAAACTGAGAAAGTGATCCTCACAGAGGCTTCAAACTGAGCGCAGATATAGTAAATTTAAGAAAAACAACCTTTATTTGAGGAAAATATCGAGAAAAAAGTTAGAAGCAAAAATCGCCTTTTTTCATAATTTTTCGTGGGCTATAGCCCAGGATTTTAAAATGCACTTTTTTCGCGATTTTATGTTTCATAAAAACTGAGTATGTGATCCTCACAGAGGCTTCAAACTGAGCGCAGATATAGTGAATTTGAGAAAAACAACCTTTATTTGAGGAAAATATAGAGAAAAAAGTTAGAGGCAAAAATCGCCTTTTTTCATAATTTTTCGTGGGCTATAGCCCAGGATTTTAAAATGCACTTTTTTCGCGATTTTATGTTTCATAAAAACTGAGTATGTGATCCTCACAGAGGCTTCAAACTTAGCACAATTATAGTGAATTTGAGAAAAACAACCTTTATTTGAGGAAAATATCGAGAAAAAAGTAAGAGGCTAAAATCGCCTTTTTTCACAATTTTTCGTGGGCTATAGCCCAGGATTTTAAAATGCACTTTTTTCATAAATTTGGGTTTTATAAAAACTGAGAAAGTGATCCTCACAGAGGCTTCAAACTGAGCGCAGATATAGTGAATTTGAGAAAAACAACAACAAAAATCGCCTTTTTTCATAATTTTTCGTGGGCTATAGCCCAGGATTTTAAAATGCACTTTTTTCATAAATTTGGGTTTTATAAAAACTGAGAAAGTGATCCTCACAGAGGCTTCAAACTGAGCGCAGATATAGTAAATTTAAGAAAAACAACCTTTATTTGAGGAAAATATCGAGAAAAAAGTTAGAAGCAAAAATCGCCTTTTTTCATAATTTTTCGTGGGCTATAGCCCAGGATTTTAAAATGCACTTTTTTCGCGATTTTATGTTTCATAAAAACTGAGTATGTGATCCTCACAGAGGCTTCAAACTTAGCACAATTATAGTGAATTTGAGAAAAACAACCTTTATTTGAGGAAAATATCGAGAAAAAAGTTAGAGGCTAAAATCGCCTTTTTTCACAATTTTTCGTGGGCTATAGCCCAGGATTTTAAAATGCACTTTTTTCATAAATTTGGGTTTTATAAAAACTGAGTATGTGATCCTCACATAGGCTTCAAACTACGCGCAATTATAGTAAATTTGAGAAAAACAACCTTTATTTGAGGAAAATATCGAGAAAAAAGTTAGAGGCTAAAATCGCCTTTTTTCACAATTTTTCGTGGGCTATAGCCCAGGATTTTAAAATGCACTTTTTTCATAAATTTGGGTTTTATAAAAACTGAGAAAGTGATCCTCACAGAGGCTTCAAACTGAGCGCAGATATAGTAAATTTAAGAAAAACAACCTTTATTTGAGGAAAATATCGAGAAAAAAGTTAGAAGCAAAAATCGCCTTTTTTCATAATTTTTCGTGGGCTATAGCCCAGGATTTTAAAATGCACTTTTTTCGCGATTTTATGTTTCATAAAAACTGAGTATGTGATCCTCACAGAGGCTTCAAACTGAGCGCAGATATAGTGAATTTGAGAAAAACAACCTTTATTTGAGGAAAATATAGAGAAAAAAGTTAGAGGCAAAAATCGCCTTTTTTCATAATTTTTCGTGGGCTATAGCCCAGGATTTTAAAATGCACTTTTTTCGCGATTTTATGTTTCATAAAAACTGAGTATGTGATCCTCACAGAGGCTTCAAACTTAGCACAATTATAGTGAATTTGAGAAAAACAACCTTTATTTGAGGAAAATATCGAGAAAAAAGTAAGAGGCTAAAATCGCCTTTTTTCACAATTTTTCGTGGGCTATAGCCCAGGATTTTAAAATGCACTTTTTTCATAAATTTGGGTTTTATAAAAACTGAGAAAGTGATCCTCACAGAGGCTTCAAACTGAGCGCAGATATAGTGAATTTGAGAAAAACAACAACAAAAATCGCCTTTTTTCATAATTTTTCGTGGGCTATAGCCCAGGATTTTAAAATGCACTTTTTTCATAAATTTGGGTTTTATAAAAACTGAGAAAGTGATCCTCACAGAGGCTTCAAACTGAGCGCAGATATAGTAAATTTAAGAAAAACAACCTTTATTTGAGGAAAATATCGAGAAAAAAGTTAGAAGCAAAAATCGCCTTTTTTCATAATTTTTCGTGGGCTATAGCCCAGGATTTTAAAATGCACTTTTTTCGCGATTTTATGTTTCATAAAAACTGAGTATGTGATCCTCACAGAGGCTTCAAACTTAGCACAATTATAGTGAATTTGAGAAAAACAACCTTTATTTGAGGAAAATATCGAGAAAAAAGTTAGAAGCAAAAATCGCCTTTTTTCATAATTTTTCGTGGGCTATAGCCCAGGATTTTAAAATGCACTTTTTTCGCGATTTTATGTTTCATAAAAACTGAGTATGTGATCCTCACAGAGGCTTCAAACTTAGCACAATTATAGTGAATTTGAGAAAAACAACCTTTATTTGAGGAAAATATCGAGAAAAAAGTTAGAGGCTAAAATCGCCTTTTTTCACAATTTTTCGTGGGCTATAGCCCAGGATTTTAAAATGCACTTTTTTCATAAATTTGGGTTTTATAAAAACTGAGTATGTGATCCTCACATAGGCTTCAAACTACGCGCAATTATAGTAAATTTGAGAAAAACAACCTTTATTTGAGGAAAATATCGAGAAAAAAGTTAGAGGCTAAAATCGCCTTTTTTCACAATTTTTCGTGGGCTATAGCCCAGGATTTTAAAATGCACTTTTTTCATAAATTTGGGTTTTATAAAAACTGAGAAAGTGATCCTCACAGAGGCTTCAAACTGAGCGCAGATATTGTGAATTTGAGAAAAACAACCTTTATTTGAGGAAAATATCGAGAAAAAAGTTAGAGGCAAAAATCGCCTTTTTTCATAATTTTTCGTGGGCTATAGCCCAGGATTTTAAAATGCACTTTTGTCGCGATTTTATGTTTGATAAAAACTGAGTATGTGATCCTCACACAGGCTTCAAACTGAGCGCAGATATAGTGAATTTGAGAAAAACAACAACAAAAATCGCCTTTTTTCATAATTTTTCGTGGGCTATAGCCCAGGATTTTAAAATGCACTTTTTTCGCGATTTTATGTTTCATAAAAACTGAGTATGTGATCCTCACAGAGGCTTCAAACTTAGCACAATTATAGTGAATTTGAGAAAAACAACCGTTATTTGAGGAAAACATCGAGAAAAAAGTTAGAGGCTAAAATCGCCTTTTTCACAATTTTTCGTGGGCTATAGCCCAGGATTTTAAAATGCACTTTTTTCATTAATTTGGGTTTTATAAAAATTGAGAAAGTGATCCTCACAGAGGCTTCAAACTGAGCGCAGATATTGTGAATTTGATAAAAACAACCTTTATTTCAGGAAAATATCGAGAAAAAAGTTAGAGGCTAAAATCGCCTTTTTTCACAATTTTTCGTGGGCTATAGCCCAGGATTTTAAAATGCACTTTTTTCATAAATTTGGGTTTTATAAAAACTGAGAAAGTGATCCTCACAGAGGCTTCAAACTGAGCGCAGATAAAGTGAATTTGAGAAAAACAACCTTTATTTGAGGAAAATATCGAGAAAAAAGTTAGAGGCTAAAATCGCCTTTTTTCACAATTTTTCGTGGGCTATAGCCCAGGATTTTAAAATGCACTTTTTTCATAAATTTGGGTTTTATAAAAACTGAGAAAGTGATCCTCACAGAGGCTTCAAACTGAGCGCAGATATAGTAAATTTAAGAAAAACAACCTTTATTTGAGGAAAATATCGAGAAAAAAGTTAGAAGCAAAAATCGCCTTTTTTCATAATTTTTCGTGGGCTATAGCCCAGGATTTTAAAATGCACTTTTTTCGCGATTTTATGTTTCATAAAAACTGAGTATGTGATCCTCACAGAGGCTTCAAACTGAGCGCAGATATAGTGAATTTGAGAAAAACAACCTTTATTTGAGGAAAATATAGAGAAAAAAGTTAGAGGCAAAAATCGCCTTTTTTCATAATTTTTCGTGGGCTATAGCCCAGGATTTTAAAATGCACTTTTTTCGCGATTTTATGTTTCATAAAAACTGAGTATGTGATCCTCACAGAGGCTTCAAACTTAGCACAATTATAGTGAATTTGAGAAAAACAACCTTTATTTGAGGAAAATATCGAGAAAAAAGTAAGAGGCTAAAATCGCCTTTTTTCACAATTTTTCGTGGGCTATAGCCCAGGATTTTAAAATGCACTTTTTTCATAAATTTGGGTTTTATAAAAACTGAGAAAGTGATCCTCACAGAGGCTTCAAACTGAGCGCAGATATAGTGAATTTGAGAAAAACAACCTTTATTTGAGGAAAATATCGAGAAAAAAGTTAGAGGCTAAAATCGCCTTTTTTCACAATTTTTCGTGGGCTATAGCCCAGGATTTTAAAATGCACTTTTTTCGCGATTTTATGTTTCATAAAAACTGAGTATGTGATCCTCACAGAGGCTTCAAACTGAGCGCAGATAAAGTGAATTTGAGAAAAACAACCTTTATTTGAGGAAAATATCGAGAAAAAAGTTAGAGGCTAAAATCGCCTTTTTTCACAATTTTTCGTGGGCTATAGCCCAGGATTTTAAAATGCACTTTTTTCATAAATTTGGGTTTTATAAAAACTGAGAAAGTGATCCTCACAGAGGCTTCAAACTGAGCGCAGATATAGTGAATTTGAGAAAAACAACAACAAAAATCGCCTTTTTTCATAATTTTTCGTGGGCTATAGCCCAGGATTTTAAAATGCACTTTTTTCATAAATTTGGGTTTTATAAAAACTGAGAAAGTGATCCTCACAGAGGCTTCAAACTGAGCGCAGATATAGTAAATTTAAGAAAAACAACCTTTATTTGAGGAAAATATCGAGAAAAAAGTTAGAAGCAAAAATCGCCTTTTTTCATAATTTTTCGTGGGCTATAGCCCAGGATTTTAAAATGCACTTTTTTCGCGATTTTATGTTTCATAAAAACTGAGTATGTGATCCTCACAGAGGCTTCAAACTTAGCACAATTATAGTGAATTTGAGAAAAACAACCTTTATTTGAGGAAAATATCGAGAAAAAAGTTAGAAGCAAAAATCGCCTTTTTTCATAATTTTTCGTGGGCTATAGCCCAGGATTTTAAAATGCACTTTTTTCGCGATTTTATGTTTCATAAAAACTGAGTATGTGATCCTCACAGAGGCTTCAAACTTAGCACAATTATAGTGAATTTGAGAAAAACAACCTTTATTTGAGGAAAATATCGAGAAAAAAGTTAGAGGCTAAAATCGCCTTTTTTCACAATTTTTCGTGGGCTATAGCCCAGGATTTTAAAATGCACTTTTTTCATAAATTTGGGTTTTATAAAAACTGAGTATGTGATCCTCACATAGGCTTCAAACTACGCGCAATTATAGTAAATTTGAGAAAAACAACCTTTATTTGAGGAAAATATCGAGAAAAAAGTTAGAGGCTAAAATCGCCTTTTTTCACAATTTTTCGTGGGCTATAGCCCAGGATTTTAAAATGCACTTTTTTCATAAATTTGGGTTTTATAAAAACTGAGAAAGTGATCCTCACAGAGGCTTCAAACTGAGCGCAGATATTGTGAATTTGAGAAAAACAACCTTTATTTGAGGAAAATATCGAGAAAAAAGTTAGAGGCAAAAATCGCCTTTTTTCATAATTTTTCGTGGGCTATAGCCCAGGATTTTAAAATGCACTTTTGTCGCGATTTTATGTTTGATAAAAACTGAGTATGTGATCCTCACACAGGCTTCAAACTGAGCGCAGATATAGTGAATTTGAGAAAAACAACAACAAAAATCGCCTTTTTTCATAATTTTTCGTGGGCTATAGCCCAGGATTTTAAAATGCACTTTTTTCGCGATTTTATGTTTCATAAAAACTGAGTATGTGATCCTCACAGAGGCTTCAAACTTAGCACAATTAAAGTGAATTTGAGAAAAACAACCGTTATTTGAGGAAAACATCGAGAAAAAAGTTAGAGGCTAAAATCGCCTTTTTTCACAATTTTTCGTGGGCTATAGCCCAGGATTTTAAAATGCACTTTTTTCATTAATTTGGGTTTTATAAAAATTGAGAAAGTGATCCTCACAGAGGCTTCAAACTGAGCGCAGATATTGTGAATTTGATAAAAACAACCTTTATTTCAGGAAAATATCGAGAAAAAAGTTAGAGGCTAAAATCGCCTTTTTTCACAATTTTTCGTGGGATTTAGCCCAGGATTTTAAAATGCACTTTTTTCGCGATTTTATGTTTCATAAAAACTGAGTATGTGATCCTCACAGAGGCTTCAAACTGAGCGCAGATAAAGTGAATTTGAGAAAAACAACCTTTATTTGAGGAAAATATAGAGAAAAAAGTTAGAGGCAAAAATCGCCTTTTTTCATAATTTTTCGTGGGCTATAGCCCAGGATTTTAAAATGCACTTTTGTCGCGATTTTATGTTTGATAAAAACTGAGTATGTGATCCTCACACAGACTTCAAACTGAGCGCAGATATAGTGAATTTGAGAAAAACAACAACAAAAATCGCCTTTTTTCATAATTTTTCGTGGGCTATAGCCCAGGATTTTAAAATGCACTTTTTTCATAAATTTGGGTTTTATACAAACTGAGAAAGTGATCCTCACAGAGGCTTCAAACTGAGCGCAGATATTGTGAATTTGAGAAAAACAGCCTTTATTTGAGGAAAATATCGAGAAAAAAGTTAGAGGCTAAAATCGCCTTTTTTCACAATTTTTCGTGGGCTATAGCCCAGGATTTTAAAATGCACTTTTTTCATAAATTTGGGTTTTATAAAAACTGAGAAAGTGATCCTCACAGAGGCTTCAAACTGAGCGCAGATATTGTGAATTTGAGAAAAACAACCTTTATTTGAGGAAAATATCGAGAAAAAAGTTAGAGGCAAAAATCGCCTTTTTTCATAATTTTTCGTGGGCTATAGCCCAGGATTTTAAAATGCACTTTTGTCGCGATTTTATGTTTGATAAAAACTGAGTATGTGATCCTCACACAGGCTTCAAACTGAGCGCAGATATAGTGAATTGGAGAAAAACAACAACAAAAATCGCCTTTTTTCATAATTTTTCGTGTTCTATAGCCCAGGATTTTAAAATGCATTTTTTTCATAAATTTGGGTTTTATAAAAACTGAGAAAGTGATCCTCACAGAGGCTTCAAACTGAGCGCAGATATTGTGAATTTGAGAAAAACAACCTTTATTTGAGGAAAATATCGAGAAAAAAGTTAGAGGCAAAAATCGCCTTTTTTCATAATTTTTCGTGGGCTATAGCCCAGGATTTTAAAATGCACTTTTGTCGCGATTTTATGTTTGATAAAAACTGAGTATGTGATCCTCACACAGGCTTCAAACTGAGCGCAGATATAGTGAATTTGAGAAAAACAACAACAAAAATCGCCTTTTTTCATAATTTTTCGTGGGCTATAGCCCAGGATTTTAAAATGCACTTTTTTCATAAATTTGGGTTTTATAAAAACTGAGAAAGTGATCCTCACAGAGGCTTCAAACTGAGCGCAGATATTGTGAATTTGAGAAAAACAACCTTTATTTGAGGAAAATATCGAGAAAAAAAGTTAGAGGCTAAAATCGCCTTTTTTCACAATTTTTCGTGGGCTATAGCCCAGGATTTTAAAAAGCACTTTTTTCATAAATTTGGGTTTTATAAAAACTGAGAAAGTGATCCTCACAGAGGCTTCAAACTGAGCGCAGATATTGTGAATTTGAGAAAAACAACCTTTATTTGAGGAAAATATCGAGAAAAAAGTTAGAGGCAAAAATCGCCTTTTTTCATAATTTTTCGTGGGCTATAGCCCAGGATTTTAAAATGCACTTTTGTCGCGATTTTATGTTTGATAAAAACTGAGTATGTGATCCTCACACAGGCTTCAAACTGAGCGCAGATATAGTGAATTTGAGAAAAACAACAACAAAAATCGCCTTTTTTCATAATTTTTCGTGGGCTATAGCCCAGGATTTTAAAATGCACTTTTTTCATAAATTTGGGTTTTATAAAAACTGAGAAAGTGATCCTCACAGAGGCTTCAAACTGAGCGCAGATATTGTGAATTTGAGAAAAACAACCTTTATTTGAGGAAAATATCGAGAAAAAAAGTTAGAGGCTAAAATCGCCTTTTTTCACAATTTTTCGTGGGCTATAGCCCAGGATTTTAAAATGCACTTTTTTCATAAATTTGGGTTTTATAAAAACTGAGAAAGTGATCCTCACAGAGGCTTCAAACTGAGCACAGATATTGTGAATTTGAGAAAAACAACCTTTATTTGAGGAAAATATCGAGAAAAAAGTTAAAGGCTAAAATCGCCTTTTTTCACAATTTTTCGTGGGCTATAGCCCAGGATTTTAAAATGCACTTTTTTCATAAATTTGGGTTTTATAAAAACTGAGTATGTGATCCTCACATAGGCTTCAAACTAAGCGCAATTATAGTAAATTTGAGAAAAACAACCTTTATTTGAGGAAAATATCGAGAAAAAAGTTAGAGGCAAAAATCGCCTTTTTTCATAATTTTTCGTGGGCTATAGCCCAGGATTTTAAAATGCACTTTTTTCATAAATTTGGGTTTTATAAAAACTGAGAAAGTGATCCTCACAGAGGCTTCAAACTGAGCACAGATATTGTGAATTTGAGAAAAACAACCTTTATTTGAGGAAAATATCGAGAAAAAAGTTAGAGGCAAAAATCGCCTTTTTTCATAATTTTTCGTGGGCTATAGCCCAGGATTTTAAAATGCACTTTTTTCATAAATTTGGGTTTTATAAAAACTGAGAAAGTGATCCTCACAGAGGCTTCAAACTGAGCGCAGATATTGTGAATTTGAGAAAAACAACCTTTATTTGAGGAAAATATCGAGAAAAAAGTTAGAGGCTAAAATCGCCTTTTTTCACAATTTTTCGTGGGCTATAGCCCAGGATTTTAAAATGCATTTTTTTCATAAATTTGGGTTTTATAAAAACTGAGTATGTGATCCTCACATTGGCTTCAAACTAAACGCAATTATAGTAAATTTGAGAAAAACAACCTTTATTTGAGGAAAATATCGAGAAAAAAGTTAGAAGCAAAAATCGCCTTTTTTCATAATTTTTCGTGGGCTATAGCCCAGGATTTTAAAAAACACTTTTTTCATAAATTTGGGTTTTATAAAAACTGAGTATGTGATCCTCACATAGGCTTCAAACTAAACGCAATTATAGTAAATTTGAGAAAAACAACCTTTATTTGAGGAAAATATCGAGAAAAAAGTTAGAGGCAAAAATCGCCTTTTTTCATAATTTTTCGTGGGCTATAGCCCAGGATTTTAAAATGCACTTTTGTCGCGATTTTATGTTTGATAAAAACTGAGTATGTGATCCTCACACAGGCTTCAAACTGAGCGCAGATATAGTGAATTTGAGAAAAACAACAACAAAAATCGCCTTTTTTCATAATTTTTCGTGGGCTATAGCCCAGGATTTTAAAATGCATTTTTTTCATAAATTTGGGTTTTATAAAAACTGAGAAAGTGATCCTCACAGAGGCTTCAAACTGAGCGCAGATATTGTGAATTTGAGAAAAACAACCTTTATTTGAGGAAAATATCGAGAAAAAAAGTTAGAGGCTAAAATCGCCTTTTTTCACAATTTTTCGTGGGCTATAGCCCAGGATTTTAAAAAGCACTTTTTTCATAAATTTGGGTTTTATAAAAACTGAGAAAGTGATCCTCACAGAGGCTTCAAACTGAGCGCAGATATTGTGAATTTGAGAAAAACAACCTTTATTTGAGGAAAATATCGAGAAAAAAGTTAGAGGCTAAAATCGCCTTTTTTCACAATTTTTCGTGGGCTATAGCCCAGGATTTTAAAATGCACTTTTTTCATAAATTTGGGTTTTATAAAAACTGAGAAAGTGATCCTCACAGAGGCTTCAAACTGAGCGCAGATATTGTGAATTTGAGAAAAACAACCTTTATTTGAGGAAAATATCGAGAAAAAAGTTAGAGGCTAAAATCGCCTTTTTTCACAATTTTTCGTGGGCTATAGCCCAGGATTTTAAAATGCATTTTTTTCATAAATTTGGGTTTTATAAAAACTGAGTATGTGATCCTCACATTGGCTTCAAACTAAACGCAATTATAGTAAATTTGAGAAAAACAACCTTTATTTGAGGAAAATATCGAGAAAAAAGTTAGAAGCAAAAATCGCCTTTTTTCATAATTTTTCGTGGGCTATAGCCCAGGATTTTAAAAAACACTTTTTTCATAAATTTGGGTTTTATAAAAACTGAGTATGTGATCCTCACATAGGCTTCAAACTAAACGCAATTATAGTAAATTTGAGAAAAACAACCTTTATTTGAGGAAAATATCGAGAAAAAAGTTAGAGGCAAAAATCGCCTTTTTTCATAATTTTTCGTGGGCTATAGCCCAGGATTTTAAAATGCACTTTTGTCGCGATTTTATGTTTGATAAAAACTGAGTATGTGATCCTCACACAGGCTTCAAACTGAGCGCAGATATAGTGAATTTGAGAAAAACAACAACAAAAATCGCCTTTTTTCATAATTTTTCGTGGGCTATAGCCCAGGATTTTAAAATGCATTTTTTTCATAAATTTGGGTTTTATAAAAACTGAGAAAGTGATCCTCACAGAGGCTTCAAACTGAGCGCAGATATTGTGAATTTGAGAAAAACAACCTTTATTTGAGGAAAATATCGAGAAAAAAAGTTAGAGGCTAAAATCGCCTTTTTTCACAATTTTTCGTGGGCTATAGCCCAGGATTTTAAAAAGCACTTTTTTCATAAATTTGGGTTTTATAAAAACTGAGAAAGTGATCCTCACAGAGGCTTCAAACTGAGCGCAGATATTGTGAATTTGAGAAAAACAACCTTTATTTGAGGAAAATATCGAGAAAAAAGTTAGAGGCAAAAATCGCCTTTTTTCATAATTTTTCGTGGGCTATAGCCCAGGATTTTAAAATGCACTTTTGTCGCGATTTTATGTTTGATAAAAACTGAGTATGTGATCCTCACACAGGCTTCAAACTGAGCGCAGATATAGTGAATTTGAGAAAAACAACAACAAAAATCGCCTTTTTTCATAATTTTTCGTGGGCCCAGGATTTTAAAATGCACTTTTTTCATAAATTTGGGTTTTATAAAAACTGAGAAAGTGATCCTCACAGAGGCTTCAAACTGAGCGCAGATATTGTGAATTTGAGAAAAACAACCTTTATTTGAGGAAAATATCGAGAAAAAAAGTTAGAGGCTAAATTCGCCTTTTTTCACAATTTTTCGTGGGCTATAGCCCAGGATTTTAAAATGCACTTTTTTCATAAATTTGGGTTTTATAAAAACTGAGAAAGTGATCCTCACAGAGGCTTCAAACTGAGCACAGATATTGTGAATTTGAGAAAAACAACCTTTATTTGAGGAAAATATCGAGAAAAAAGTTAGAGGCAAAAATCGCCTTTTTTCATAATTTTTCGTGGGCTATAGCCCAGGATTTTAAAATGCACTTTTTTCATAAATTTGGGTTTTATAAAAACTGAGAAAGTGATCCTCACAGAGGCTTTAAACTGAGCGCAGATATTGTGAATTTGAGAAAAACAACCTTTATTTGAGGAAAATATCGAGAAAAAAGTTAGAGGCTAAAATCGCCTTTTTTCACAATTTTTCGTGGGCTATAGCCCAGGATTTTAAAATGCACTTTTTTCATAAATTTGGGTTTTATAAAAACTGAGTATGTGATCCTCACATAGGCTTCAAACTAAGCGCAATTATAGTAAATTTGAGAAAAACAACCTTTATTTGAGGAAAATATCGAGAAAAAAGTTAGAGGCAAAAATCGCCTTTTTTCATAATTTTTCGTGGGCTATAGCCCAGGATTTTAAAATGCACTTTTTTCATAAATTTGGGTTTTATAAAAACTGAGAAAGTGATCCTCACAGAGGCTTCAAACTGAGCACAGATATTGTGAATTTGAGAAAAACAACCTTTATTTGAGGAAAATATCGAGAAAAAAGTTAGAGGCAAAAATCGCCTTTTTTCATAATTTTTCGTGGGCTATAGCCCAGGATTTTAAAATGCACTTTTTTCATAAATTTGGGTTTTATAAAAACTGAGAAAGTGATCCTCACAGAGGCTTCAAACTGAGCGCAGATATTGTGAATTTGAGAAAAACAACCTTTATTTGAGGAAAATATCGAGAAAAAAGTTAGAGGCTAAAATCGCCTTTTTTCACAATTTTTCGTGGGCTATAGCCCAGGATTTTAAAATGCACTTTTTTCATAAATTTGGGTTTTATAAAAACTGAGTATGTGATCCTCACATTGGCTTCAAACTAAACGCAATTATAGTAAATTTGAGAAAAACAACCTTTATTTGAGGAAAATATCGAGAAAAAAGTTAGAAGCAAAAATCGCCTTTTTTCATAATTTTTCGTGGGCTATAGCCCAGGATTTAAAAAAACACTTTTTTCATAAATTTGGGTTTTATAAAAACTGAGTATGTGATCCTCACATAGGCTTCAAACTAAACGCAATTATAGTAAATTTGAGAAAAACAACCTTTATTTGAGGAAAATATCGAGAAAAAAGTTAGAAGCAAAAATCGCCTTTTTTCATAATTTTTCGTGGGCTGTAGCCCAGGATTTTAAAATGCACTTTTTTCGCGATTTTATGTTTCATAAAAACTGAGTATGTGATCCTCACAGAGGCTTCAAGCTGAGCGCAGATAAAGTGAATTTGAGAAAAACAACCTTTATTTGAGGAAAATATCGAGAAAAAAGTTAGAGGCAAAAATCGCCTTTTCTCATAATTTTTCGTGGGCTATAGCCGAGGATTTTAAAATGCACTTTTTTCGCGATTTTATGTTTCATAAAAACTGAGTATGTGATCCTCACAGAGGCTTCAAACTGAGCACAATTATAGTGAATTTGAGAAAAACAACCTTTATTTGAGGAAAATATCGAGAAAAAAGTTAGAGGCTAAAATCGCCTTTTTTCACAATTTTTCGTGGGCTATAGCCCAGGATTTTAAAATGCACTTTTTTCATAAATTTGGGTTTTATAAAAACTGAGTATGTGATCCTCACATAGGCTTCAAACTGAGCGCAGATATTGTGAATTTGAGAAAAACAACCTTTATTTGAGGAAAATATCGAGAAAAAAGTTAGAGGCTAAAATCGCCTTTTTTCACAATTTTTCGTGGGCTATAGCCGAGGATTTTAAAATGCACTTTTTTCGCGATTTTATGTTTCATAAAAACTGAGTATGTGATCCTCACAGAGGCTTCAAACTGAGCACAATTATAGTGAATTTGAGAAAAACAACCTTTATTTGAGGAAAATATCGAGAAAAAAGTTAGAGGCTAAAATCGCCTTTTTTCACAATTTTTCGTGGGCTATAGCCCAGGATTTTAAAATGCACTTTTTTCATAAATTTGGGTTTTATAAAAACTGAGTATGTGATCCTCACATAGGCTTCAAACTAAGCACAATTATAGTAAATTTAAGAAAAACAACCTTTATTTGAGGAAAATATCGAGAAAAAAGTTAGAAGCAAAAATCGCCTTTTTTCATAATTTTTCGTGGGCTATAGCCCAGGATTTTAAAATGCACTTTTTTCGCGATTTTATGTTTCATAAAAACTGAGTATGTGATCCTCACAGAGGCTTCAAACTGAGCACAATTATAGTGAATTTGAGAAAAACAACCTTTATTTGAGGAAAATATCGAGAAAAAAGTTAGAGGCAAAAATCGCCTTTTTTCATAATTTTTCGTGGGCTATAGCCCAGGATTTTAAAATGCACTTTTTTCATAAATTTGGGTTTTATAAAAACTGAGAAAGTGATCCTCACAGAGGCTTCAAACTGAGCGCAGATAAAGTGAATTTGAGAAAAACAACCTTTATTTGAGGAAAATATCGAGAAAAAAGTTAGAGGCTAAAATCGCCTTTTTTCACAATTTTTCGTGGGCTATAGCCCAGGATTTTAAAATGCACTTTTTTCATAAATTTGGGTTTTATAAAAACTGAGAAAGTGATCCTCACAGAGGCTTCAAACTGAGCGCAGATATTGTGAATTTGAGAAAAACAACCTTTATTTGAGGAAAATATCGAGAAAAAAGTTAGAAGCAAAAATCGCCTTTTTCATAATTTTTCGTGGGCTATAGCCCAGGATTTTAAAAAGCACTTTTTTCATAAATTTGGGTTTTATAAAAACTGAGAAAGTGATCCTCACATAGGCTTCAAACTAAGCGCAATTATAGTAAATTTAAGAAAAACAACCTTTATTTGAGGAAAATATCGAGAAAAAAGTTAGAGGCTAAAATCGCCTTTTTTCACAATTTTTCGTGGGCTATAGCCCAGGATTTTAAAATGCACTTTTTTCATAAATTTGGGTTTTATAAAAACTGAGTATGTGATCCTCACATAGGCTTCAAACTAAGCGCAATTATAGTAAATTTAAGAAAAACAACCTTTATTTGAGGAAAATATCGAGAAAAAAGTTAGAAGCAAAAATCGCCTTTTTTCATAATTTTTCGTGGGCTATAGCCCAGGATTTTAAAATGCACTTTTTTCGCGATTTTATGTTTCATAAAAACTGAGTATGTGATCCTCACAGAGGCTTCAAACTGAGCACAATTATAGTGAATTTGAGAAAAACAACCTTTATTTGAGGAAAATATCGAGAAAAAAGTTAGAGGCAAAAATCGCCTTTTTTCATAATTTTTCGTGGGCTATAGCCCAGGATTTTAAAATGCACTTTTTTCATAAATTTGGGTTTTATAAAAACTGAGAAAGTGATCCTCACAGAGGCTTCAAACTGAGCGCAGATAAAGTGAATTTGAGAAAAACAACCTTTATTTGAGGAAAATATCGAGAAAAAAGTTAGAGGCTAAAATCGCCTTTTTTCACAATTTTTCGTGGGCTATAGCCCAGGATTTTAAAATGCACTTTTTTCATAAATTTGGGTTTTATAAAAACTGAGAAAGTGATCCTCACATAGGCTTCAAACTAAGCGCAATTATAGTAAATTTAAGAAAAACAACCTTTATTTGAGGAAAATATCGAGAAAAAAGTTAGAAGCAAAAATCGCCTTTTTTCATAATTTTTCGTGGGCTATAGCCCAGGATTTTAAAATGCACTTTTTTCGCGATTTTATGTTTCATAAAAACTGAGTATGTGATCCTCACAGAGGCTTCAAACTGAGCACAATTATAGTGAATTTGAGAAAAACAACCTTTATTTGAGGAAAATATCGAGAAAAAAGTTAGAGGCAAAAATCGCCTTTTTTCATAATTTTTCGTGGGCTATAGCCCAGGATTTTAAAATGCACTTTTTTCGCGATTTTATGTTTCATAAAAACTGAGTATGTGATCCGCACAGAGGCTTCAAACTGAGCGCAGATAAAGTGAATTTGAGAAAAACAACCTTTATTTGAGGAAAATATCGAGAAAAAAGTTAGAGGCAAAAATCGCCTTTTTTCATAATTTTTCGTGGGCTATAGCCCAGGATTTTAAAATGCACTTTTTTCGCGATTTTATGTTTCATAAAAACTGAGTATGTGATCCTCACAGAGGCTTCAAACTTAGCACAATTATAGTGAATTTGAGAAAAACAACCTTTATTTGAGGAAAATATCGAGAAAAAAGTTAGAGGCTAAAATCGCCTTTTTTCACAATTTTTCGTGGGCTATAGCCCAGGATTTTAAAATGCACTTTTTTCATAAATTTGGGTTTTATAAAAACTGAGTATGTGATCCTCACATAGGCTTCAAACTACGCGCAATTATAGTAAACTTGAGAAAAACAACCTTTATTTGAGGAAAATATCGAGAAAAAAGTTAGAAGCAAAAATCGCCTTTTTTCATAATTTTTCGTGGGCTATAGCCCAGGATTTTAAAATGCACTTTTTTCGCGATTTTATGTTTCATAAAAACTGAGTATGTGATCCTCACAGAGGCTTCAAACTGAGCACAATTATAGTGAATTTGAGAAAAACAACCTTTATTTGAGGAAAATATCGAGAAAAAAGTTAGAGGCTAAAATCGCCTTTTTTCACAATTTTTCGTGGGCTATAGCCCAGGATTTTAAAATGCACTTTTTTCATAAATTTGGGTTTTATAAAAACTGAGTATGTGATCCTCACAGAGGCTTCAAACTGAGCGCAGATATTGTGAATTTGAGAAAAACAACCTTTATTTGAGGAAAATATCGAGAAAAAAGTTAGAGGCTAAAATCGCCTTTTTTCACAATTTTTCGTGGGCTATAGCCCAGGATTTTAAAATGCACTTTTTTCATAAATTTGGGTTTTATAAAAACTGAGTATGTGATCCTCACATAGGCTTCAAACTAAGCGCAATTATAGTAAATTTGAGAAAAACAACCTTTATTTGAGGAAAATATCGAGAAAAAAGTTAGAAGCAAAAATCGTCTTTTTTCATAATTTTTCGTGGGCTATAGCCCAGGATTTTAAAAAGCAGTTTTTTCATAAATTTGGGTTTTATAAAAACTGAGAAAGTGATCCTCACAGAGGCTTCAAACTGAGCGCAGATATTGTGGATTTGAGAAAAACAACCTTTATTTGAGGAAAATATCGAGAAAAAAGTTAGAGGCAAAAAATCGCCTTTTTTCATAATTTTTCGTGGGCTATAGCCCAGGATTTTAAAAAGCACTTTTTTCATAAATTTGGGTTTTATAAAAACTGAGAAAGTGATCCTCACAGAGGCTTCAAACTGAGCGCAGATATTGTGAATTTGAGAAAAACAACCTTTATTTGAGGAAAATATCGAGAAAAAAGTTAGAAGCAAAAATCGTCTTTTTTCATAATTTTTCGTGGGCTATAGCCCAGTATTTTAAAAAGCACTTTTTTCATAAATTTGGGTTTTATAAAAACTGAGAAAGTGATCCTCACAGAGGCTTCAAACTGAGCGCAGATGTTGTGAATTTGAGAAAAACAACCTTTATTTGAGGAAAATATCGAGAAAAAAGTTAGAGGCAAAAATCGCCTTTGTTCATAATTTTTCGTGGGCTATAGCCCAGGATTTTAAAAAGCACTTTTTTCATAAATTTGGGTTTTATAAAAACTGAGAAAGTGATCCTCACAGAGGCTTCAAACTGAGCGCAGATATTGTGAATTTGAGAAAAACAACCTTTATTTGAGGAAAATATCGAGAAAAAAGTTAGAGGCTAAAATCGCCTTTTTTCACAATTTTTCGTGGGCTATAGCCCAGGATTTTAAAATGCACTTTTTTCGCGATTTTATGTTTCATAAAAACTGAGTATTTGATCCTCACAGAGGCTTCAACCTGAGCACAATTATAGTGAATTTGAGAAAAACAACCTTTATTTGAGGAAAATATCGAGAAAAAAGTTAGAGGCTAAAATCGCCTTTTTTCACAATTTTTCGTGGGCTATAGCCCAGGATTTTAAAATGCACTTTTTTCGCGATTTTATGTTTCATAAAAACTGAGTATTTGATCCTCACAGAGGCTTCAAACTGAGCACAATTATAGTGAATTTGAGAAAAACAACCTTTATTTGAGGAAAATATCGAGAAAAAAGTTAGAGGCTAAAATCGCCTTTTTTCATAATTTTTCGTGGGCTATAGCCCAGGATTTTAAAAAGCACTTTTTTCATAAATTTGGGTTTTATAAAAACTGAGAAAGTGATCCTCACATAGGCTTCAAACTAAGCGCAATTATAGTAAATTTGAGAAAAACAACCTTTATTTGAGGAAAATATCGAGAAAAAAGTTAGAAGCAAAAATCGCCTTTTTTCATAATTTTTCGTGGGCTATAGCCCAGGATTTTAAAATGCACTTTTTTCGCGATTTTATGTTTCATAAAAACTGAGTATGTGATCCTCACAGAGGCTTCAAACTGAGCACAATTATAGTGAATTTGAGAAAAACAACCTTTATTTGAGGAAAATATCGAGAAAAAAGTTAGAAGCAAAAATCGTCTTTTTTCATAATTTTTCGTGGGCTATAGCCCAGGATTTTAAAAAGCACTTTTTTCATAAATTTGGGTTTTATAAAAACTGAGAAAGTGATCTTCACAGAGGCTTCAAACTGAGCGCAGATGTTGTGAATTTGAGAAAAACAACCTTTATTTGAGGAAAATATCGAGAAAAAAGTTAGAGGCAAAAATCGCCTTTTTTCATAATTTTTCGTGGGCTATAGCCCAGGATTTTAAAAAGCACTTTTTTCATAAATTTGGGTTTTATAAAAACTGAGGAAGTGATCCTCACAGAGGCTTCAAACTGAGCGCAGATATTGTGAATTTGAGAAAAACAACCTTTATTTGAGGAAAATATCGAGAAAAAAGTTAGAAGCAAAAATCGCCTTTTTTCATAATTTTTCGTGGGCTATAGCTCAGGATTTTAAAATGCACTTTTTTCGCGATTTTATGTTTCATAAAAACTGAGTATGTGATCCTCACAGAGGCTTCAAACTGAGCACAATTATAGTGAATTTGAGAAAAACAACCTTTATTTGAGGAAAATATCGAGAAAAAAGTTAGAAACAAAAATCGCCTTTTTTCATAATTTTTCGTGGGCTATAGCCCAGGATTTTAAAAAGCACTTTTTCATAAATTTTGGGTTTTATAAAAACTGAGAAAGTGATCCTCACAGAAACTTCAAACTGAGCGCAGATATTGTGAATTTGAGAAAAACAACCTTTATTTGAGGAAAATATCGAGAAAAAAGTTAGAGGCAAAAATCGCCTTTTTTCATAATTTTTCGTGGGCTATAGCCCATGATTTTAAAAAGCACTTTTTTCATAAATTTTGGGTTTTATAAAAACTGAGAAAGTGATCCTCACAGAGGCTTCAAACTGAGCGCAGATATTGTGAATTTGAGAAAAACAACCTTTATTTGAGGAAAATATCGAGAAAAAAGTTAGAGGCAAAAATCGCCTTTTTTCACAATTTTTCGTGGGCTATAGCCCAGGATTTTAAAATGCACTTTTTTCATAAATTTGGGTTTTATAAAAACTGAGTATGTGATCCTCACATAGGCTTCAAACTAAGCGCAATTATAGTAAATTTGAGAAAAACAACCTTTATTTGAGGAAAATATCGAGAAAAAAGTTAGAAGCAAAAATCGCCTTTTTTCATAATTTTTCGGTGGCTATAGCCCAGGATTTTAAAATGCACTTTTTTCGCGATTTTATGTTTCATAAAAACTGAGTATGTGATCCTCACAGAGGCTTCATACTGAGCACAATTATAGTGAATTTGAGAAAAACAACCTTTATTTGAGGAAATTATCGAGAAAAAAGTTAGAGGCTAAAATCGCCTTTTTTCACAATTTTTCGTGGGCTATAGCCCAGGATTTTAAAAAGCACTTTTTTCATAAATTTGGGTTTTATAAAAACTGAGAAAGTGATCCTCACAGAGGCTTCAAACTGAGCGCAGATATTGTGAATTTGAGAAAAACAACCTTTATTTGAGGAAAATATCGAGAAAAAAGTTAGAAGCAAAAATCGCCTTTTTTCATAATTTTTCGTGGGCTATAGCCCAGGATTTTAAAATGCACTTTTTTCGCGATTTTATGTTTCATAAAAACTGAGTATGTGATCCTCACAGAGGCTTCAAACTGAGCACAATTATAGTGAATTTGAGAAAAACAACCTTTATTTGAGGAAAATATCGAGAAAAAAGTTTGAGGCAAAAATCGCCTTTTTTCATAATTTTTCGTGGGCTATAGCCCAGGATTTTAAAATGCACTTTTTTCATAAATTTGGGTTTTATAAAAACTGAGTATGTGATCCTCACATAGGCTTCAAACTAAGCGCAATTATAGTAAATTTGAGAAAAACAACCTTTATTTGAGGAAAATATCGAGAAAAAAGTTAGAAGCAAAAATCGCCTTTTTTCATAATTTTTCGGTGGCTATAGCCCAGGATTTTAAAATGCACTTTTTTCGCGATTTTATGTTTCATAAAAACTGAGTATGTGATCCTCACAGAGGCTTCATACTGAGCACAATTATAGTGAATTTGAGAATAACAACCTTTATTTGAGGAAAATATCGAGAAAAAAGTTAGAGGCAAAAATCGCCTTTTTTCATAATTTTTCGTGGGCTATAGCCCAGGATTTTAAAAAGCACTTTTTTCATAAATTTTGGGTTTTATAAAAACTGAGAAAGTGATCCTCACAGAGGCTTCAAACTGAGCGCAGATAAAGTGAATTTGAGAAAAACAACCTTTATTTGAGGAAATTATCGAGAAAAAAGTTAGAGGCTAAAATCGCCTTTTTTCACAATTTTTCGTGGGCTATAGCCCAGGATTTTAAAAAGCACTTTTTTCATAAATTTGGGTTTTATAAAAACTGAGAAAGTGATCCTCACAGAGGCTTCAAACTGAGCGCAGATATTGTGAATTTGAGAAAAACAACCTTTATTTGAGGAAAATATCGAGAAAAAAGTTAGAGGCTAAAATCGCCTTTTTTCACAATTTTTCGTGGGCTATAGCCCAGGATTTTAAAATGCACTTTTTTCATAAATTTGGGTTTTATAAAAACTGAGTATATGATCCTCACATAGGCTTCAAACTAAGCGCAATTTTAGTAAATTTGAGAAAAACAACCTTTATTTGAGGAAAATATCGAGAAAAAAGTTAGAAGCAAAAATCGCCTTTTTTCATAATTTTTCGTTGGCTATAGCCCAGGATTTTAAAATGCACTTTTTTCGCGATTTTATGTTTCATAAAAACTGAGTATGTGATCCTCACATAGGCTTCAAACTAAGCGCAGATATTGTGAATTTGAGAAAAACAACCTTTATTTGAACAAAATATCGAGAAAAAAGTTAGAGGCAAAAATCGCCTTTTTTCATAATTTTTCGTGGGCTATAGCCCAGGATTTTAAAATGCACTTTTTTCGCGATTTTATGTTTCATAAAAACTGAGTATGTGATCCTCACAGAGGCTTCAAACTGAGCACAATTATAGTGAATTTGAGAAAAACAACCTTTATTTGAGGAAAATATCGAGAAAAAAGTTAGAGGCAAAAATCGCCTTTTTTCATAATTCTTCGTGGGCTATAGCCCAGGATTTTAAAATGCACTTTTTTCATAAATTTGGGTTTTATAAAAACTGAGAAAGTGATCCTCACAGAGGCTTCAAACTGAGCGCAGATATTGTGAATTTGAGAAAAACAACCTTTATTTGAGGAAAATATCGAGAAAAAAGTTAGATTCTAAAATCGCCTTTTTTCACAATTTTTCGTGGGCTATAGCCCAGGATTTTAAAATGCACTTTTTTCATAAATTTGGGTTTTATAAAAACTAAGAAAGTGATCCTCACAGAGGCTTCAAACTGAGCACAATTATAGTGAATTTGAGAAAAACAACCTTTATTTGAGGAAAATATCGAGAAAAAAGTTAGAGGTTAAAATCTCCTTTTTTCACAATTTTTCGTGGGCTATAGCCCAGGA
The DNA here is from genome assembly GCA_963555765.1 of Orthonevra nobilis. Lineage (NCBI taxonomy): Eukaryota > Metazoa > Arthropoda > Insecta > Diptera > Syrphidae > Orthonevra > Orthonevra nobilis. The sequence continues at coordinate 57,423,568 of OY743227.1, forward strand.
TTTTAAAATGCACTTTTTTCGCGATTTTATGTTTCATAAAAACTGAGTATGTGATCCTCACAGAGGCTTCAAACTGAGCACAATTATAGTGAATTTGAGAAAAACAACCTTTATTTGAGGAAAATATCGAGAAAAAAGTTAGAGGCAAAAATCGCCTTTTTTCATAATTTTTCGTGGGCTATAGCCCAGGATTTTAAAAAGCACTTTTTTCATAAATTTGGGTTTTATAAAAACTAAGAAAGTGATCCTCACAGAGGCTTCAAACTGAGCGCAGATATTGTGAATTTGAGAAAAACAACCTTTATTTGAACAAAATATCGAGAAAAAAGTTAGAGGCAAAAATCGCCTTTTTTCATAATTTTTCGTGGGCTATAGCCCAGGATTTTAAAATGCACTTTTTTCATAAATTTGGGTTTTATAAAAACTGAGAAAGTGATCCTCACAGAGGCTTCAAACTGAGCGCAGATATTGTGAATTTGAGAAAAACAACCTTTATTTGAACAAAATATCGAGAAAAAAGTTAGAGGCAAAAATCGCCTTTTTTCATAATTTTTCGTGGGCTATAGCCCAGGATTTTAAAATGCACTTTTTTCGCGATTTTATGTTTCATAAAAACTGAGTATGTGATCCTCACAGAGGCTTCAAACTGAGCACAATTATAGTGAATTTGAGAAAAACAACCTTTATTTGAGGAAAATATCGAGAAAAAAGTTAGAGGCAAAAATCGCCTTTTTTCATAATTCTTCGTGGGCTATAGCCCAGGATTTTAAAATGCACTTTTTTCATAAATTTGGGTTTTATAAAAACTGAGAAAGTGATCCTCACAGAGGCTTCAAACTGAGCGCAGATATTGTGAATTTGAGAAAAACAACCTTTATTTGAGGAAAATATCGAGAAAAAAGTTAGATTCTAAAATCGCCTTTTTTCACAATTTTTCGTGGGCTATAGCCCAGGATTTTAAAATGCGCTTTTTTCATAAATTTGGGTTTTATAAAAACTAAGAAAGTGATCCTCACAGAGGCTTCAAACTGAGCACAATTATAGTGAATTTGAGAAAAACAACCTTTATTTGAGGAAAATATCGAGAAAAAAGTTAGAGGTTAAAATCTCCTTTTTTCACAATTTTTCGTGGGCTATAGCCCAGGATTTTAAAATGCACTTTTTTCGCGATTTTATGTTTCATAAAAACTGAGTATTTGATCCTCACAGAGGCTTCAAACTGAGCACAATTATAGTGAATTTGAGAAAAACAACCTTTATTTGAGGAAAATATCGAGAAAAAAGTTGGAGGCTAAAATCGCCTTTTTTCATAATTTTTCGTGGGCTATAGCCCAGGATTTTAAAAAGCACTTTTTTCATAAATTTGGGTTTTATAAAAACTGAGAAAGTGATCCTCACAGAGGCTTCAAACTGAGCGCAGATATTGTGAATTTGAGAAAAACAACCTTTATTTGAGGAAAATATCGAGAAAAAAGTTAGAGGCTAAAATCGCCTTTTTTCACAATTTTTCGTGGGCTATAGCCCAGGATTTTAAAAAGCACTTTTTTCATAAATTTGGTTTTTATAAAAACTGAGAAAGTGATCCTCACAGAGGCTTCAAACTGAGCGCAGATATTGTGAATTTGAGAAAAACAACCTTTATTTGAACAAAATATCGAGAAAAAAGTTAGAGGCAAAAATCGCCTTTTTTCATAATTTTTCGTGGGCTATAGCCCAGGATTTTAAAATGCACTTTTTTCATAAATTTGGGTTTTATAAAAACTGAGAAAGTGATCCTCACAGAGGCTTCAAACTGAGCGCAGATATTGTGAATTTGAGAAAAACAACCTTTATTTGAGGAAAATATCGAGAAAAAAGTTAGAGGCTAAAATCGCCTTTTTTCACAATTTTTCGTGGGCTATATCCCAGGATTTTAAAATGCACTTTTTTCATAAATTTGGGTTTTATAAAAACTAAGAAAGTGATCCTCACAGAGGCTTCAAACTGAGCACAATTATAGTGAATTTGAGTAAAACAACCTTTATTTGAGGAAAATATCGAGAAAAAAGTTAGAGGCTAAAATCGCCTTTTTTCACAATTTTTCGTGGGCATAGCCCAGGATTTTAAAAAGCACTTTTTTCATAAATTTGGGTTTTATAAAAACTGAGAAAGTGATCCTCACAGAGGCTTCAAACTGAGCGCAGATATTGTGAATTTGAGAAAAACAACCTTTATTTGAACAAAATATCGAGAAAAAAGTTAGAGGCAAAAATCGCCTTTTTTCATCATTTTTCGTGGGCTATAGCCCAGGATTTTAAAATGCACTTTTTTCGCGATTTTATGTTTCATAAAAACTGAGTATGTGATCCTCACAGAGGCTTCAAACTGAGCACAATTATAGTGAATTTGAGAAAAACAACCTTTATTTGAGGAAAATATCGAGAAAAAAGTTAGAGGCTAAAATCGCCTTTTTTCATAATTTTTCGTGGGCTATAGCCCAGGATTTTAAAATGCACTTTTTTCATAAATTTGGGTTTTATAAAAACTAAGAAAGTGATCCTCACAGAGGCTTCAAACTGAGCACAATTATAGTGAATTTGAGAAAAACAACCTTTATTTGAGGAAAATATCGAGAAAAAAGTTAGAGGCAAAAATCGCCTTTTTTCATAATTTTTCGTGGGCTATAGCCCAGGATTTTAAAATGCACTTTTTTCGCGATTTTATGTTTCATAAAAACTGAGTATGTGATCCTCACAGAGGCTTCAAACTGAGCACAATTATAGTGAATTTGAGAAAAACAACCTTTATTTGAGGAAAATATCGAGAAAAAAGTTAGAGGCTAAAATCGCCTTTTTTCATAATTTTTCGTGGGCTATAGCCCAGGATTTTAAAATGCACTTTTTTCATAAATTTGGGTTTTATAAAAACTAAGAAAGTGATCCTCACAGAGGCTTCAAACTGAGCACAATTATAGTGAATTTGAGAAAAACAAAATTTATTTGAGGAAAATATCGAGAAAAAAGTTAGAGGCAAAAATCGCCTTTTTTCATAATTTTTCGTGGGCTATAGCCCAGGATTTTAAAAAGCACTTTTTTCATAAATTTGGGGTTTATAAAAACTGAGAAAGTGATCTTCACAGAGGCTTCAAACTGAGCGCAGATATTGTGAATTTGATAAAAACAACCTTTATTTGAGGAAAATATCGGGAAAAAAGTTAGAGGCAAAAATCGCCTTTTTTCATAATTTTTCGTGGGCTATAGCCCAGGATTTTAAAATGCACTTTTTTCGCGATTTTATGTTTTATAAAAACTTAGTATGTAATCCTCACAGAGGCTTCAAACTGAGCACAATTATAGTGAATTTGAGAAAAACAACCTTTATTTGAGGAAAATATCGAGAAAAAAGTTAGAGGCAAAAATCGCCTTTTTTCATAATTTTTCGTGGGCTATAGCCCAGGATTTTAAAATGCACTTTTTTCGCGATTTTATGTTTCATAAAAACTGAGTATGTGATCCTCACAGAGGCTTCAAACTGAGCACAATTATAGTGAATTTGAGAAAAACAACCTTTATTTGAGGAAAATATCGAGAAAAAAGTTAGAGGCAAAAATCGCCTTTTTTCATAATTTTTCGTGGGCTATAGCCCAGGATTTTAAAAAGCACTTTTTTCATAAATTTGGGGTTTATAAAAACTGAGAAAGTGATCCTCACAGAGGCTTCAAACTGAGCGCAGATATTGTGAATTTGAGAAAAACAACCTTTATTTGAGGAAAATATCGAGCAAAAAGTAAGAGGCAAAAATCGCCCTTTTTCATAATTTTTCGTGGGTTATAGCCCAGGATTTTAAAATGCACTTTTTTCATAAATTTGGGTTTTATAAAAACTGAGTATGTGATCCTCACATAGGCTTCAAACTAAGCGCAATTATAGTGAATTTGAGAAAAACAACCTTTATTTGAGGAAAATATCGAGAAAAAAGTAAGAGGCAAAAATCGCCTTTTTTCATAATTTTTCGTGGGTTATAGCCCAGGATTTTAAAATGCACTTTTTTCATAAATTTGGGTTTTATAAAAACTGAGAAAGTGATCCTCACAGAGGCTTCAGACTGAGCGCAGATATTGTGAATTTGGGAAAAACAACCTTTATTTGAGGAAAATGTCGAGAAAAAAGTTAGAGGCTAAAATCGCCTTTTTTCATAATTTTTCGTGGGCTATAGCCAGGATTTTAAAATGCACTTTTTTCGCGATTTTATGTTTAATAAAAACTGAGTATGTGATCCTCTCAGAGGCTTCAAACTGAGCACAATTATAGTGAATTTGAGAAAAACAACCTTTATTTGAGGAAAATATCGAGAAAAAAGTTAGAGGCAAAAATCGCCTTTTTTCATAATTTTTCGTAAGCCCAGGATTTTAAAATGCACTTTTGTCGCGATTTTATGTTTCATAAAAACTGAGTATGTGATCTTCACAGAGGCTTCAAACTGAGCGCAGATATAGTGAATTTGAGAAAAACAACCTTAATTTGAGGAAAATATAGAGAAAAAAGTTAGAGGCAAAAATCGCCTTTTTTCATAATTTTTCGTGGGCTATAGCCCAGGATTTTAAAAAGCACTTTTTTCATAAATTTGGGTTTTATAAAAACTAAGAAAGTGATCCTCACAGAGGCTTCAAACTGAGCACAATTATAGTGAATTTGAGAAAAACAACCTTTATTTGAGGAAAATATCGAGAAAAAAGTTAGAGGCAAAAATCGCCTTTTTTCATAATTTTTCGTGGGCTATAGCCCAGGATTTTAAAATGCACTTTTTTCGCGATTTTATGTTTCATAAAAACTGAGTATGTGATCCTTACAGAGGCTTCAAACTGAGCACAATTATAGTGAATTTGAGAAAAACAACCTTTATTTGAGGAAAATATCGAGAAAAAAGTTAGAGGCAAAAATCGCCTTTTTCATAATTTTTCGTGGGCTATAGCCCAGGATTTTAAAAAGCACTTTTTTCATAAATTTGGGGTTTATAAAAACTGAGAAAGTGATCTTCACAGAGGCTTCAAACTGAGCGCAGATATTGTGAATTTGATAAAAACAACCTTTATTTGAGGAAAATATCGAGAAAAAAGTTAGAGGCAAAAATCGCCTTTTTTCATAATTTTTCGTGGGCTATAGCCCAGGATTTTAAAATGCACTTTTTTCGCGATTTTATGTTTCATAAAAACTTAGTATGTAATCCTCACAGAGGCTTCAAACTGAGCACAATTATAGTGAATTTGAGAAAAACAACCTTTATTTGAGGAAAATATCGAGAAAAAAGTTAGAGGCAAAAATCGCCTTTTTTCATAATTTTTCGTGGGCTATAGCCCAGGATTTTAAAAAGAACTTTTTTCATAAATTTGGGTTTTATAAAAACTGAGAAAGTGATCCTCACAGAGGCTTCAAACTGAGGGCATATATTGTGAATTTGATAAAAACAACCTTTATTTGAGGAAAATATCGAGAAAAAAGTTAGAGGCAAAAATCGCCTTTTTTCATAATTTTTCGTGGGCTATAGCCCAGGATTTTAAAAAGCACTTTTTCATAAATTTGGGTTTTATAAAAACTGAGAATGTGATCTTCACAGAGGCTTCAAACTGAGCGCAGATATTGTGAATTTGATAAAAACAACCTTTATTTGAGGAAAATATCGAGAAAAAAGTTAGAGGCAAAAATCGCCTTTTTTCATAATTTTTCGTGGGCTATAGCCCAGGATTTTAAAATGCACTTTTTTCGCGATTTTATATTTTATAAAAACTGAGTATCTGAATCTCACAGAGGCTTCAAACTGAGCGCAGATATAGTGAATTTAAGAAAAACAACCTTTATTTTAGGAAAATATCCATAAAAAAGTTAGAGGCAAAAATCGCCTTTTTTCATAATTTTTCGTGGGCTATAGCCCAGGATTTTAAAATGCACTTTTTTCGCGATTTTATGTTTTATAAAAACTGAGTATCGGAATCTCACAGAGGCTTCAAACTGAGCGCAGATATAGTGAATTTGAGAAAAACAACCTTAATTTGAGGAAAATATAGAGAAAAAAGTTAGAGGCAAAAATCGCCTTTTTTCATAATTTTTCGTGGGTTATAGCCCAGGATTTTAAAATGCACTTTTCTCGCGATTTTATGTTTGATAAAAACTGAGTATGTGATCCTCACAGAGGCTTCAAACTGAGCACAATTATAGTGAATTTGAGAAAAACAACCTTTATTTGAGGAAAATATCGAGAAAAAAGTTAGAGGCAAAAATCGCCTTTTTTCATAATTTTTCGTGGGCTATAGCCCAGGATTTTAAAAAGCACTTTTTTCATAAATTTGATTTTTATAAAAACTGAGTATGTGATCCTCACAAAGGCTTCAAACTAAGCGCAATTATAGTAAATTTGAGAAAAACAACCTTTATTTGAGGAAAATATCGAGAAAAAAGTTAGAGGCAAAAATCGCCCTTTTTCATAATTTTTCGTGGGCTATAGCCCAGGATTTTAAAAAGCACTTTTTCATAAATTTGGGTTTTATAAAAACTGAGAAAGTGATCTTCACAGAGGCTTCAAACTGAGCGCAGATATTGTGAATTTGATAAAAACAACCTTTATTTGAGGAAAATATCGAGAAAAAAGTTAGAGGCAAAAATCGCCTTTTTTCATAATTTTTCGTGGGCTATAGCCCAGGATTTTAAAAAGCACTTTTTTCATAAATTTGGGTTTTATAAAAACTGAGTATGTGATCCTCACAAAGGCTTCAAACTAAGCGCAATTATAGTAAATTTGAGAAAAACAACCTTTATTTGAGGAAAATATCGAGAAAAAAGTTAGAGGCAAAAATCGCCTTTTTTCATAATTTTTCGTGGGCTATAGCCCAGGATTTTAAAATGCACTTTTTTCATAAATTTGGGTTTTATAAAAACTGAGAAAGTGATCCTCACAGAGGCTTCAAACTGAGCGCAGATATTGTGAATTTGAGAAAAACAACCTTTATTTGAGGAAAATATCGAGAAAAAAGTTAGAGGCAAAAATCGCCTTTTTTCATAATTTTTCGTGGGCTATAGCCAGGTTTTAAAATGCACTTTTTTCGCGATTTCATGTTTCATAAAAACTGAGTATGTGATCCTCACAGAGGCTTCAAACTGAGCACAATTATAGTGAATTTGAGAAAAACAACCTTTATTTGAGGAAAATATCGAGAAAAAAAGTTAGAGGCAAAAATCGCCTTTTTTCATAGTTTTTCGTGGGCTATAGCCCAGGATTTTAAAAAGCATTTTTTTCATAAATTTGGGTTTTATAAAAACTGAGTATGTGATCCTCACAGACGCTTCAAACTGAGTGCAGATATTGTGAATTTGAGAAAAACAACCTTTATTTGAGGAAAATATCGAGAAAAAAGTAAGAGGCAAAAATCGCCTTTTTTCATAATTTTTCGTGGGCTATAGCCCAGGATTTTAAAATGCACTTTTTCGCGATTTTATGTTTCATAAGAACTGAGTAAATGATCCTCACAGAGGCTTCAAACTGAGCGCAGATATAGTGAATTTGAGAAAAACAACCTTTTATTTGAGGAAAATATCGAGAAAAAAGTAAGAGGCAAAAATCGCCTTTTTTCATAATTTTTCGTGGGTTATAGCCCAGGATTTTAAAATGCACTTTTTTCATAAATTTGGGTTTTATAAAAACTGAGAAAGTGATCCTCACAGAGGCTTCAAACTGAGCGCAGATATTGTGAATTTGAGAAAAACAACCTTTATTTGAGGAAAATATCGAGCAAAAAGTAAGAGGCAAAAATCGCCCTTTTTCATAATTTTTCGTGGGTTATAGCCCAGGATTTTAAAATGCACTTTTTTCATAAATTTGGGTTTTATAAAAACTGAGTATGTGATCCTCACATAGGCTTCAAACTAAGCGCAATTATAGTGAATTTGAGAAAAACAACCTTTATTTGAGGAAAATATCGAGAAAAAAGTAAGAGGCAAAAATCGCCTTTTTTCATAATTTTTCGTGGGTTATAGCCCAGGATTTTAAAATGCACTTTTTTCATAAATTTGGGTTTTATAAAAACTGAGAAAGTGATCCTCACAGAGGCTTCAGACTGAGCGCAGATATTGTGAATTTGGGAAAAACAACCTTTATTTGAGGAAAATGTCGAGAAAAAAAGTTAGAGGCTAAAATCGCCTTTTTTCATAATTTTTCGTGGGCTATAGCCAGGATTTTAAAATGCACTTTTTTCGCGATTTTATGTTTAATAAAAACTGAGTATGTGATCCTCTCAGAGGCTTCAAACTGAGCACAATTATAGTGAATTTGAGAAAAACAACCTTTATTTGAGGAAAATATTGAGAAAAAAGTTAGAGGCAAAAATCGCCTTTTTTCATAATTTTTCGTAAGCCCAGGATTTTAAAATGCACTTTTGTCGCGATTTTATGTTTCATAAAAACTGAGTATGTGATCTTCACAGAGGCTTCAAACTGAGCGCAGATATAGTGAATTTGAGAAAAACAACCTTAATTTGAGGAAAATATAGAGAAAAAAGTTAGAGGCTAAAATCGCCTTTTTTCATAATTTTTCGTGGGCTATAGCCCAGGATTTTAAAATGCACTTTTTTCGCGATTTTATGTTTTATAAAAACTGAGTATCTGAATCTCACAGAGGCTTCAAACTGAGCGCAGATATAGTGAATTTGAGAAAAACAACAACAAAAATCGCCTTTTTTCATAATTTTTCGTGGGCTATAGCCCAGGATTTTAAAATGCACTTTTTTCGCGATTTTATGTTTTATAAAAACTGAGTATCTGAATCTCACAGAGGCTTCAAACTGAGCGCAGATATAGTGAATTTGAGAAAAACAACCTTAATTTGAGGAAAATATAGAGAAAAAAGTTAGAGGCAAAAATCGCCTTTTTTCATAATTTTTCGTGGGCTATAGCCCAGGATTTTAAAATGCACTTTTTTCGCGATTTTATGTTTGATAAAAACTGAGTATGTGATCCTCACAGAGGCTTCAAACTGAGCGCAGATATAGTGAATTTGAGAAAAACAACCTTAATTTGAGGAAAATATAGAGAAAAAAGTTAGAGGCAAAATCGCCTTTTTTCATAATTTTTCGTGGGCTATAGCCCAGGATTTTAAAATGCACTTTTTTCGCGATTTTATGTTTAATAAAAACTGAGTATGTGATCCTCACAGAGGCTTCAAACTAAGCGCAATTTTAGTAAATTTGAGAAAAACAACCTTTATTTGAGGAAAATATCGAGAAAAAAGTTAGAGGCAAAAATCGCCTTTTTCATAATTTTTCGTAAGCCCAGGATTTTAAAATGCACTTTTGTCGCGATTTTATGTTTCATAAAAACTGAGTATGTGATCTTCACAGAGGCTTCAAACTGAGCGCAGATATAGTGAATTTGAGAAAAACAACAACAAAAATCGCCTTTTTTCATAATTTTTCGTGGGCTATAGCCCAGGATTTTAAAATGCACTTTTTTCGCGATTTTATGTTTTATAAAAACTGAGTATCTGAATGAAATCGTGGGCTATAGTCAAGCAGAATTTTGCAAAAAAGCCTCGGTTTTCAAATTTCTATATTTTTGTCAAAAAAAGGTTCTCAGAGCTAAATTTTCAAATTTGTGCGAAACTAGAGATATTCTTTATTATCAGTATTTCAGAAATCGTTATTTTCGATTTCAGGAAAAAAGTGCATTTTGAAATCGTGGGCTATAGTCCAGCAGAAGTTTGCAAAAAAGCCTCGGTTTTCATATCTCAAAATTTTTGTCATAAAAAGGTTCTCAGAGCTAAATTTTCAAATTTGTATTTAACTAGAGATACTCTTTATTATCAGTATTTCAGAAATCGTAATTTTCGATTTCAGGAAAAAAGTGCATTTTGAAATCGTGGGCTATAGTCCAGCAGAATTTTGCAAAAAAGCCTCGGTTTTCAAATTTCTATATTTTTGTCAAAAAAAGGTTCTCAGAGCTAAATTTTCAAATTTGTGCGAAACTAGAGATATTCTTTATTATCAGTATTTCAGAAATCGTTATTTTCGATTTCAGGAAAAAAGTGCATTTTGAAATCGTGTGCTATAGTCCACCAGAAGTTTGCAAAAAAGCCTCGGTTTTCATATCTCAAAATTTTTGTCATAAAAAGGTTCTCAGAGCTAAATTTTCAAATTTGTATTTAACTAGAGATACTCTTTATTATCAGTATTTCAGAAATCGTAATTTTCGATTTCAGGAAAAAAGTGCATTTTGAAATCGTGGGCTATAGTCCAGCAGAATTTTGCAAAAAAGCCTCGGTTTTCAAATTTCTATATTTTTGTCAATAAAAGGTTCTCAGAGCTAAATTTTCAAATTTGTGCTTACCTAGTGATACTCTTTATTATCAGTTTTTCAGAAATCGTAATTTTCGATTTCAGGAAAAAAGTGCATTTTGAAATCCTGGGCTATAGTCCAGCAGAATTTTGCAAAACAGCCTCGGTTATCAAATCTCTATATTTTTGTCAAAAAAAGGCTAGATTTTGAAATTTGTACTCAGTTAGAGATGCTCTATATTAGCAGCGCATCAGAAATCGTAATTTTGGATTTCAGGAAAAAAGTGCATTTTGAAATCGTGGGCTATAGTCCAGCAGAATTTTGCAAAAAAGCCTCGGTTTTCATATCTCAAACTTTTTGTCAAAAAAAGGTTCTCAGAGCTAAATTTTCAAATTTGTGCTTATCTAGTGATACTCTTTATTATCAGTTTTTCAGAAATCATAATTTTCGATTTCAGGAAAAAAGTGCATTTTGAAATCGTGGGCTATAGTCCAGCAGAATTTTGCAA